>JBBMOC010000086.1:374488-476988 GCA_037975185.1 Centropyge bicolor
AAAAAAAAAGTGGAGAAAAAAGAAAACTGAAAATGCCTGCCACTGTGGCCGATGAGAGAGAGAGAGTGAATTGAATAGAGTGACCCCTGTAGGGTCAAGTTATTTAACCCCTGAGTACTCCAGTGCTGATGCAAGAGTTCCCAGAGTCTCCTTGATTACGCCACAGAACATATCCTCTATCTCTTATTCTTGTGAAGTACAGTATTAAAAAGATAAATAAACTATGAAGACGAGACATAGCTCATACAGCAGAGCAGTAAAATGCACACCCTCACAGATAGCTGTTTCTGGGGGTCACTCAGAGAGCTAATGTCTTTAGTCGTTTAATGAGCAAGTAAGGCCCACATTCCCCGTCCCCCGGCTCTTCAACTGAAAGCAACTGGCAGCCATGAGGCACCACTTTGCCAGGAAGACATTGTTGTAAAACCATGACACCTGATCCCAGCTCTCAGCATCCTGCAGCCCCCTCTCTACTAATTAAATGATTTTGCCAAAATTCTCTCCTCTCCATTTCACAGTGGGTGCACACAGTTTTTAAAAAGACCAGAGCTGATGTGGCTGAAGAGCAACTGGCAAGCTGAGCTCTGCAATGATGCAATAAGCTGCTACTGAAGGAAAAAAAAAATCTCATCTTTCCATCATCAGTAGTCCTCATTATCCTTCCAAATGCATGTGATAATAGAGTGGACTCAGGTTGGGGGATCGAGTAAAATGAGTTCTCAAATTAATGGGATTCCAAATTTAGGGGCTAAATTTGATCAGGGATCCCATGAGCCAAAGGGCCAGGGCGAAAAAGATTAATTTTACAGGCTTGTTTTCCCCCTCCTCTGCCATCTCCACCTCTCTGCTGCCTTCAAATTAAATAAGACCTCAATGGCTCCTCTACAGAACATGGTAATTAGCCCTCTTCATGAGACATGAAAAAAGAGGGGGTCCCTTTTCAGGGTCAAACCAGAAGCACCATTCAGCATGCACACTGTCATTTATCACCAAAAGAGGCTGCTTCCAAGAAAAGTGGATGAAAGGCTGATGGGCTTCCCCACTGGGCCATGCTGGGCTGCCCCAGCCATGATGGGCTCCCCCGGCCATGCTGGGCTGCCCCGGCCATGCCGGGCTGCCTGGATGCTAGAAATCACAGTCGTGGGTGAGAGGGAGGATTTAGCAGCAGAGACAGAGGAGCTGGACCTCATCATCAGCTGCTCCCGGGAAAAGAGGATTTACAGCCATAAGTCCACATCTCTCACTGAGCACAGGAAGGGAAGGGCAATAAAGGAAGAGGCCCCTCATCGCCATTAACCCTGATAAAGTGTGTGAATCAAAAAATCTCTTATGGGAGAGATTACCTAAAGAGCTATAAGATGAAAATCAATTTGACACGCCGAGCCATTGGACGCAACACATCATCTCAACTGGAGTCTGCAGAATAAACCAGTTTGCTTTACGGCCTTCAAAGCATCCTTCATCATCCGTTTGTCTTGTAGGTGATTCACAGCAATGAACACAAGTCCCCCTCTGTCCTAAAGGTTATGACAGCGTCAGAGAGCGGGGATGCTGTTTGCCGGCTGTCACAGAACAGACAGAGCAGGAGAATGAGCTGTGATCTCTCACCCCTCTTCCTGGGCCTGTTTGTAAGTTGTGTGTACAAGGCTTCTGGGAGGCAGCATCTGCCACCAGGCTCAGGGAAACCAGAGACCTTTAAGACACACAGAGCCTTTATCCGGCAGAGCCTCATCTGCAGGGAGGGGGGGGCAGAGAGAGAAGAACTCCTGACCTCAACCTGACTGTCAAAGTGAAGAGATGTCACTTTGACATGTCAGTGACATGGTGCTCAAACACAGTGTAAAGAGAAGTTTAAATTCCTATAAAAATAAATATATAAAATACAATATTCTAACTTCACTACTACTCACATGTGTAAGGATTTCATGTTCACAACAACCCAACCCTTATTTATTACTGAATGTTACTCAACATAATCATGTAGATTTCATGTATCAATATATCCCTTGAGTTTTGTCGGCCGACTGACTATCCTTCTAACACCCTGTGGAATATTTACAGTACATTAATCAATATAAAGTTCATTGTTTTGTCACATATTTCATTCACTGGATTAACTAAAAACACATGTTCCCTTCTGTTTATTGTGTATTTGTGTGTTTGGAGATTTGAACATTTACATGACATCTGGACAACTCCATCTGCTGAGGAGGATCATGTTATACGATCGAAAGCTCCAGAGCAGCTACTTAATGGACCTCGTGGAATAGCTCCTGTGATATCACATTAAATAAACAGTGATGGGAAATGTTGTTGGTATCATCCAGGCCTGATCTCATGTATTTATAAAATTGTTAGTATATGCAAACATTTCCAGTAAATCATGCAGATTTAGTGAACTGATGATTCACTTTTACTAATCATCTTTTTTTCACATTCAAGCTTTCTTAGTCCATAAGGTATGAATTCATAAACTGAATGGTATTTACATTTGAAATGCTTGACCACCCAGTTTGAGTATCTGAGTGTTCATGGGAAAAACAGTTGAAGATGTGCCGGTGCAGGTCTTGTGTTAGGAACAGGTGTGGGTCCCTCTCCTGTGTATTGTAGAGGGGTCTGTGTATGGGGGGCTGCTGGGGGACGTCCTCATTCATGCTGCTAACTAACGAGTCCCTCAGGCCCAGACTGGAAGCAGCAGTGCAGCAGACTAACAGCATTAGCATGACAAAGGCCTGTGGTCGGATGCAGGATGATAAAGGCATGGCAGAGATAAAAAGACACCCCCTTGTTTCACACACTCTGACTGGGGGTCAGGCTAAAGCTCTCCAAAGCGCCTGAGCTTTCCTGACGTGATAAGACATGCCTGTGCATCTCACACGTCAGTCCCCAGGGAAACGGGGACAAAACCAAACATGTAAAGAGAATTTTTAACAGAGAAGAAGGTCGTGTGTTGAAGAATGTTTTTTTAAAGCTCCTCCCTGAGATGGTCATCAATGAGTTTCTTCCAAAGGTCACACGGGTTCAAACACAGATCGTATTTTGTCCCTCGGCCCTTTTTAACCGTACAATCAATTAATGGCTCAAACATTCAGTCAGGACAATGGAACACATTTACTTCAATGGACCATATAACTAAATCAGCCAAAACCAATTTTTACTATAACAATAAAAACATCAAACGCTCTCGATCCTTTTGTGTCACTGATTCACAGCTCATTGAAGAAGCTGTGGTCAGCCTTCACTCAGGATCATCAAATAAATGATCACCCCCCCCCCCGTCCTGCTGCACCACGCAGCTGGATCATGTTAATGTCTACAGCTGGCGTTGAACAATAGATCGAGCTCAATGACAGTGTTTCTTATCTAAATTCATTCTTTCACTGTCAGTGCACAATTCTCCCATAAGATAAGACACAATGTTAGTTTCATTAATATTCAATCGGCAAAGTCTGAGTTTTAGTACACATTTGTCGCAGACAGCTACTGAATCTGATTGGTTGAGTTCAACCTGATGGGAGGAGCCTAAACACAACAGGTTTATGGCCAATTAGACTGACAGGAAAAGAGACAAGTGGAGACAAACCTGCTGACCTGCCGTGATCATAAACACAGGAATATTTGATCAGAGTTCCTTATTACAACTACTACGACTAAGAGCTTCTGAACCAACCAGGAAGAATCTCTGGCTCCAGCCTCGACTGACAATCTGTACAAATATTGGTATAAATGGTTGTGTGACAAAATCTACAGTTGGTGTTCAGTAAATGCCTCAGTAGTCAGATCAGAGTGCTCTTACCATAAAGATGCTGCTTTTCTTCTTTTCTGCCCCCTTGCCTCTTCCTCCCATCTGAGACTAATGTCTTTTCAGCGTGTGCGCTCATGTGTGCCGAGGGCCTCCGATGCCAAGCACTCCTCCGGCCTGGCTGTCCAGGCACGGCACAATGGAGCCTGACTTCCCAGCCCCTCCGTCCCCCTGTGGCCTAAAGAAGTCTCCCCGCAGGAGTGGAGGAGGACCACCTCTGTGTCCGTGTGAGCTCTGGATGTCGGACTCTGAAAAACCTCCACAATGCCGTTCCTCTTTTCCGTGATGCTCAATTAACTCAAGTGTTAGTATACTGAGCAGCAGGACTCATTGGTTCATTCTCCACCTCTCTCCTCTTTTTTTCTTTGCTCTCTTACCAACGTATTCTCAGATATTCTTCACAGGTGCTGAGTTGTACTGCTGTTAAAATGAGATAAGCTCAGTTTGCATTGATCTAAACAGGGAAAGCAGGATGTTGCAGTAGGATTGTGTAAACAGGATGCATCATGGGGGAAAGTGAATGGAAAATAGAAAAGATGGAAATATATGTGTCAGAAAAGGATTTTTTCAAAAATATGATAAATATACATACTCATAGATGCGAGTAATGGAGATAAGCTATAATAACTATAAAAGGGGACACTTTAACCCTCCTGGATGTTTTCATGCCATGTGGCCGTAGAGCTGTCAATCAGCTGGTCCAACACTTTGGTCCAGATGGGAACATTTCTACAGTCATCAAATGATTCGCCAGGACATTTGCTACAGATATCAATGACAGATATCAATGGTCCCAAGAGGATGGAGCCCAATGACTTCGATGAACCTGTGACCTTTCAAGTAGCACTGCCACAATAACACTGACATTTGCAGTTTTGAGTTCAACGTCTAGACTGTCCTCAAGTCCAAAAATTAAATTTCCCCACACCTGCAAAAATAATGACATTCCCTCATCACCCTCAGTTGTACTTTGTGCTTAATGCTAATTAGTGAATGTTAGCATGCTAACATAACACCTGCTTAGAATTAAATGAACATGTTAGCACACTGATCTTAAGCATTCGGTTTAAAGCGTTGCTGTGTAAGAGGACAGAGCAGCTAACTCTGGAGTGGAGTCTTTTTACCTGATACGACAAAAAAAGGCTTTTTCTAACTAATTTTGATATAAGATTCAAGAGCCAATTCGATCATGGGGAACTAAAAAAAAAATACTGTTGTCGACTCAGGTGAAGGATCAGATGAAACACGTGTACATGTGGTGACTTTAACATATGGACATGGTGAGAGAGAAAAAGAGTGAAAGGTCGAGAGGCAACAGAAGGCAGACAGACAGTAAACCAACCAACCCTGGGCTCCAGAGGAGGCAGCCTCATCTCCATGCTCTTCAGCCACTGCCTCAACGCTCGGATTTGACCCCTGAACTCACACTGCCACTGACTCAAGTCCTCCTCATCCCTCCTACAACAGAGGAGCAACACAACGTGTGAGAGGTTATGTCATATTTTACAATCAAATATATAAAATGTATTATCAGGGAAATGAAGCATATGCAGTAAATAGATTTATCTTAATCAAGCAAACAAATGTTAATCATATTTTTTATTATTCTTTTCTTTTGTTTTTGTCTCAAGTTCTTGTTTTGTTCTGCCATTAACAGCATAGGTTGTTATTCACATCACATTCATAGTGTTGAGTGCATTTGTGGAATAACTGTGGGATTGAATGCACTGAAGTTTGACTGATCTCTGACTGTCATGGCTGCGAGCAGAAAATTGGGAGAACAGACATAATAGCAAAGTCATGACGTGCACTACAGCAGGAAGAGGTCAAACAAAGCCTTCAAGAATTATTATTGTTATCAAATGATAAGATAACCATCTCATTAGGGAGGCATCTGCTCTCTCTGCCTGCTGGGCTGGAACCTCTCTCTGTCTTCTTTCAGTATGTTTCAATTAGATGTTTTACACTGTGACTCACGTCACGATTCGTGGTGTCTTTGTGTTGTTGCCACTGCAGACTCATCGGTCTACAAAGCGGATACAATTGACCAACTGTCACCACAGGCTGTGTGTTTCTGTGTCTTTTATCTGTTGGTGGTCACTTTCAATGAAGCACTTGGTTTACAATATCTGCTTCAAATATAGAGTTAAATTCAAAGGTATCTACAGATGTGATGAACCATTCAGCTTAGATTGGACATTATGTGAAAGTCCTCATTTCTAAAAGCTTGTGTTTTTAACTTGTACAGATGTTACAATTTGCCAGTGAATCAAGGATGCAGGTGACATATTATTGTCATACTGTGTCAAGAAGAAGAAATGAATCTTAGCCATTAGCATACCCATATCTCTGATCCTGTGATGTGGGGGTGGATGATCCAAACAAAGCATTTTCTTTATCCTGCAAGAGACCAAAATACATTTACACACAAAATGATCCTCGCACTAGTTCATGTGTTCATCTCCAGCTGTTTGAGCTCATACTGAAGTTCACTGTTGTGTATGGGCTATGATCAGGCGTGTTCTTACCTCCCGGCCTCCAGCCTCTGATGGAGGGAGAGCTGGGAGGGAAAGGGTCAGATCAGAGAAGTCGAGGGAGCTGAGTGAAGAATTCTGGGAGGTGAATGCCCCGTTCCTCCTGTTGGCAGGTTCCTCCATCAAATCCAGAGGCTGATGTTGGCACATAGAGCAAAATATGTTGACATCTATTATGAAAGAATTGGGTGGATTTGGACCCAATTCTTTCGTGTCTTACACAGGATACAAACATAACAGTAATGTCCAATGGTGAGGTGATTCATAATGATGATCAAAAACTCAAAGCATGCTACTTTGTGGGGAGGGAAAACAGATATCATGTAGGTAATCTTGTATAATGATCAGCTTTCAAAATTACCTCCTCAAACCCTCATTCATCTGACAAATACATAATCATTACAGTAAACATAGACCTAGAGTGCATCCATAACATGATTACTTGTGAAGCAGGTGTTGGATGAAGTAGCTGTGTTCCACCTGATTCGCTTCTGTGAGGATGAGTGTGGGTCAGTCCAACACTGCCCTCATGTGGTCAACTACAGCATCTTCCAAAGGGAAGAGTCATAACATCCAGAGACCTTGCACAGATTAAGGCAATTGTTTTTCCTTTTATATCCACTGATTATTCCTTTCATAGACAAATTTTCTGCGCAGCGGTGAAGAAGGTAAATGTAGGAGAATGATGGTTTTACTGTTCTACAGCAACATGTGTACAATATTCACATTACCCTTCATGTGCACTATATGCAAGGTATTATTTTTGTTGCTATTCTCCTCAAGTAAGTTGTGTCCCCACAGTGTTGTGCTTTAAAATGGAGGGAAGTGTGAAGTGCCTAGTGTGACTAGTATTAGTCCTCCCATATACGAGGTATTGATGCATGAATGACAAGAGGTCCTCTTCAGAGCATATTTATTTACAACATAGTGTTATGTTCAGAACATACAACAGAATCCACTCACCATATCATTCAAAAGCAAAATCTGCCCCATAAGCAAACAGAACCAGTTAGTTTGTGAATTTCTATAAAGCTAAAAATGAAAATCGGCAGTTACATCTGCAGTTGTCTTTATTTTACACTAACATTTTTCCCCAAATATTCTCTGTAAAGTTAGTAAAACATGCAAGGCAAATTCATAATATATCAAAAACTCAATTAAAACAAAATAAAAGGATTTACAGAGGTAAAACACTTTAGAGATACATAACAGAAATGTTTGCTGTGGAAAAATAACTATAAGCAAAATAAAGCTTCAAGCTGTTTATCAGTTTGCAAAAGACACCTGTGACAAACTGTCAAATTAAATGAGTTGATTTCATATAATACATACATTCATGCAATGTGGTGCTGTATCAAACATGTCAATTATCCAAATGTATTTTGGAAGCACTTTGGTTAGACTGAATTTACAGAGAGAAATAATACAAAAACATACTCAGTGGACTTAAAAAAAAGATAAATGAAGATGTGCTACTGCTACAGTTAATCTCGACTTAATCAAAGAAAAGACACGCAGATGTGTGTATGGTTTGGAGTGTTCTCTAAAAATATCAGGATATGACATGACAACATAAATACTACTGTTAGCATTCAAGTAATAGATACATGAAGAAAATGTCAAGAATGAAGAGTGTTCCTAGAAAGGCATCCCAAGATGGTGTCAGGTTGATTCAGCCTCAGCTTTCTTCATGTGTGGTGTGCAATGGAAGAAAGGACATACTCAATGGAAGATCTAGAAACAAAGGAAAATAACTATGAGTTGAAATCAAAATAAATCAAAGCATGAAGCGAGAAAAATTAGAAATGAATTAAAAATTGCAAAGCAAATTTTGGATGAAACTAAGCTTCATCTTTTGCAAATGAAATGAAAATGATAGAATGTTGAATGAAACATTTATATACTATTTATATACTGTACCTGTGTAACTGTGTGAGGATGACATGGACTCACAAATCCATCCAAGCTGAGGGGATTGTATGCTCTGGCCAACTGAGTATCTGTAGTCACATGACGGATTCTGAAGGACTGAGGCAGCTGTCAAAAACAACAGGATAAAAAATAGCAATGATGAGAATTTTGAATATAAATAGTTCACTAGTGACATCACCATGACAGTGTGTGGGATTAAAATGTCATGAATAAAATCAAAATCAACTGAAGAAAACAAATAAAATGAACAAAAAGTAAAAGGAAAAACTCATTTGGACTTACAAGAACCAAAATAAGAGGAGGCAGGTCTGTATGGGAGAGCAGGATCAAGTCTGACATCATCTTGGGATTTACCAGGAACACTTGATTGATGATGAATATAAAGAATCCAAAACTTGGGAGTGTGTAAAACAATGGTGCATTGAAGTCAAAGGATATAAAAGTCCACTGAATATAATTGGGCAAGGTAACAACAGATGTGTAACTGGTTGAAGACCAGTCTGCATAATTTTAATCTTGGCACTACTTTTCAGTGTTGTATTCTTGTTGTGTCTCACTTTGTAGTGCCTCACAGGTGTAGTCTTATTTAGTTAGGCGACATTTAACATGAAAACATTAACATAAAATGTGACCAAACTCTGTACAAACATTCAGAGATTTGAAGGCATCTATGTATTTTAGAATCTGTTAAAAATATTAGAAATAAGTTGGCATACAGTATCTCATTAAGTAGTACTGTCGAAAAAGGTAAAAAATAGACAAATATCCTTGAATTTCAAAAGGAAACAAGGAATACTGGAAAAATATTTCTGTTTGACATACATACAGTATATATTAGTTTCAGAAAGCACAAGTACATTTTTTTAACAAGTGTAGAAGGAAAACTATAAAGTCACTTAAAAAAACAGCAGAAATTTCATGCTTTGCTTTGAAAAATATAAAGTGACTTTTGAAAGAAAAATAATATCTTACACAGTATATCTAGCAATGCTTGGTTATGTCTCCATATATGAGGCAAATGTTTAGATATCTGTTCTATATGAAAAAAAAAAGAATAGCCTATGCAATTCTTGATGTGACCATTTGCAGGGCAGAATAAATAAATTATATTTTCTTTGTTACTGTAACTCTATTTTCCTGTGAGAAATGCAACTGTAAAGTGCATTAGTATTGTTGGTTCTTAGTCACGCACTGCTAGGAACAGAACTAGCTCATCAGAATCTGCGGCTGTAGCCAGTTGATGAGGATGTGTAGGAGGAGGATGAGAAGTTCACACTGAAGCCAGAGCCAGCATCAAAGCTGCCTCTCCTGGAGCCTGTGCGGGACCCGGTCCTTGAGCCAGTTCGGGAGCCATAGGCGGATCCAGGACCACTGGCATTGTAGGGACTGTAGAGGCCTTTGCTGGACTGTGAGGAGGCCTCCAGAAGCCTTAGGCCAGATCCTTCCTCAACCATGCTTTTGTCCATGGCATCTTTGAAAGAGATTTTCAGCTTGGTTTTTGGACATGTTAGATATTTAGAATAAGAACCGACATCTCTCAGTTTCTGCGCAGTGCGGGCATCGATTGTGCCCTTCTTGATGGATTCATCTAGTGTCACTCTGCTTTCAACGTCAGGCTCAATAAGTCCACCAGTCAGGTACTGGACCTCAAGGAAACGCTGCCCAGCTTCATAATACAACCAGCCCTTCTTTAGAGCCTGGGAGGCAGACATCTTGACTTTAGTTCTGGGGTCTTCAAATCCGATGAATGCCTTTTGAGCCAAGTTGAGGCGATCAACCATGATTTTATCTACAAGGCCTTTTTCTGTAGCCTCAGTGATGGAGAATCTCTCACCAGATGTGGGGTCAATTATTCCTCCTGTACAGGCTTGGGCCTCCAACAACCTTTGGCCTGAGATGTTGTCTACCAGGTTTCTGTGTATGGCCTCAGTGATCGACACCTTCTCCAGTGTGTCTATGTCTAAGATTCCAGCTATGGGGCCAGTCTCCTCTGTTGGGTCATTCCATATGACTGCAGGTGGTTTAATTGAGGGTATGGGACTCATAGGAGATGAGTAAGTGGAGCCAGTGGTGGAACCAAAGGAGGATGAGCGAGAGCGGAAGCCTCCCATGTTTCCAGAAAGCATGTCAGCGAATTCTGTGATGGACAGGTTTCCAGCTCGGTATGTATCAAGAGAATTCTGGTCGATGAGCCCACGTGAAATAGCGTCATCAACATCATACTGTCTTCCTGACCTTCTGTCAATGATGAGGGATTTGACAGTACCATCAGAGGAAGTCATTGTGATCTCTTCCCATTCACACTCCTGCTCGGCAAGCTCCAGGTACGTTTGGTGGTCAATGAGCCCCTTCCTGTAGGCCTCATACACAGTCATTTCTTTTCCTGTTTCTGGGTCTACAATGACAACTCTGCGTTTACGAACTGAGGATTTGGAGGAGGTCTTCCTTTCTCTCTTCTTTTCTTTCAGTAGCAGGAGCACCAGGCCAGTGTCAGGGTCAGTGATGCACCTCTCCATGAGCTGGAGGTAGGTTAGGTTTTCTTCAGTGTTGGGATCAAAAAAGCCTTTGGTGTCATCAGATGGATCTGTCAGGATCTCATTCATCTCCTCATCAAAGAAGCCACGTTTGTAGGCCACTTCGACTGGCAGACGGTGACTCTCCTCTGGGTCAATGATTCCACCAGTGGCAATCTGGGCTTCCAGGAGACGAATACCATGATCTTTCAGGATTAGCCCCTTTTTCATGGCCTGGAACAGGGATATAGTTTTGCCTGAATAAGGATCTCTATATCCTGTCACTGCACGTTCAGCTGAGAGAAGCTTGTCTTTGAATTCAGGTCCCACAATTCCCATTTTTACTGCCTCATTGACGGTCAGTTTGAGATTTTTGATTGGATCAATGACATACCCTGTGGATGCCTGGGCCTCAAGGAGCTCAAAGGCAGTGCCTGGCCTAATCATGTTCTTCTTCATGGCCTGGTAAATTGATAGACGTTCCTTTGAAGACTCCAAAAATACACCAGCAATACAGCTTGTGCCCTCAAGGTACCTCGATAGTCTACTGCTGACTTCCTCCACTGAAAGACGACCTTCATTCAGTTCAGTGACAGTCTCCTGGTCAATAATTTGTGAGCGGAGCAGCTCCTCCATTGTGATCTGTTTCCTCAGACCCTTGAACATCAGCCTCTTGTCTCCCAGGGAGAGCAGGCGTAAACCACCCTCTAACTTACATCTCTTAAGCAGCTCTGCATATGACAGGTTCTCTTCAGTGACAGGGTCAACAAATCCCTTAACACTGTCAGCCAGCCTTTCGTTGGTTTCCTTGTTGATGTAACCTCTTTGCATGGCAACATCTGCGGGCAGGTGGAACTGGAATTCAGGATCAATAATACCACCAGTGGAAGTTTGGGCCTCTAACATTTTCAGAGCATAATCCTCTGGAACAAGGTCCTTTTTCATGGCCTGGAAAAGAGATATGACTTTCCCACTGTATGGATCTTTGTATCCTGTGACTGCTCTCTCAGCTGAGAGAAGTTTATCATGGATCTCGGGGCCAACAACACCCTTACGAACGGCTTCATCCACTGTGAGTGTTTCATTTTTAACTGGATCAACAATGAATCCTGTAGCAGCTTGTGCTTCGAGGAGGCTGAGGGCAACTTCTGGTTTAAGAAAACCTCTCTTCATTGCCTGGTATATGCTTATCTTGGAGCTTGAGTCAGTTGTGACCCCAGCAACACAGCCTGTGCCATAGAGATACTGTTTCACACTGGTCAGCTCCATTATGTCACGGATATCCCTCTTGCCCTGTTTAAGGAGGTTGTACGTCTCCAAGTCAATGATTCGGGCATTGTAGAGCTCCTCAATAGTTATCCTTCTCCTTATGGTCTTGTATGACAGCGGACTGTCGTTTCTGATGATTTCTCTCTGCTCCATGATCTCAATAATAATGATGATCATGCGCTCTTTAGTAATTTTACCCGAGCGATATTCATCCATAAGCTTCTGCCTCTCCTGCTCTGGAAGCAAATTTGAGTTCATGACATCCCAGAGGTTCATTGGTTTATCAGCAAGACCCTCGATTGGAATGTCAATTTGGGTGCTGGTCAGATCACTCTGTGTTTGTTCCTCTGTGTAGAGGTATGTCTTCTCCACAACAGTTGGGGACTGAGGCTTTGAGAGAGGGAGGATGTACAGGCCTGTCTCCGGATCTTTTTGGCACTTGTCTTTAAGCTGTCTGTAGGTAACATTCTCATCAGTTTCTGGATCTGAGAAAGCCTTGTTATCATCAGTTGGTTCAGAGAGGGTCTTGGCAGTTTCTTTGCTGAAAATGTTCTTCTGATATGCAACATCAGCTGGGACACGGTGGCTCTTTACAGGGTCGATGATTCCACCACTGACCATTTGTGCCTCTAACATTGGCATAGCATGTTCTTTCAAGATGAGATCTTTTTGCATTGCTTCAAAGAGGGAGATTTTGCTGCCTGTGAATGGATCTTTGTAGCCAGTGACAGCTTTTTCTGCAGAGAGGAGTTTTTCATGCAGTTCTGGACCAACAAGACGTGACTTCACTGCCTCATCTACTGACACGCACTGGTTCCTCACTGGATCTACAATGAACCCAGTGGCGGCCTGGGCCTCAAGAAGGGAAAGACCTGTGTTGTGTCTGAGGAGCTTTTTCTTCATAGCCTGATAAATGCTGATTGTCTCTTTTGTTGGTGCCAGGTAGATGCCAGCAATGCTATCCGAGCCCTGGAGGTATTTATTGACATTGGGATTCTCGCTGACTTGTTTAGGTGTTGTTTTTCCTTGTTTAAGGAGGTCATAGGTTGGCTTGTCAATAATTTTGGAATCATACAGAGAGTCTGCTGGGACAGGAGCCCTGAGTCCCTTGAAGCTGGACTGTTCTTGTTTCTTGGCCTCTTTCTCATCTACAATTGTGATAACAAGCTTGATTATCTTTTCAATTGTAATCTTTCCTGACCTAAACTGCCTGAGCAGGTCAAGCCTTTGTTCCTCAGTGAGATATTCAGAGTTGATGATTTCCCAGATTGTCATCTTCCTGCCCTTAAATGGTCCAGAGTCAAGCTCCACAGTTGCCTGAGTCATAGCCTCTTTTGTCTGGGCTTCAGTGAATGCAGGCTCCTCCCTTGCATTAATTGCTTCATCAGAAAGAGGCAGAAGCTGGAGACCAGTTTTCTTGTCAGTGACACACCTCTTGAAGAGCTGTGAGTATGTGACATTTTCTTTTGTGTTGGGGTCAAAGAACAACTTAGTTTCATCAGTGGGGCTGCTGAGAGTCTGTTTCATTTCGTCATCAAAATAATTTCTCTTGCAGGCCACATCATGAGGAATGTGATGGCTCTTGATAGGATCAATAATGCCACCTGTGGTCATTTGGGCATCAAGCAGTCGGATTCCTTGTTCTTTAGGTATGAGATCTTTTTTCATTGCCTGGAACAGAGATACAGTCTTCCCAGTATAAGGATCTTTGTAACCTGTGACAGCTCGCTCTGCAGACAGAAGTTTTTCATGCAGCTCAGGACCAACAACACCTGCTTTGACAGCTTCATCAACAGTGTACTTCTGATTATGAACAGGGTCAACCACGTAGCCTGTTCCTGCTTGGGCTTCAAGCATATTCAAGGCAGGCCCTGGCCTCATCATGTCTTTCTTCATAGCTTGGTAAAAGGACATTGGCTCCTTGGACGAGTCAATAATTACACCTGCAATGCAGTTTGTACCCTTCAGTGCTTTGTGGACTGAGTCCATTTCAGACACCTCTTTGACTGTCTTTTTGCCCTTGTGCAGTTTGTTGTACAGGTCTTTATCAATGACTTTGGATTCCAGGAGCTCAGTGGCAGGGACAGGTGCTCTCAGACCATCAAAGGCAATTTCATTCTTCTTCTCTTTCTCCTCAGCCACAGTAATCACAATCTTAATGATCTTTTCAATTGTGATTTTGCCTGTCTTGTATTGTCGGAGAAGATCCTTCTTCTGGTCCTCAGTAAAGTACTCAGAATTAATTATTTCCCAAATGGTGACAGTCTTTCCCTTGAATCTTCCAAATGGCACAGACACAGTTGTTTTGCTGAACACATCCTTGGTCTCCTCCTCTGTGTATATGCTTGAGCACTGGGCAGCTTTGTCTGTGATTGGCAGGAGTAGCAGACCGGTGTCAGGGTCAGTGGTGCATCTCTTCATAAGCTCAGAATATGTCAAAGGTTCCTGAGTGCTGGGGTCGAAGTATCCCTTTGTGTCATCTGAAGGGTTCTCTATAATCTTGTTCATTTCAGCATCATATTGTCCCTGTTTAAAGGCTATTTCATTGGGTACACGGTGACTGTTGATAGGGTCGATGATGCCACCAGTTGCTTGCTGAGCCTCAAGGACTCTGATGGCGTGATCATGTTCTAACAGACCCTTCTTCATAGCTTCAAAGACAGAGATCTTCCCACCAGTGTATGGATCTTTGTAGCCAATAACTGCCCTCTCAGCTAAAAGCATTTTGTTGTGCAGTTCAGGGCCAATCACACCTTCCTTGACAGCTTCGTTAACAGGAAGTTTCTGGTTCTTAATAGGGTCCAAAATGTAGCCAGTGGCTGCCTGGGCTTCAAGAAGGATCAGAGCTGTACCTGGTGTAATCTTCTTCTCTTTCGATGCTTGATAGATTGACATTTTCTGATTAGATGGCGTCAAAACACCAGCAATGCAGTTCTTTCCTTTAAGAATTCTCTTCAGATTTTCAGTCTCACCAAGCTCTTGCACAGTGGTTTTGCCATTTTTCAGCTTGTCAAAGTCCTTCTTGGGTAAAAGACCAAGGTCTTTGAGTCTGCTTGCTGGTACCTTATCACGGATGCCCTCAAAAGCCATGGGATCTGGTTTCTTCTCTAGACTGTCGACCACATCACCAGCATTTTGGCCATTGTAAACGGTCTTTGTTGTCTCAACCGTGGTTACTTGGATGACCTCCTTGTCTGGGACTTTCTGCGCTTCCTCGAGCTGTTGCAGTTTCTCACGCAGTTTCTGGTTCTCATCTGCAAGAATCCTTTCTTGCTCTAGTCTCTTCTTCTCCAGTTCCTTCATTTCATTTTGCTTGTTTTGCATCTCTTTCTCAGCCTCTTTCTGTTTGCTGAGGGCTGCATCCATGGTGGCCTGGAGCTTCTTCTTCTCCTCCTCCATCTGCTGTCTCTGGCGTTCCTGTTCATCCTTGAGAGCTTTGGCCTTTTTGACCTCCTCTTCAAACTGGCTCTCGAGCTTCTTTTTCTCATCTTCAATCAGCTTCTCCTTCTTCAGGAGCATCTCCTTTTCTGTCAGGAATGTCTGCTGGAGCACTGTCTTCTCGTGTTCAATTTGTTTCTGCTGTGCATCAGCCATCTGATAGAGAAAATAGAAAACATTAGTTACATAGATATATAGTTGAGGTACATGTATTCTTTTGTATACAAATTGCTGATTTTGTTTATTTAATTTGTAACAGACAGAATATCTACAATGCACTCTGCTTATGCATACAGTATGGAG
Source organism: Centropyge bicolor (assembly GCA_037975185.1). Lineage (NCBI taxonomy): Eukaryota > Metazoa > Chordata > Actinopteri > Pomacanthidae > Centropyge > Centropyge bicolor. Next base: position 390,280 of record JBBMOC010000086.1, read on the forward strand.
ATTTAAAAAAAATCCCATAGTAAAGTTATATATTCTGCAGTCTTTTTAGAGGATCATAGTTCAAAACTGATTGTGCGATTGATCATTTTTTTTAAAATAAATGAACTATTTCTACCATTGTTGTTTTAAGATTCAGGATAAAAATGATTGTATTGGTGTACTTTTTCAGTGTTTCCGTTGACAGTTTAAAGTCCAGAACAACCATGACAATGACCTTCCTCAGCTTACTAACAAAAATGAAAATACATTTTAAAAATCAACAAATAAAAAAAATAGCCTTAAATAAACTCTCACAAGACAGGCAATGTCATGATCTTCACCCCATTTTTAGCATGCATTTGCTATATGTATAGTGTCCTGCCTAAAAGAATTTGAACATTTTCTGCAAGGACAACATTCTTACCTTCCAGAAACTGATAATCACCTCTGACTCATCATACAGGATATATACCTTTGTAACTTTTGCCTGTTTTGAGAGCTGCTGTAAGAAGTAAATTTCCCCCGAGGGACATCAATAAAGCTATCTTCTATCTTAATGTATGTGTAATGATATGGGCGATTTACTTTCCTCACTCTAAAAAGTATTGTTTGCAGAAGCAAAATTAAAATGACCATGCTCCTGGTAATTTATAACCTCTGTTTGGAGTGGACTGTGTAACCTTATATGATGAATATGCAAAACTAAGAAAATAGGCTTCAAAAACAATACAATATTTGTAGAAATTCTTGGTGACTATACTCATCAAGTGCAATCACAAAGCACTCTGAACATTTGCAAAATTTGGGGTATTCTGCGTGCATGTGTTAAAATCCATAGAAAATAAAGCTGAGAAAAATCAATGACACGGTCAATCTGGACTATGATGAACTAGATATATAGTCTTTTTAAAATATATATATATATATATATATATATATCAATGCTTTTGGGAAGTGACAATGAAATGATAAGACTTTCTGCTAAATTGCTTACTATGGCAAACAATGTTTTTCATGATGCTTTTTTTTGCTGGCTCTCCCTTATTTAGGATACCAAAGTTTTTGTGTTGCATTGTTTCATGTGTTGCAACTTTGTCGTGTAAGAAGTGAGTCCTCACTATTGGATTGGAACTGTGTTTAATGTGTTCCTTAAAACATCTACACCTGATATATTTGTTATTTTAAATGGCAAGGGATTGAATTTAAGAAGAATCACATCTTAAGAGGGATAATACTCTCAGATCTGTATGATAAACAGTTTGCATGGACTCTTGGAAGGTAACCTTTTCCAAATGTCCTTGTTGTGGGACTAATAAAGGAATATGTTATCTTATCTTATCCTAAATATCAAACATTAAAAATTAAGAATTAAGAATCCACTGTTTTGCATACTAGTGCATGCCATGGTCATGACAGATGGAAGGTGGACAGGCTCTCTGGTTATGGTAACACCTCTGCTAAATGTTTTTGTGGCAAAGATGTGCTTGCCTGACACACACACATACATACATGTGCTGGGGTGGAGGATACTCATTCATAATGAATACTGGACATTGGAAGAAATGGGAGCTTGACTGTAGGTGACAAATATCTTTTTCTTGTTTGAATGATTGTTTTATCCTGCAAGTACAAACTACATCATGATTTGGCTGCCATCAATGATCAGTTGAATATTCCTTTTAAACTCACTGAGTGTTGCTCTTGTATTTTTAGGAGTTCTGGTAAATCTGTGGGTGCATGTACAGTAATGCTATCCTGTCTTTTTGACTAAATTGCTAATCTAACATCGTATTTTAAGAATTTCAACAAATTTAATTTCTGACTTTAAACAATGAAGTTTCTATATATTTTGGAGCTGAGTCGCAACTGAGTTTTGAAACTGAAAAAAACGTGAAGTATGTTTGAAAAATGGACAAACATTCCAGGATATGCGGGCACATTCAGGGTGTGATCTGCATGAGCACAGTGCACTGTAAAAAAATTCAAATTAATCATATTTAAAATTAAAGATACGGATTCATCATTAGTATAATCAAAGAAAGGGATAGAGGAAATTTAAGAAAGAAGGGTGTTAGTGTTCAGATAGAGTTAACAATGACATAAGCTGCTCTGTTATGCCATTTTTGACACAATACCTCTTTAGACTTATTTTGAAGGTCTTCAGCCTCCATTTTCAGTCTAGCCTTCTCCTTCTCTAGGTCTGCGATAGCTTTGCGTAAATCGTCAGCCTCTTTGCTGGAACTTTGTCTCGCGACTTCTAGTTGCTCCACCACAGTCATTTTTTCTTTGGTGGCTATTTCGGTCTCATGGAGGCGGCATGCAATCATATCAGCTTGTTTCTTGAATTTTTTAGCTTCCTCTTCAGCTTTGGCCTGGGATTCACTGAGCTGAGAAACCTGAAGCTTGAGTTTTTCGGCTTCAGCTATGATCTCCAGTTGCCGTTTCCTCTCTGCTTCAAGGGACTTCTGGTATTCCTCCGTTTCCTCGTCCAGACGCTGCTGCATTAGCTGCTTATCCTCCAGCAGCTTTTGTGCCTGCTCCTGAGCCAAGTCCTTCTGCCGTTGGAGCATCTCTGCCTCCGCTCTTAATTTAGACGCCTCTTGTATTGCCTGCATTTTCTCTTTGAGCATTTTATCAGCCAGAGCTCGCTGTTGATTGAGGTCCTCCTCTGCAATCTGTCTCAAGCGTGCAGCCTCTTGGGCTTCCACACTAAGTCTAGCAGCATCCTCTGCGAGTTTTTTCATGTTGTCAGCCTCTTTGGCGAGGAATTTCTGCGTGTTATCTTTGTCCTTCTTGATGAGCCGTTGGTTTTCCTCCTCAATTTTGACTTTCAGCTTGAGTAGTTCCTCCATCTGAACCTTGACTTTGAACAGCTCCTCCTCCACCTGGGCCCTTTGTTTGACAGCGTCATCGACCTCGTCCTTCAAGCGGTGGAGCTCTTCATCGAGCACAGATTTCTGTTTGTCAGTGTCATCAAGCTTGAGTTTGACCTTTGTGAGCTCTTGCTCCACCTGGAACTTCTGTTTTAATGTCTGCTCTGCCAGTTTTTTGTGCTTTGCCATTTCAGCATCTGCTTGTTGTTTCTGCTTGAGTGCTGCAGCTTCTGCCTGGGCTCTTTTGGCGGCTTCGAATTCAGCGTCCTTCCTCAGCCTCTCGGCATCTTCCTGGGCTTTGGCCTGGTTTGCAGCTTCCTGCTCAGCGGCTGACTTTTGCCGTTCTGCTTCTTCGGCTTGTTGGCGAAGGAGAGCTGCCTCCCTTTCTGCCTTCTCTTTAGCAGCCTCTGCCTCTTTGGCAAGCTTCTTGGCTTTCTCGTACTCTTCCTTAAGCTTCTTCTGCGTGAGGGTATCTTCCTTCTGTTGAGCAAGAACACTCTGGACTTGCTGCTCTGCTGCATTGCATTTCAGGGCTGCTTGTTGGGCGACAAGAATCTGTTTTTCTGCTTCCTTGTCAGCCTCGTCTTTCTGCTTCCTGGCTTCTTCTGCTTTCTTTTTCAGGCGATCGAGCTCATCCTGGGCCGCCTTGCGTTGTCTGGCCGCCTCTTCCTCTGCAGCGGCGATCTTCTTCACCTTTTCCTCTGCTTCCCTCCTCCTCTTCTCCTCCTCAAGGGCAAGCTTCCTCAGTTTCTCCGCCTCCTCCTCCGCCCTGAGTTTGCTTTGTTGAGTTTCCTCTGCAATGTTTTTCAGTTTGTTCAGTTCCAGCTCCAGATCCAGTTTTCCAGATGAAGCCTTTTCAAAGTTGAGCTTGAGAATCCGGATTTCTTCTTCGACAATTCGCCTCTGTTTGAGTGTGTCGTCCACTATTGCCTTTTGTCTTTCCATTTCAGCCTCAGAAGATTTTTTGAGTAGGACTATCTTTTCCTCAATCTCTTGCTTGTGCTGGTTGGCCTGGTCTTCGAGAGCTTTCCTCTGGTAAGACTCGTCCTCAGCTTGCCGCCGGAGCCTTTCGTTTTCGGCCTCCTTCTCTTTCAGGGCAATTTCAGCCTCCGTTTTTAAACGAGTTGCTTCGCTGATTGCAGCCAGTTTCTCTTTGAGAATCCTTTCGGCCTCCGCTCTCTGACGAGCTGCCTCTTCCTCGGCAACTTGCCTCTGATGTTTTGCCTCTTCTGCAATGGCTCTAAGCTTGCTGGCTTCGTCAGCCAGGTCCCTCATCTTGGCGGCTTCGGCCTCAAGTAGTTGTTTGCTCTTCTCTGTGTTGGACATGGTCTCCTTTTCTGCCTTGGACTTAAGCTGAACAAGTACATCCATTTCACTCCTCACTTTGGCCAGTTCATCCTCCAGCTGTTTTCTTTGTTGTTGAGCTGCGACAACCTCATTTTTCAGACGGTAAAGTTCTTCTTCGAGGAGGGATCTCTGCTGTTCGGCATTGTCAAAGTCTGCCCGAAGTCGAATGAGCTCCTGTTCGGCAGTGAGTTTCTGCTGAGCTGTGCTCTCAGCCACCTTCCTCTGCCTCTCAAGTTCTTTCTCGGCCATCTCTTTCTGCTTCAGAGCCGACTCTTCAGCCTTGGCTCTCTTTTTGGCCTCACGCTCGGCCTCCTCCTTTTGTTTCTCAGCATCTTCTTGAGCGAGGCTCTTTTTGTGAGCTTCCTCTTCAGCCTGGAGCCTCAGACGGAGGGCCTCGTTAGCTTTCTGCCTCCATTTCTCAAGCTCTTTTTCTGCCTCCTCTCTGGCATTTTCTGCATCCTCCTGTTGTTTCTTGAGAGATGCTGCTTCTTGCTGCAGCTGAAGGACAGCGCCATGCTCTTGTTTGAGGGACTCTTCCAGCTTTGAGGTCTTTTCCTCAAAGGAGATGTGTTTGCTCTGGAGCTCGGCTGCAGCACTTTTCTGGGCTGCCACTTGAGCCACCTTGATTTGTCTCTCCTTTTCGATCTCTGCTTGCTTAACTTGCCTTTCAGCCTCCTCTGCCTGCATTTTGAGTTTTTCAAGGTCGTCCAAAGCCTTTTGCTTTTGCCTAGCAGCTTCCTTCTCTGCCTCGGCTTTGCGTTTGAGTTCCTCCTCTGCTGTGCGCTTCTTCTGGGTCTCTTCGTTGACCTGTTTGCGGAGCTTCTCGGCTTCTTCCTGGGCAGCCTTTCTGAGTTTTTCAGCCTCGGCTGCTCTGTCACGAAGTTGCTTAAGCTCAGATTCTGCGGTAGACTTTTGCTTCACTGTTGTCTCAAGTTGGAGCCTGATGAGGCGGATTTCCTCCTCGATCTTGACCCGGCTTTGAAGAGCCTCATCCACCTGTTGGCTTTTCTCCTTGATCTGCTGCTCTGAGAGGTTTTTGAGCTCATGCAGTTCCTGCTGGACGTTGTGCTTTTGCTTTTCTGCATCTACAGCAGCAACTTCTCTCCTGCTTACTTCTTCCTGCATTTTGAGTTTCAGCTCTTGAGCCTCTTTCTCAGCTTTGGCAATGGCCTTCGCGTGAGCTTCAGCTAACTGCTTCTGTTTGTCTAACTCAGCCTGCATCTTGGCCATTTTTTTCTGCTCTTCCGCTTTGAGTTTCTCTGCAGCTTTCTGCATTAGTGGAAGCAAATGGTAAAGAAAGGATTATAATCAAGCATGACATGTTAAAAGGTAACACTTTACACTAACCTGCTCAAAACAGTTGGGATTAAAATTGCAATTACTTTTGTAATCACAGCCCAATCACACTGTAATAAGAGCAACGTCATGTACAGTGTTACCCCGGCAATGTTAATGATAAGTTAGCTCAAAGGTCAAGTCAAAGATCAATCACTAGATGCAAATTAGATGCACATTCATCAAAGTGATGTTAAATTCACGATGCAATTAAAACAATTCATGACAAGACAATTCAGGAAAAATGGATGATGGGGATGTATTAATTAATGTATGGAAACAAAATATCACTTCACAACACAGCAAGAAAATCATATGGCATGCAACTGTAGCTGTAGCACTAACTTTTTAAAACTGCATTATAACTGAGATTCCGACATATGGTCTACTAGACTAAGTCTTATTTAGATTTATTTCTTGTCAAACTGTTGTAAATAATTTGTTTCAATATGTATTTCAATGCTTATTGCATAAGTGGCCGGAATATTCTTATTTTAATGTGTGTAATAAAGTGTCTCCCACACATATTCATTCAAATACTGATATGTTTAAAGTCAATGTGTTGGATGAGTTGTTTAAGGTAGGTTTCTGTTGAACTGTTGAACTGAACTTAAAAAATGTAAAAAATGTTTTATGCCTATTTTCTTGTATGCATCTTGTCTTTGTGGGAACATTTGTTGACACTTTTTTAACATAAAGACTAAATGCTTGATGTTAGATCATTATTCACACCATTCACTTCAGTTGTTTTTTAAAACCTCATCCCATGCACTGGGGGTTCTTTAAATCACTATGTGCCACAAAATGGAATGGAAAAGAAAGTCAAGGATAACAGGTTCAGATGACTCCAGGAGAAGTAAGAAGAACTATAAAGTAGGGTAAACAGAACACTGAGTACAGAGTGTAAGTTGGGATGATAGTGACAGTGTGGAAAGTTAGTGTAACTCTATAAAAGGCTGCAGTGAAAGCAAGAAAAAAAATGCCATGAAAAGGCAAAATGCAGTTGGAGAGAGACACAGATGTTAGGATGACAGAGGGAATGGAGATATAGAGTACGGCTGAAACACTGTGAATAATTTACCTCTTTAATGCTCAAACAAGTTAAGCATTCATCATGGCAAAGCACTGGCAAGCAGTTAAGAGAAGCAAAGAAACAAACAAAACATCAGGGTTAGAAAAGAATGTAAAACTTTAAACTTGTGTTAAGTTGGGGGGGAAAAAGGAAGACTGTGATAACCAGGCTGAACCATAGGGGTCTTAACTTTGATTTTAACCTCAGGGGGGAAAAGTGGCCAGAGGGACAAGAAAAGAAAGAAAGACTGTAGTGAAAGAAAGAACCCCTCACTCTACAATGGCACAACCCACACGATGAATGGAGATGGAACAGCTAACAAACAGAAAGTCCACTGTATTCGATCTAGTTTTAGACTGACCTGCACAATTATGGTCTCGATGTAGCTTCCCAATAAGTCATCTATATAAGGACTGTATTCACTCGAATGTAAACACACTCAAACCTTATGCATCATATTTGTTTGCAATTATTATTTTGGTTGTAATTTTTTTCACTGTTCTACAAATCCGTCATCATTACTGAAAATAATAATATGCTCCAACAAACCTGTGCTTCTCTTGCTAATACTGTAGATCAGCTACAGCATGCCAATGTTTCATGCGTCACCAGTGCAAAGGAACTATTTGTCACCCGTACATTAATGTAATGTGTGTGTGTGTATGCATGTGTGATACACAGAGAAAAAGTGGGTGCATGCATGTTGATCGGCGGCTCGACTTGTTTGTTGGTTGGTGGATTATTTGGTTGGTTAGGTTAATGTTAGAGTTTAGTTTGTTTGGGATCCTCAGCCAGTTGTCACGCACCTCCTCGTCCTCCAGGCGGCGCTGTGAGTCAGTGATGAACTTGATGTACTGGCTGGTCAGAGTCATCAGCTCGCTGTAGCGGGTCCTCAGTGTTACATACTGACACAGGGAGAAACAAACAACACTTAGACATGTGTCATTTTCACCTTTATGCATACAGTCTGTCTCTCACAGTGAAGTCAGTTTATAGTTAAACTGTCCTCAAAATATCTGAATATTTAAATAAAGTATATACAAAAATCAACGAACGAAATAAAACATTAAATAATCTTTTTTATTTTTAATTGGCCATGTATCATAAATGATTAGCAAATGATCACAGTGTGTACTTTTTATGATTTACACAGCATCCTAGCGTTTTTGGAATCAGTGTTGTAGAAACTGCCTGGCTCCTAAAAAACACACCTCCTGAATGATGTTGTCAGAAGCTGAATCCAGTTTGGTTTTCTTCAAGGGAGAAGCCAGAGGCTCCACCTGAGCTTTGTAGGCGACCAACTGGAGTTCATAGTCCTGTTTGAAAAAAAGGACCATGTATGAGTTGTGAGCACAGATGCTTTCTCTAAATGCTCCATATAGCAACATCAACAGTAATGATGCAGTGCAGTGTCTGATGCTCACCTTGATCGTATCAATGTATGCTTTAGCATATTTCTGACATTCATCAACTTTGTCTTTGTTCTTCTCAATCTCCTCCAGCAGTTTCTGTTTTGAAGAAGAGAAAAAGAGTTGATCCCACTGGTTTCATGTCAAGAGTGTGAGAAGACTGCTGGTGAGATGGAGCGGTACTCAGTATACCTTCTCCTGGGCCAGTTGTTCCTGCAGAGTTTTGCTGTCAGTGATGGGCACAGCCTGGATCTTCTCCTGCCTCTGCTTGGCGTCGGCGATCCAGCGGATCAGCCAGTCGTAGCTGTCGCGATAGTAGCCGAGCTGGCGGCCGAGCTGCTCCAGCTCTCTCTGGCGAAGGTCTATCTGCGTGAACACGGCCTTCCAGCGGTCCTGGAGCCCGGACAGGAGCTGGCGGTAGTGGTCCAGCTCGGCGTCGCGCTCGCTGTGCACACGTGACATCTTGTCGCTGACGGTGGTCGCCTTCTTCAGCTCTTCCTCCAGAGAGTCAAACACGGGCTGCTCGCCCTCAGCCTCAGCTCGCATTTTCTGCACACGTCACACACACAGAGATGCCAGTCAACAGTCAGCAAAGGTCAAAATCATCAGTTAAGGCGAGTAAGTACTTGATAACAGTTCCCAGCTGGCTGAGCAGACGTTGTATTTCTGACGTCTTGTAAAAGAGTTTTTCACCTTGAGAGTTGTTCTGTAAGCCTCCACTTCCTTGACATCGCTGGGCACGGTGTGAACCTCACGCAGACAGTCCTCATACTGCTTCAGAACTCCCTCAGCTCCCTGTGTGTTCCGGATGACCATCTCCACAGTCTTCAGCCTGGAGAAGGAACCATGAGTTAATGAAGCAACAAGGCACAGGGTCATGAGGAAACAGGTGTAAGTGGCTGAGGACTCACTTCTCCAGATAAACGGAGGAGAGCATGTGGGCATGATCCATCTTCTGCACAGTCAGGTCGAGCTCCGAGCGCAGGACAGGAGCAGAGGCAGACTGCTGGGGGGAGGCCAGGACCTCCTGAGTTTTAGCAGACACCTTGTTGAGGTCCTTCTTGAGACCGTCAAGCTGAATCTGGACTTTCTGTACAAGAGGAAAAAACAACAAGGGTTAACAACATGTAAGGGGTCAAAGCATGACTAAGATATAACAAGGAAAAAAATCAACTGTTATGAGGAAAAATATGCTTAAAGGCACCTGTAAAATATAAATGAACCTGTGCTGCAATGATTGGCCAGAGGCACTGCACAGAGATCAGACGGGACCTGAACAGATAGGAGGAAGGAGCCCAGCAGGGCTACAGTCTCTGCAGCTCCCTCACAACTGCTAACTGCAAACTCAATATCTGACTGCAGATGCAAAAATCTCTGCTGCATTTTCTCACTTCAAAGCAACACTTTCTATACTACACCCGGTGGTTAAGAAGAGAGAGCATGAAAATGTGCTGCTCTGCTACTTTCTTCCTACTTTTGCATGGATTCTACAATACGATGAAACAGTGTGAAGCATTGTATTAAATTACAGAATTATTCAATCATCTATTTGCCTCGAGGTCTGTTTTGCTACTAAGAGCCATGTTGTGAACATTTTGCTCAGATGCTGAGTGCATCATAAGTACAAAACACCATTAGGGTCTAGTAGCACACAGGCCGGTCGCAGCAGCCTCTTAATGCTCTGCTCTGGTCTAATTAACATGGTAATCATACTGTGATGTCACATGAGTACAGCACCTTCTGCTCTGTTGTCTTCTGGACACACTCTTTCAGAGGTTCCTTCTCCACAGGTTTGCGTATGCGCGCCACGGTCCCAGCTTCACAGTCCTCGATGCGCAGCCGCAGGTCCTTGAGCTCAGAGATGTAGTTCTTACACAGGGACTCATCCTGTTGACCTGTACAGCGTTTGCATTAGTTTAGCATGGCAGTTTCACATGAACAATTTATGTAGCCAAAGGGTGATGTTGGTGTAAAAACAGATTTATAATAAGATAGAATGATAATGGCATGTTTATGATTTGGTATTGATGTGTAACGACTGTAGGGACTTTAACATTTTCACATTGTCAAATCCCTTTTTTCTCCAACATCTACCACCTGTTTGCAGGTCATTGAGCAGCATCATACATGCAGCAGTATTTTCTACCTAGTACTAGTACACACTATTAGGTGATATGGCTGCATGACAAAAAGCTTAACATTCTGTTCACCCATAAAACATGGATTATACTTTGTGCAGAGCTGCAAAAAAAGCAACTTAGTAACCAAATGATGACATGCAGTCAGACGTCTAGTCTAAGAGTTCTGGTTATCATCTGAGCCAAGGCTTAGAAGTGTAGACACACAGTAGCTTGGTGAGCTGTGGCTTTGACTGGCTCGACATCACTCACCTGCGAGCACAACAACCACTAGTCCTGAAAGGTGGATGACAGTTATAGACCATAAAGTTGCTATACTCTTGTAGCATATTCTCTTTATATAACCATGAATAATCAAACACTGATTCGAGGAAGGAGTGTTACCTTTCTCCATGGAGCGCAGCAGGGTGTCGAAATGCTGGGTGGCCTTGGTGTAGTCCTCCTCGATCTGCATGCGGTCATCCGGGCCGAAGAGCTGCGAGTCCTGGCTGTCCCGCATGTAGTTCTGGTAGTGGAGCTCCAGGTTCCTCATCATCAGCCTGTACTCGTCTGGCTTCATGGCCTTCAGCTGCACAGGATGGAGAGAATCGGGCGATTAGGAGGCAGGAATTCTACTTCATGTTCTGAAGAGACTCGTTTGGAGTCAGCTTTATTTCATGGACTGAAATAAACAGAGCCATTAAAGCACAAACAAATCCTAACTGCTTTACTTGTTAATGTTATCAAGGCTAATGCACTCTGTGCCTGCGGTAGTTAAATTGGATTCCAAGCACTAAACATAATAAACCCTGCTCTTAAAATAACAGACTTTAGAGGCCTTGTCTATTCTCCCCAAACCTTGATTTATTTCTGTATTTGGCTTCAATTATCTATTTACAACTATCAGGAGCTATTGCTTTGTTCTTATTGGCTGAGATAAAGACTCTATATGTTTTTCTTGCTATCAGAGTTTGCACCTCCCTAATAAAACACTTCTTAATGTTTTTGGGGCATTGTTTTTTTTCTTGCATAAAAGTGTTCTCATTGTCACCATGGTGATGTTCCAGGAGCGTATCTGTGTGAAGTCTCTCATCAGGTACTGCCATGACAGCAAGCTCTTCATGTCTATATGGAGCCTCTGCCACATAGACACCATCTGCTGATGACCGGCGTCCAGACTGGAGGAGGACAGGAATGCAGACAGTGCAAGGATTAAGACAGAGACAGCACACCAGAGATTATACCTGGCTGTTTACAGAGTATCAAACCCAGGATGTATTTGGTGTAAAATATGGTGATTGGTTTGCAGAAACAGTGCATCAGTTTGAAATGCTATGATCTACTATAGAGTTCAAGACCCATATGGAGGCTGAGCAGCTGTCAGATAAGTGGCTCATCTAGTTGCTGTGTTCTAACCTGGACACGCTGTCCACGGCCTCCTTGTTGACCGGAGGCACCATGAAGCAGACGGAGGGCACCACCGCCTCGTGTCCAGAGCGGTTCAGCACCTTCCACTTGAAGGGCTGAGAGTTGTTGAGGAGTGCACACTCGTCTCCTTTATGCACGGTGATCTGAAACATAATCCATGATCGATGAACACACACATTAAAGAAGCATGCTGAGGTTCTGCAACAGCCTCTCTGGGCAGTGGATCATTACACATCACTATGGACTGGTAAGCAGTTGGTTCTAACCTCCTGTTGCTTGAAGTCACAGACAGCCTGGATGGGCAGTTTGCCTTTGATGGGGGTGGTGGGGTTGCGTGGTTTCAGCTGGATGATGGACTTGGCTCTCTTGTTCAGGCCGGTCACAAGGGTCTTGAATTCATTCAGCTGCTCTCTCTCCTCCTGGTGATTACAAATAAGAGTAGAATAAAATCACCCCCAGTTTTATAATAAAACACAAATAGAAGCAGTGGGAGAATTTTGCTTTTCAGTCATATTTGTCATGACAAATGTTCTTCAGAAGCTCTGTGTGTCGGGGTCATCACTCACCACAGCGTCCTGCAGCAGGTCCTCCAGCCGCGTGGCCGTGGTCGAGCGATCACAGCTGTATTTCTTTTTGATGTTCTCTTGCATTTTCTTCATCTTGTCCTGAGCATCTTTTACATCGGCAAAGAACTACAAGACAAGGACATCATGAGGAGAGAGAACATTGGACTCTTTGTCTAATATTCATGGAAGATTATTGTCAGTACACTGGAATTACACAGATTCATGTTCACCAGTGTCACAGGTCCATACCTGGTAGTAGGCTGTGTTTTCTTTGAGATGAGCCTCGATACAGCAGCACAGCTGGAGGATCCAGCTCCACTGAGTCTGCAGGGCAGCTGTAAAGGCCTGCAGGAGACCGAGGAGACAGGGACACATGATGGATTAGCTGAGGCCCGACTCGATCCTATACTGTGTGTGGTGGATTTTACTGTTCATCTGGGGGCTACTAGAATAATTACCTCAACTGTCTTCTTGCCAGGATGTCCATCCTTGACAAATTTGTCTCCCTTGGCCTGGATATCGTTGACCTTCTTCTCCCTCAGCTCCAGTTCTCGCATGAGACCCTGAGCAATCCCAATAATACAGTGACTGACAAACTCAGCAGAAACAATCGGGTCTATTCACTTATCTTAAACACAAAATCTAAAGGATGTGACGACAGACTCTGAAACACACCGAGTAGTTGTCTTTCTTAGCCGTCATGTTGGTGTTCCTGTCACTCCAGTCGAAGTTCACCTCCTCCTCTTCTTTGTCATTTAACCACATCAGTTCCTTAGTGGCAGCGCTGACGAAGGCGTGGAGTGAATCCAGGTTCCTCAGGCGGGACTTGGAAGAGTTCTGAGAGGAAAAAATAAAATAAAAATACAAACAGTCATTTAAAAAAAAACAGCACTCAAACACCTAAAATATAAGCCTTTACATTTTGTGCAGAGAATCTAAAATCATATAAAAATCTACATGTTAGCATATAAAAATGTTTGTAATATAAAGCTATTTACCAGTAGTTTGCCGTACTGCAGGTCCAGTTTTCCCAGGTACTCTCTGTATGCGCCCTTGCTGACGGGAGACAGCTGGGTCTGAGGAACACAAACAGATGCAACAGAGGTTACTTTTAAAATCAACAGCACAACGTCGGACAGTGTTGCAGTTCTGTCCAGGCTACTACCTCGTCGGCCTTGGCCCGCTCGATCTTGGACCGGAAGTCCTCCACGGTCTGGTGCAGGCCTCTGTGGCTGCCCAGCTGGGACTCCACAGACGGCAGATCAGAGCCCCACGGGGCTTCGTCGATGCGGTGCTGGTTCTCCTCCACCCAGGCCAAGAGGTCTTTGACGTAGCGAATGGTCACGTCGTCCAGCTCGGGCCGCGCCTTCAGGGTGGTCTGCTGGGTGGTCTGCGTCATGGTGACCTGGGCGGGGGTCACCGCAGACTTCAGACGAAGGTTGTAATCACTGCGTAAGTTCACCAAGCGCTCATGGAGGCGGTAAACCCTGTGGAGACGAGACACCGTCAGCTGTTAGTTCAGCTCACGCTGCTGCTTCAGAGTGCTGCTTTTTTAACAAGTTGACTTGAACCAGCACCCACCTGCGATACATCTGTTCAGCCTGAGGGTGGCGCCCATCCTTGAGCACCTGCACATCATTGAAGAGCAGGCGGATCATGTTGTCTGCCTTGTCCAGCTCCCTCTCCACCTCAGCGGTGTGCTGAGCTGGTTTCCCTGCGTTCAGCAGACGGATGTCCTGAAGGGACGAAAACCAATGAGCATATCACTTTCAATCTTCCTCTCACATTCCACCAGAATCAGACAGGATAATAAAGCCTTGTGACAGTGATTGACACATCAGCATCAGCTCTTTCTCTGCCCGAGGACACAAGAGATTTATATGATTTTTGTTCTGTACTTTAATGCAGCTTTGCTCTACATGTTTGGCAGACAAGCTTCACTGAGTTTAATGAAGGAGCTGTATTTGGATTCAATAAGACCCAATGACTGCTACACATGCTAACCCAGCAGCCACCTCCTGCTCCACACTGCTGCTACAGTACAGCTCAATCCTTCTATTCTCAGTATTTAAAAAGTTCTCATGAGGAGCTTCAAATTCAAAACTAGTGATCTTTGCTCACAATTAAATCAATTAAAGTCAGATGTGATCTTCTGGATTCTTCTCATGTTCACATGTTGGATCTGAATCGGACTCACCGTCTGCAGCAGGGTCTCCAAGTTGCCAAGTTGGTCGTCACACAATCCCGACTCCATCTGGACTTTACCGACAATCCTCTGAAGCCTCTCGAGTCTGGATAAGATCAATAAAGAATCAATCAATAAATACAATTGAGAAAATCCTTGTTGACATTTCTAGGACTAAAATCCTTCTTTAGACAACCACCAGAAACTAAAGCTCACAACTCACGGCCACCGGCGTCGCAGCAAATACTCCAATCTATGAGGGTCGCTCACAAACGCCATTTCTCAACTCTGTTATAAAATATCACAGCTACGAGATGGTCGGTCCTTCTCACACTCCCATTGTGTCTTAGGAAAACACTGTGCCACGTAGCAGCAGAGAGTGAGACACAAACGACAAAGACGCCCAGTCTGCTCATTCAGTCATTCCACATGTCAGAAGCATAAACAAGGCCATCAGACTGCGAGATGACCGGACGAGCTTGTGACATGAACCGTCCCATTCTCCAGACATGACGTGAGACTACTCTAAACACGTCTCAACATGTTTCATCAAACTTAATTATTTCTCTTCATGTACAAAAATGTTAAATGTACAAAACATGAGTGTGTCAACAGAATATTTGGCAGAACATTTATACAAGTCTGAATCTCAGAACAATGGTTGTTTGATAAAGAAGGAACTGAGGTCAAAGCGAAATTAAAATGAAAATAATGAGCAATTATGTATTTTATTTGTTTATTCTGAGGCTAAAGCTAAACTACTAGAAAAATTCTATTCAAATAAATTCAGTTCACTGTCTTATTAATGTTTCAGAAATAAATACTGTTAAATACTGTCCTGGATGTGTGGTATGATCTGTAAAATGAATAATTATGACAAGTTATATTTACAGGGATGGGAGGTGTGGTGTCTTTTTTTTTTTTTACATACTGTACATGAGTGTATCAGAAGTCCAGGTTGTGAATTATGTCCTAATCTAATATCTGGATGTGGTGCCTGACTTATTTATTTCTATTTCTGTCTTGTCTTGTTACCGCTACACTCCTTGGTTAGGAATAACTTACAATATAATATGATCCATAAAAAAAGTGTCCTAACCTCTCAAACTCTATCCTGAGCAGCCGCTCTCGTTCCAGGATGGCCACATGGAGTCGACCCCATTCTTTCTCCACATCGATGGGATGGTATCCTGGAGGGACCTTCACCTGGCCGGCATGCACGGCGCTCTGTGGGCAGGTGTGAGGAGACTGCGTCAGACAACACTCAATAGAACAGACTATGAAAAATAAAGAATAGAAAAGTAGACTTGGCTTGCCTCAAAGGACTGGTAGATGTGTTTAGAGCGATTCTTGTCGGACTCCTTCACCGGCAGCTCTGTCTCTTTGAACTTCAAGAACTGGCGCCAAAGAAGCTAAATAAAAAATAGACATAAATTCATACACTTTTAAAATCATATTCAAAATGTTTTTGTTTAGACATCTGAAAAAAAAATCCTTTACAGAACAAACACTAAACTTGTGTAAATGACACATCATAGTGGGGCTTTTTAGAGAACTGCTAAATGAATTTGAAATCCTAATTCCCTCAACAGGAAAAGTACATTAAGGTAACACATCACGGTACAGCTCTAATAGTCTGTGAGCTATACAGAGGGCTGCTGTCCTCTACAGTACCATTCCTTCAGTCACATATCTGTTTATAAAATGACCTGAACTTATG
Source organism: Centropyge bicolor (assembly GCA_037975185.1). NCBI lineage: Eukaryota > Metazoa > Chordata > Actinopteri > Pomacanthidae > Centropyge > Centropyge bicolor. Next base: position 406,311 of record JBBMOC010000086.1, read on the forward strand.
AGTCAGATTACTTCACTGCTGGTGTCACTGAAGAAAAATGCTATTCACCCTCAAACCAGTTTAAACAGTTTCCAAGAAGCAACCTCCACTTTTGATGCTGCTGCTGATATTTTCACTTCGAAGCAAATCAAGAAAAACACTAAAGTCACGGCATGCTTTTGTTCTGCAGCACTGACAGGGAGTGGCACGCTGGGGATTCTTCTGAGGATTAGGTTCGGTGTGATTTGCCTGTGGGCTGCGTTTTCTCAGCGCTGGCACTGCCCCACCTACAGTACAACAATGTCTGGGAATACAGCTAGACTTTATGTAAGTGTGTTCTTTGATCTAACAATGGAGTCTGGCACACCTCTTTAACAGCACTGACGTTATCAAGACATGCAAAGAAAACCTTTTCAGTCAAAGCATTATGGGGACATTTTGTTTTAAAACACAAACTGCACAGCCATAACCAACAACCAACAACTGTCTGAGGCAGAATATCAGCACATGGTCTCACCTCGATCTCCTCATAGCTGGTGGGGAACTTCCTCTCCTCGAAGATCATGACATGGTGGCGGATCCACTGGAGCAGGAGAGTCACCAGCTCGTAGTACTCCTGCCAGCGCAGCTCCAGCTCCTGCAGCCAGCACAGCAGAAAAGACAGTTGGGCAGTTTGACAACAACAGACAGGAGGGCTCTTCTTCTACCAGAGTCTGCCTGTTCAATTACTGACGGCACACACGAAACTCGATTAGGTACCAACAATCCAGGTCTTGTGTGAGTGCACGGGGAGGCAGAGGGTGGAGGAGACGGTGGGAGAGGGAAGACAATGGTGGGAGACAGACAGACGCAAGCATATTTCTATAATCAATCCAGATTCAGTGTGTGCAGTTTTACGTACGTTTCAGATATTTATTATTATTTTTTATATCAGTCAAGTTTATGTTTAGGACAGCATATGCCCCAGTATGGCATTAGTCAAACAAGTGTATATGCATGCAGTGTGTCTTATGTGAAGAGATGAAGTGTAACCTGTCCCTTCACCTTTTGCAGTACAAACACCACAGGTTGCTAATTTCCTGCAACTTGGTTTCACAAGACTTCTATTTCTCTTTGTGGAAGCTTTGGAAAACACCGCTAACAAAAGCTCATTTAGAAGCACGGTCACAAGCCTGTTGGGTTTTTTTATTACATCTGATCAAGCGTTCAAGCGGATCGAATTAGAGCAAACATTTGTGTTCCCCCGAAGCACATTTATTTATAGCACTTTTGTTTGGAGGTGATTCACGATGTGAAACGAGATATGCTCACGTTAGCTCTCATGCCGTCGTGTGCGTCAGCTCGTGGCATGGCGTCATACAGGGATGACACGTAGGTGATGATGGACTTCTCATCAGGGTGTGGGACATCAACATCTGGAATGATACGGTCTCATTATTTCGTGTTGAAAAGTGATATTGCACCACAACACCAACAAACGTAGACTATTATCAGTGTTGAGAAAGAAGTCTGTTTGTGTTTGGGATGAAGTTGACTTTGGGCCTGTCTTACCCTCGGGGTCCAGCAGGCGTGTCACTCCCAGGTCTCTCTCTGCCACACCGAAGGCCTGCTCCAGGTTCTCCAGGTTGGTCTGTCTGTACACTTTGCCCATGTCGACAAGTCTGGGACTAGGGGAACACAAAAATGGACAATTAATCGTCAACACAGTCCAGGTGAGAGATGTGATCTTCAAGGGTGGTATGCAGGACTGTAATCTATAATAAAGTTTGCATCTTGAGACCCATCATTATAAATTTGATGGGAATGTATAAGTGGCTTTTTGAAATGGCAAAAAAAGGGTAGTGACATCCAGTGGCTACTTTCTGCTTGTATTTTCAGCCTCATAAATATAAGTTACTGATGGGAAATGGGCATGACAGCCAACATATTAGCAGCAGTGACTGTGTTTTTAATGACTTTCTTCCAGTGGCTATACACTAATAAAAAGCCCACCTGTTCACTTTCTGACAAACCTATACCTGCCTTTTTGTCCTCTGGGTGTTTGCCTCTCTCTGGCAGATGTCAGAGCATCTATAGATGGAATGTAATTCATAAAGCAGCTTAATCAAAGCAACACAATCAAAGCTGACACATTCGAAGTTGGCAGCCACCTACACCTTGACTCTCAAAACAGTCAAAAGTTCACATCTTCAAGGTGCAGAACAGCATGACTGAACCTCGAACATGCATGACTGTACTTGACAGAACCTTCACTTAGAATATCACAAGCAAAGCCATTTCAAATGCATTACCAAATCCAGAAATCCAAACATGCAATGCACATCCCTGCAATAAAGTACTGACTATGATAAGCTAATACAGAATGTGCATAAGGCAACAGTGAAAGCAGATTCCTACAGCTCTCTGATGTGTACGGTGGAGCGGCCTGCGTTCTGTCCATAAACAGGAGAAGACTCCACGTGGAGGATTTCCCGAACACAGTACTGCTTTGTTGGCCTGGAGGAGCTGCTCATGCTCTGTCCCTCTCTTCCATGAAAGCTGCGAGACCTCCACCCGTGGCCCAGCTCGTCACTGCTAGACCGGGCCCCTGAGCTATGGGAACCCCTGCCCGAGTCCCAGGAGGATCCCTCTGATGGGATGTCCTCACACAGCATGACCACCCGGTCGTCCACATCGCTGACAGATCCTGACGTGCCACCCAGGAAGCCCAGGCTGCGTTTCTTATGCTTGGACTTCTTCCTTACGCTGAGCATCTTAAAATGGGCCAAAAGCTCCTTGTCAAGTAAAAAGTTTAGACTTTAGTGGTTGGCATTGCAGCAAATCTTTGGACGGCTTGATGGCTGCTTCTAAATCCATCCAATGCAATGACTCAGGTGTCCATCATCATGTGCAGATCCTCTTAATCCCTCCGCAGGGTTGCCGAGATGAAAAAGCCTCCTAGTGGTGCAGCCAAGTCACTGCCTCCCTTCAACACAAACCCTAAATTCAACTGCAGCTTTGTCGGTTGAGATTTTAAAGCCTGGACAATCTTGGAATCTCTGGATGAATGCATATTCCTCACTGGGATGTCCTGAATTATGCCTAGACAAGAGGCAGCACCACAGTTTTCACTGCAGCAGCCACAGAGTGCTACAGTTACGCCCATATAACACACCCTTCAGTTATATGAAAGGCAGCACTCATCCAGCCTCAGGTGTCTCCCAAAAAAAGAAAAAAAGAGAAAACCAGTTGCAGGTACTTGCTCAAGTCTAAGAAAACTTGCCCCGGCAGGAATCTCTTTCTTCAATACATAATGACTCTACATCTCGCTCAGCATTCAACGTTCTCTCCTCTAATACCACTTGTTCTTCTGTTTGCTCTCTGGACTCCGCATGAATCCCTTTATTTAAAACATCTACAAAAAAAACCCCAAACAATGGCAAATTGTATCGAGAAATCTTCCTGAGAAATAAATGTGCATTCACTTCCCAGGATGAGACGACACAAAGCCATCCTTAACCGCTAATTCTCCATGAAAGACACACGGCAACATTAAGGGGAATCAGCATATTTGTGTTGTTCAGATTTTACTTTTAAACACTAGGTTCCCAACATTTTAATAAGGTAATCATATTTAATAGAGGAATTATCATCTTATGGTTGTAGAGTATTACTCATGACCAACGCCTGCCAGTGGTATTCCTAGCCTCAAGGCCTGAAGTTCATGGGGAGGCATTAATAAAGATTTTATTAAAGCAGGATGAGACAGTCAGCTGCAGTAAAAATAGGAGATATTGATGGGTGGAGCAAAGCAAAAAAATCTGTGTTTAAAACATAAACTCAATTAAGTATATGAAGGCTCTGCAATTTTAAATCCATATCACACTGCTAATTAGTTTTCCATTAAAATAAACCAGATATAAAAAAAGAAAGCTACGTCATGCCACGTCTAAAATTATTTAAGTAATAGACACATCTCCTCAAAACTGAGAGTGGGATCTAATTACAGAGCACGTCTACACTGACATTATGAAGTGTGATTTGACACTTGAAGGTGTGCCAAGGACCCACTCCTGCTCCAGTGCACTCCATAAAAATCGTATATGATGATGTGTCAAGACAAGACCCAGCATCTGCGCTCGTACTACAGAAGTAAAAGCATTTCTCCAGATTGTTTACATTTGAACCTACATAATAATGCACTATATGACTCTGTAACAGTAGAGGCTGGGAAGAGTAGTACTATAACTAGCAAACGCTATTCCTGTTTGTAGTGCTGCTGTATGAAATTCCGGACTCACTAGTGTTTGTGTATGACGGCGTTGAAGAGCTTGCCGTCCCTCCAGCTGGTGGTGAAGTTGTCGCAGCGGATGTTCTGGTAGCCGTCCGTCATCCTCTGGGACCAGAGCAGCAGCTTCTCCTTGGCCGTCATGTCTTCTGACTGGCCGTTGACCTGAATGTCTGAGATCTGGGATAACATGTGTAGATAAAATGTTAGGAAGGCAGCTGATGAGCAGTGATGTTAATAATGAAGAGATGCGGAGGAAATTAGTGATTAGTGGAAACCAAAAGATACGATTTGGATGGAATTACTGGACACCCGTGATTAATGTTATTATCATCTATTATCATGTCCACGATTAATTAACACCTTTATCAGTCCTTGATTTAATGTCTTTCCTGGTGGAGCCGTGGACGAGCATATTAAATATTTATTATATCAGTTGAGTGAGGTGTTGTCTGTTTTGACTTGGCCCACACGATGCCGCAGAGTTTGTGTCTGGTCTAGTCTGGGAAACGCCAGCGTGGCTGTGGCATCCAGATAACTTTTCACTTGGGGAATTCGGGGATGGGAGAGATGAGTCATAGGCGTCGGGTTTTCGATTTCGTGCATGAGTGTGTGCAGTATGAAAATTGTCCTCCTCTCACAGCTCTGCAAATCTGCAAATTTTGAAATGAGGACCCCGCCTGCAGATGATCTTTTACCTCCTTCAATAGAAAGCATATACATTATGGATGTCTTGATTGTGTACATGCTAGAATACGTATTTACTGTAAATCCAGATCTACCTTTTTTTCTTTCTCCAGAGTGTTTTCTCTAATTAATTTAGCATAACCAGATTGTGAGATTTAACACGACATTACGTGATAAAAGGGGAATTTTGATCTCCTCTTTGATCCCTATGACTCACCAGCAACCACAGCCCAGCTATTTCCCCCCTCCATTATATCAAAGCATAAAGACTCTGGGAACATTGTATGTATCTACAGACCCCCTGACAAAAACAACTCTCAACACCAGTGTCTCCTTTAGCTCCCGTGCAGAGCTTCAGCTTTTTGCAACACGAGCCTGAATCATCTGATATTAAAGGGTGTGGCCCTGCCTCTTGGGCTGATGTCCAGGGAGTTCTGCCAGGCAGCCTTTGACATACACAATACAAGCAGGAAAAGGCCTGGATACATGGGATGTGGTCGGGAGTGTAGCATGACAACAAGCTGTACGCTCGGCCTGACACGCCCTCCCCTTGGGAAAGAGGGAGAGAGTGACTCATACTTACACACCCTGATGGTGTTTTATTTCTTTGTGCTGCTCATAAATAAGTTAGAGTTAGTATGTTACAGTAGCTTGTAGAAATCTGTTAAGTATCCTGTTTTGATCACTCTTTTTCGAGAGGAACTTTGAAGAGCAAAGTCCCTTCTGATTGGCTCCAGGGAGACGGGAAACAGCAGCTGATAGGTGCAGATCCCAGAGACAGAGGTATAGAGGGATAATATAATGGAACACAACACTGACAGAGGAGGAGACCTGGAAGTGGAGGATGATGGTCCATATTAACCCCAGGGTGAGCTTGGGGTTCCCGTCTGCGATGTCATCATTTCTGATGTTCACCAGCTTGACCTGAGAAAACAAAGCAGCCGTAATCTAAGCTATGGAAAACACAGGCACAATGAGGGATCCTGTGACAAGGCATTGCTATTGTTTGGTTAAGTTTAGTCAAGGTCGGAGGTGTCATTTTCTGTGTCATACCTGCCGGTGTTTGAGGAAGTCCAGTGCTATCTGTACATTCTGCAGTTTGTGGAATCGCATGCGGCCTTTCTCTCTGGGCTGAAGAAGAGAGCAAAGAAATAAAGATGCAGTTTATTTACATGATGGACGGATCTTTTTGATATACTCATCATAAAGGGGAACAGAAGGCATTCAGTCAAAATGGAGAAATTAATGGGAAGGAAAACAGAAAATTAGATGGAAATACTTTGAATAAAAAGAAGAAAGGTAGGAATAAATTCTGAATCTGGGATATTTTTCAAATAGGAATTAATTGTGGCAACTAAGTTTTTTGATTTACAGTATGAGCGTAGAGATACTGTCTTGAATTTTAGATCCAAAATCATCCAATTTTAGAGGAAAAAAGGGCCTATGATAGAAATAATAAACTCTTTAGAACACTGATTTAAGTCACCTGACATCAAGCTGAGATTAACTCATGTTGCAATTTGATTAGTTTGCCTTTTGAATTCCAAATGTAAACAAAAAAATGAATAAGAAAAAAAAAAGTTCCTGAAAAAATAAAAAGTGATGACCATACTGCTATGCAAAACAAAGAACTGCTTGAGCCAAAAACATAATTAACTGAGTTAATTAGTGGGTCCTGCAAGTATCAGCAACACCTATTGATAATTGGATATTTTTGTTTATATCCTGCAGCTACATGCTTAATGCAAGCCTGTCAATGAGAGAAAGAAAACAAGCAACACAAGCACTTGAATGGCCATGGAGGTTTGCTTCACCATGCACAGCCAAATCACTGGGAAAGCACGGATGGAAAAAAAAAAAGGAAAAAAAAGGGATGTCTACTGTAAGTTATCGACCCACTCACCAACCGAACGCTCCTGACCACGTCTCTCTCCCTCGGCTAGCATCAGCAAGAGCAGTGCAAAGAGAGGAGGCCAGACGGCAAAGATCAGCACACACAGAGGAAGGTTAAAGGAGGGCAAACAGGAGGCGACGGAGAGGAGGAAGAGGAGGAGGAAGAGGAGGAGAACCGTAGGTCAGAGAGGAGAAGAGATCACACAGGCGCACGCACAGGCCAAAGTTAATGTGTCATCAGGCTATGAAGGCATTCAGAAGATGAGCAGAGCTGGAGCTGGTGGAGGAAGCAATGAACTACAGCAGCAGAGAAGCTTCTGTCTACAGACATGAGGTCCAGGCTGTAAACACACAGGAGCCTGCTGGGAGCTTTGGAATGAGGTACAGATAAAGAAAGACTAGAGGCTGGATGAGAAGTCCCATTTGAATAAAGTAAACACACACACACACACAGATATGTAGCTGACATAGAGAGACAGGGATCACAGGCTCCAGAGCCTCCATGTCAGTGAGTGAGTCTGTGTTCGGCTCAGTTCAGCTCAGGTTAAGCCTTTGACTGACAGCTTGGCTGCCATCACTCACAATGTGTTGCCACAGGGTACATCTTATGTAATTAGTCAGGATTAGGTTATGGTTTGGAGGATGGCTGAGCTGAAGCGTATTTGTCAGTCCAAGCTAAGGCCAACACTCACCAGTGTTTCCCCAGAGAGGACCTCCAACAGTGAGATCAGGTTGTGTCCATCCCGGAGGTCTTCATACAGGTCTGTCACGTGACGCTGTGTCTGCCAGGAGAAAGGAAAACATGCGTCACAAGGAGTCAAGACACAAGGTCCAGGGAATACACCAACCACCCATCTTTATTGAGGAGAATTACAAAGGTGTGAAAACAGAACAAACAGCTGGTGTGCTATGTAAAAAAGTTGTTGCTCATTGCTGCAAAGAGACAAAAAGTCTTGGAGGTATTTTACCAAAATTAATGAAATTTGCAATAAGATTTCAAACCCTGGTGCCACTTCAAACCAAATGAGGTGCAAAAACACGATGACAAAGAGGAAGCGATTTAAAGCATTTTCAGCTGTAACAGAAGCACCTTATGCTGATTGTAAAACTGTTCCCCAACAGACTGTTCTCTCCACCTCTACAGTTCTACACAGGTCAGGAATGCATCGCCGTGAGCAGCCGAGCCTGACTCCTGCTCCACATGCCAAATGTCAGCTGTCAGTCCTGACAAGTGATAGATGGGAATAAATAAACCCAGTGAGGGAAAAAAAATGTACCATAAAATCAACTAAACCCTAAAACAGACAAAGACATTACATTAATCTTTGGGATTTCAGTGAATCAACAACTGTCATTCACTGTTGATATAAGTGATGTGACGTGCAACTGCAACCAGAGGGTGAAGCGAGCAGGAGAGGTGAGGGAGGATGTGACAGTTGGACAGGAGGATAAATTTGACAGACACACATGTAGTATAGCCCTGCTCCGACCTGCTGGTACCTACCTCTACCTTCCCATGCTGGGTGAGGAAAGATGGAAGGTGGATGAGCAATGGAGAGATGGAAAGAATGGAAAGAAAGCAGAGAGAAGAGGAGGAGGGCAGAGATCAGTTCACAAGAAATTCAGAGCAATGATTAGGATGAAGATTAGGATGATTTGATGCTGAGCATGATTGGCACATGAGACAATTACTGAATAATATAATTAGCAATTTCATTGGTTCTGTAACGAAATTCAGCTAGTGCTTCTCTTATATGAGTGTGTTGGTGGGTGAAGGAGGCCTCGGCCCTAAAATGGAATGGAAGAAAATTTGCTTTGCAAGTTTCAACAGTGGCTGATTTCTTGCTCCTCCCTGCCTGCACGGTGAGGATGAGCACACAGTGTTGATCTGACAACACACGACCACTAGGGTTCACTGTCTGCACATGTAAAAACCTCTTCAGTCCATATGTTGTGTCATTTAAAAAACGTGCATAGTGTCCTGTAACAGCCCACTGCAGCGCTTCAACATGAGGAATGTACGTATGTGTTTAAAAACTTTCAAAATCCCATTCAAATATGTGACATATTATTGTTAATTTGCTTCGTTCAAACAGTGAGCTCTGTGACTATCCAGCAGTCGAACTCCTCAGTGTGAACTCTAGAGTCATCTGTCATCACCCCCTCAGTTCCTCTGTCCTGAGGAGGCTGTGGTCTCTGAGGCTCAGCTCAGCCACGCCGTCTGCTGTGGAGGGGGGCGCTACAAATTACCCTCTCAGAGTCAAGAAGAGCAGCTCTGTAAACACAAAAACCATTAGCTGTCATGGCTGACAGCCCCTCTTCCTGATCCCTCCACAGGACCGCCAGATGCTGCCTGGGAACAAAACACTTAACATGCCTCAGGTTTTACATCATCTTCCTCCGAGCTCTACAGGTGATTCTCCACTATCAGCCAGGTGCAGTCTGAAATCAATGTACAACAACTGTAGTTTTCAATCTAAACAAATGCAGTTTGTAGGAATCAACTAGGAAACAGATTTTCTGTTGGTTCCATGTTTCATTCTGTCTTACACAGTGTAAGATTTACTGAGCACAGGAAACCACTCAATGGCCCTTTACAGCTTTTCATGGCTGCACCCAACCTACAGTCTGCCCCTGTCAAGCCAACCATTAAACCATTAAATCACTTTAACCTCAGAGGAGCACATTCAGCAGCAGAGTTAACACTTCACCCACCAAACATGTGCCTCTTTCTGAAAGAAGAGTTTCAGCTGTCCTCTGTAGGTGGAGATGATGATGATCCTTTTCTTCTTACCTGATGCTCAATAAGAACCATCTGAACATCTGATGACCTCTGAACAACACATACATTTTAGCTGGACACAGATGACAAGTCCTCAGCACAAAAAAGCTAAATGTCCAAAAGAGCTAATTCAAGACTAGATCAGCTTCACATTGTGTGATCTTTGGATGTTAAAGTGATTTTTCAATAGTTTCCATCTCAACAAGGAAATGAAAGTGTGCAAAACTACCAGCTTTTGAGAACAGGAGAAACACTGTCCTGCTTATAACACATGGCTTATTCTTATATAATGACAGCAACAGCATCAGTGTGTGATGTCCAGTGCATCAGGCCTTTCAGTGTCTGCTGGGCATGAGCGCAGGTAGCCACCCACACCCAGGAGTCTGCAGCACATGTGCTACCGTTGGGCCTTAACCACCACGGGCTCTGGGCCAAGAGCAGAATTCGCCTCTTCGGAAGGAGCTAAGTGAGTCCAGATGTCTGTGACTCACCCTCTGAAACTCACAGTGAACACTTGAGAGAAACAAGAGGGAGTAACTCCACTATGCTCTCATACTGTGGTGGCAGAATACGTTAGCAGAGCACACTCATGGAAAGGAAAACACTCTCTTTGTGCTTATTTTTCCCCTCTTGTTCCATTTATATAAAAAAAATGAATGGTCCTGTGTCCGTGCAGCGAAAATACAAATAATGTGGAAGCACTTAATGTCATAAGGTTGTAAATGCATTGCTGCCAATGGGAGTTTCCTGGAGGAAAAGTGGCACAAGCAGGAATATTTTTATGGCCCTGTGGGAGGGGGGGTATTGTGTTACGAGGGGCTAATTTTTCACTCCCAATGAGGAGCTCCAGAGTGAGGAGCACGGCCTGTTTGACTTTACCCCTGTCCTGACCTGTTTACCTCCTGAATGTGTGATCCATTGGAGGGCTTTCAGGCCGTACTTTGAGAATAGAGAGTGAGGTAGGCGAGAGCGAACGAGTGCTGATGGATGGTTTACACAGTCTCTCAGCTGATGACAGACTGGACTTCTGGTAAGCCTCCCCTATGTGCTGTGATGTTAGAGAGAGTGAGACAATAAATGAATGGCTAATGTGTGTTTATGGGGGGGGGGGGGGGGGGGGGTATCAATTACACTGCACAGGTGAGGGATGGATTACATTTTAGTTAATGCTGGCCTTCCACTAAATATAAACCACAACACTACAATGCATTCTGGGAATCTGACGAGCCATATGACTCTGCTGTCGTTAATGTTTCTAGCTGCAGCTTTGAAGCACAAAATCAATATTGTTCTGTTCTAACAGTCTAATGTTTAAGCTGACATTATGGCATAAAACCTGCTGCAAAGCAAAACACTGGCGTCCTTATGTTGACATGATCCCCCCTGATTACCGCTCTGATTACACATCATTATGCAGAGTGTCAAACATTAATAATAGATCTCATTTCTTGCCAACACAAACAAACCAACTACTGCACCTGTAATTACAGCCCATAGTTTCAGATAAAGGTGGAGATTCATAACCTCTCAACATCTGAGTCGCAACGCTCATTAAACACTCAACGTAGCATCCTGCGGCAAATCACCATGTTGATTCACGGACAGAACATCTGCTTGTATTATTTAGGCCTCGACCGCAAACTGGGAAGTTTAGCCTTTGATATTCACCGCAGCTGTTATGTAAGAGAGCAGTGAAGCACATGTTCATGAGGTTCAGAGAAAGTGAGGTTTGTGGACGCTTTTGGCAGAAGTTCTATTTATCTTAATGTAAATATAAAATTAATTTAAATACAGTCTGCGTGTCAGTGATTATGGAAGATGGTATTGTAGCATCCTTACCTTCATCAAGTGCTTGTTCACCCATTTTGTGAAGGTCTTTTTCTGTACTCGATCTCGTTCATCTGCAAAACAGAGAAACAACATTTACACATCNGGAAGGGTGGCTGAACCAAAGTGCACATCGGATTGTGTTTCTACTGCGGTTAGGAAATCCAGTTGAGCAAAAAAAAAAAAAAAAAAAAACAATGTAGAGAGATCCTCAGCACGGCGACCATCCCGTCTCCAAGGTAAGGATTTCGAAAGATCAAAACCAAGCTGTGATGATAAGTACATGACTGGAGTCTCTGGCATGAGGCACACCACATTTAAACCATTGTAAGCCTCTTTTTAATGTGAGCTGGATGAGTGATTCCATTCAAGATCCACTTTAATACTAAAACAGAAGAAAGCTGCATAGAGACTCCCTGGAAACAAATTGTCAAGGGCAGCCTGTTCTCCAGTCAAGCAAAGCTAACGACAGTGCTGACCATGTTATTAAACATAATTAGGTTAAATTAGTCGTTAACTGGGTTTAATAAATTGGGTAAGATGTGTTTATTTCTAATCTTGCTCTGGGGAGGAAAAAAATGAAAAAGTGAAGATTTCTAATAATTGCATATTGGACATTTTTCTATTTTTAGGGTCTTTAAGCGTTGACTATTCTTGTAGCTGATCCAGCCGACACAGGAGAGTCTCTGAACACCGAGTGTCACCGCAGGGGGTCATAGCTGTGCCATGATGCACTGTCCGCTTATTATCCACAAGAACGTCCAACCTTTCAGCCGACTTTAGATAATGTTGTCTGAATTAGATCCAGCGATGAAGCTGCAAACCCAATTTAACTCAGACTCAACAAGCCCCTGGATTAACCACGGCAGCTGAGGTTAAAAATAGCTCCCAGCTGAACTTTAGAAGCCGGCGTGGAAAGCCCCACGGCCGGGACTGTGACAGTTATTAACGTTCGGAAATTGGTTGATTTAAATGCAACTGGACAAGTGGGGAAACAGGCTGAGGGAGGTGCTGTTTGACTGGGACATAGTTTCAAACAGCACGTGCCTCCCTCTGCAGGTGTGAGCAACGAAATGAGGTGAGGTGCTGTCACTGGGCCTTAAGACAGAAAACCTCATGTAAACTCTCAGTTTGCCAAATATCATTAAAATAGGTGAGCTGTTGTTTTTGTAATTAAAGCAGATGTGGTATTTCTTTCTTCATAGCATTGAAAATGAAGCTTCTAAATAAAGTGTACGTAAGCTCATATTCAGAGCTGCATTATTGGTGTTTTTGTGACGAGATCACAGTCTTTAATTATCATGCTTTAACTACAGCATTTTTTCAGAGCTATAAATCTGAAAAGGCTGAGACTGTGGGTTGGGATTTGATTATAACCACAAACTTTCTTTCCTTGTTTCCTTCACTCCATAGTGATACTGGCTAAATAAAAACACAAAAAATTCATGCTGACTTTGTCTTGTTTCTTACTGCTCACTGCTGTGCTGTTTGCAAAGCTGCTGTTCAGCCAATCTTCTTCTTCTATTGCAAACCAACTGTCAATACAAAACATATCATATCACATAGCAGATGATTATTTTCAAAGTATTGAAGCTTTGCTGAACTAATGTGACTGTAATGTGAAAGCGATTCATATCTATAAAATGTGAGAAAATGACAAGGCCCATCACAAATTACTTTTTTTGTCTTACAGCTCAAAGACATTTATGTCCCTTGCCTATAAAACAAAGCACATCCTGACAATTGAAAAGCTGTTAAACAGTAATATGAGGCATATTTGCTTGAAATCCATTAATTAATCAAAAGAATGTTTCAGCTCTAAACTGAACAGAGTAAAACAATTAATAAGTGATAAAGCAAAAATATTTTCTCAATGGAAATGTTCTAGATTACTACTTTAAAGTATTAAAGACAAAAAGTACACAAAAGGTTTTTCAAAACTGTTCTAAGAAGCTTGAAGAAATATCAGCTCTTGTTCCTAAACTGAAGGCGGATATTGGAGGTTCCTCTTTTCTCTTGAGTTCTATTAATCCAGTATTATGACATGTGGTATTTCTATACACTATCTTACCCCTAACAGTTTCCAAACGCCAAAGTAAACATGGGGAAAAGGGGAACTTGAGCAATGTCTCTATGACAACAGCCATAAACACAGAGAACCATGTGCAGTGGGTGCTGGGGCTGACTCTTACTCATGGCTGTATTTTTAGACACGGAGACAGCGGAGTCTCCCATTACTGAGCCATTTGACGTGGAAAGGAAAACACCACCCTCCGCCCAGTACGCTGCTCCTCGCCCACTCCTCTCAATGAACTGTTCTCACCACTAGATGGCGTCAGAGCTCAACCACACCCGAACTCTTCCTCAGTAGATGCTGCAACTTTAAGCTATGGTCAATTAAAAAAAACAGATGCAGATAATGAAACAAAATAAAATTTAAAAGGAAAATGAAAAGCTTTCTCCCAATGAATCTGACATCAGATCCTTTCTACAAGGATTTAGTAGTAGAAGAAGAGTATTACGATGACTGAAAACAAACTAAAAAACAATGTCATACAATTTTTACATAGGAAAGCAAGAATAAGATGAAATACTATAACTACTTAAACAACACTTGAGTGAAGAAAAACCTTCCTCGTAAAAAGCACCATCAACATTTACAAACTCTGATACAGTGATGCCAATATAATTACTGCTATTTAGGACATAGTCTTAGACAGAAGCAAAACGACAACGTGCTGATTGATGCTATCACAGCTTAGAAAAAGTAAGTAATTATTAAAACACAGTTGTTCCATCACTTTCTATAGTAATATTATAGAGTTATGAAATGCTTGATCAGACTAGTCATGCAGCAGATGAATGCATGTACGTATAGGTATCTTTTTCCCAGCCTACATATAACACCCCGTATATAAAACAGTGACCCAGAGCAGACCATAAAGACCCCTCATATCTATGGTAGTTATTCATTTACGACATGTGAGGTTTGGCTTTAAACTGTAAAGTCATATACACATTGAACACCACATCTTTACTGCAACCACCAGCCAATCTAAAGGACTGAATTTATTATCTCTGACATTTTATTACCTACAGAAACGTGTTGCTGCACCTCGAAGCTTGACTTAGAGAGACAGTTCTCAGAAGCACGGTGCCCTCCCCACCATCAGAACTCCGCGTTGCCAAAGGGCTTGTTGTACGCATAGCGTGAGATACGTCTTCGCTCATGTTTGATTTGACTGTGTGATTTATTGTAGCAGCAGCAGCCTGAGGCAAATCTCTGGAGAGGAGACAAGTTCTGTGGCTTTAATTTTCACCGGCGACACGACTTCTAATAAAAGAGAGTATTCTTCTCTATGAATGTTCATAAAACTGCATTTTCAAGAAACTGAATTCCACCCATGTCATAAGTTTGCACACCAAGAAGTCGGCACCACTCCTCTTCAAATCTCACCCTGTGCTGCATTGTTGGAGAGCGCCCCCCTCAGGACCAAAATAAAGTCATTAAAAACAGAGGTTGCCCTATCTATGTGTGCTCATGTGTGTGTCTGTGTGTGTGTGCAAAAGTCTATTCTACTTTAAAACAACAATAAGCTCCTGATAGAAATAGGTAACTTTCTCAGGTTTTCTTCCAGATTAAGGCCTTGTGAAGGTGATAGAGAGAACACACAATACAAACACTCTCAATGACTGGCTGTGGTGGTAACAACCGTGTGGTTTCACCATGCTGAAAACACTGCAGCCCAGTAAACTCCCCCCCCCCCCCAGTCCACAGGTTTCTCCACTCACCTGCACAACACATCCTACTGTACAAATATCTGCTTCTCTCTGCGTATGAGCTCATCTCATTTAGATAATCCCCCCGTTCCAGGTTCCATAAAGCAGCCATTCTGAGCCTGATCCCAGATCCCCCGGGAGCCCTCTGTGTCCCCGACACGCTGTGCCAGCTGGTGTGACACAACAGAAACCACTTTTTGACAGGTGAAACTTGGCCCTGCCCCCCTCATGAATTTGCAAATGCAAAGATAACAGGCAGGTAATTCAACAGTATTTTTATGTCTTTATCTTTCCTAATGTTGTCTGACACATTTATGGTGCAAGTGTCACACTAGACCAACCATCCAGAGGGAGCATGCTGCTTTTTAATTCTTCATTATTTTCAGCAGGGACATTTCTTCCAGCCAGGTTGTGAATTAAAAATATTGGTTTGGAAATTGTTCAATATTATTACAATATCTTTCTTTGTATTGTGTTAACCTCATCAAAAAAAAAAAAAAGATTCTTCCCTGATATGATCTATTTTTCAGTCTACCTGTTTCTGACAGTAAGACTGTTCACTCAAGTCTCTTTATGATCTTATAATGACTAGTTTTTCTCTTTCTAGAACCATCCTGAACATCTACAAGCACGACTCTCTCCCAGCTCCACAGCTTGCATGAGGAACGATATGTTTGAATACAATAAAACCACAAACACTACACCACCAAGTTCTGACTCTACGTCTGTTCAAAGGAGCAGTATACTCCAGCTGACACGCCACCTACTGTCGCCAGTCAACTTTAGGATGTGACAATTTACGACGGGCCACAGCTGTGCTCTTCCTAGATCCTGTTTAAAAGGGAAAGTGATCTAAATATGCAGTGTTCTCTTCTTACAGGACCCTGGCCTCTGACCCGGGTCCATACAGGATGCTCTCTGATCTCCTCACAGTGCGCCCACTTTAGGGTGACCTGGTTAGAGTGGCTCTTCTTCAGGTGACATACATTTGTTGTTAATGCCGTATTTGATATATTTTAATTCATGAATGCCAATTAATTGACATCATATCCTGGCAAACTTCATAGAAAACTGAAAAAGACATGAGCTGAATACATCCCAACAAAGTCAAATACTATGCTACAGTAGACAGGGGAAAACACTGAGTCTGGGTTGGTCAGAAGTTGACAAATTCTACCAACCAGCAAATCTGAAGTGCACTAATTAACATATAATATCTAGTTTGTTTAGTCCATACAAAAACCAAAGTCTAAAATTTACAGATGGTGGTTTTATTGCTTTGAATGTAGATGCCCAAGTTAAAATTGTCGTGACAGCATCAACAGAACAGAACAGACAGATTGGTCCTCAGGAGAAAAGAAACTGGACTGAGGCACAGCCAGAAAAAAGTCATGACAAATGACTTTTAACATTGAAATTACATTTTGTATATTTAACTAAGAACTCATGTTAGAGTAAATACACATGAAGACCATAGCACAGGATACTATAGCATCTTTAGGTACCCTGCTGATGTCACTGTGTACTATATGGACCCAGAAGTGCTGAATGGAGGTCTGAGGTATAAATAGACTCCCAGCACAGGACCGGATGTGTTTCCATGGTCCCCTCATAAATAAAATCAACCTTAAATGACCGTCCCATATGTGTTCCATGTGTCTTTCTGTCTCATCAGCATTGGTTTACTCTTCCTTCAGGACACAGGAACGGCATCCAACGCCCCTTTGGCTTTCTACAAGCTCCTGATACACTGGTTCACTGTTTCTGTTATGACTCATGCCCACTGGTTGACCAGCAGCAGACACAGTGGTGCGGACCATCCAGGCTGTTCTATGTACACTCACAAGTCGTGGAAAAAACGCACACTCACCCAGTGGTGTACATTAAGTGGTAGCTGGATAGCTCTGGAGTCGGAGCTGCGGCTGTTTCCAGGAAGAATGCTGGCTTTTCCACAAACCAGGCCAAAGCCTGAGCCAGCACTGAACCACCACGGCCCACACAGCTCTCTGTGTGCCTGCTGACATTCATCTCTAAAAGAGCGCTTGTTTGGCAGCGCGTGTGATTAAAGGCACTTGGGCTCTTAGCATGTCTAACAGGATGCTATACTTTACTGGCATCATAAAAAATGACTTGACACATTCTTAACTCTCAGCTCCTGTATACAGGAGATGGACTTACAAGAGCCACCTGTCCAACCTGTTGTGCCTGAGAGGATCGGCTAGGAAAATTCTCTACCAACTTATGCAAAGCAATTTATCATCCTATTAACAACCGCCGCTTTAAAACATGCCTCGCTCAGTGTAAAGTCACATATAATGTCGCTGAAACTCCTCAACAGACAAGTGTGAGTTTATGCTTTGCTACATCCTCCTGGGCCCCCAGGGGTTGACATGCCAATTTTGGCAGTCTGAAAAGGGAAAACAAACACAGATGAGAGGTCAGAGTTCAGCTGGAGAATGTCGAGTGATGCACCTTGTGTTTGACACTGAGTATTTACAGTCTCACTCAGCCACGCCCCCTTCCTCGTGACCTTTCAGCTGACCCAATTCCAGCGTGGTCGGAGGAGTATGTTAATATCCATGTTCCCACCTCTGCGTGCTCGGCACACTGCTGTGCATCTGACTGGGAGCTGGAGCAGCCCTCTGCAGTAAGCGATAGCTGGAGCTGAGGAGCTCGTGAGCGGATAGAGTGCAGAGCTGTCATCGTGCAGAACGGATGCCAGAGGAAAAGGGGACAGCTAAGACCAGAAAGCCCCATGACAGGCCTGGACTGGAGAGCGCAGACCAGCTGGGACAGCAGCTGCATTTAACTCTTCAGTATCTCCGAAACATTAGCAGGTTTAATGTCAGGGTCAGGTAAACAACAGTCACTTAGCTAATGTCAGGTATCAGTCATCACGGACCAGAGCGACGTGTCTCTAATTCAATTTTAGCATTTCGGAAAAATGTTAGATGGTTTGCAAAATATTAAATGGCACAATGTAAAAGTTCTGATCATATTTGCCTTATCATTACCACACATACTGCCAACTGTCCATTTAGTCATCATCAAAAGTTTTGCTTTTGCTGCTAATTCAAGATGGAACCAAGTTTAATATTAACTCAGGCCAGTTCCTTCATACTTTGTCCCTCGCCACAGTCGCCTTCCTTTACAGCTGCCTGAGATTAGATAAGATTATATCAACAACTTTCTCCAGGTGATCGCGCTGCTCTTTTGACTAGTGAGACTGTATTGCAGAGGAGAACCAGCCCTAAACACACCACCGAGGCTGTCAGTCACGTAATGATGGCACTAGAGCAAAAGTCAAGGCATCACAAAAGTGTGTATGCTTCGTCATCTGGGGACCATGAATGTCTGTAGAACATGTCATGGCCATCTATCCAATAGCTGTTGAGGTGGTTCGGTGAAGACCAGGAGGGTGGACAGCATGTCAGACAGATAAAACCACAGCACTGGCATGGTGAAAAAACCCAACGTGAGTAACTGTCTACCTTCTGAGTAATACACCAAAGCTCTGTGGAAAACACAGTCACAGGATCAAACAGCTTATTGTGTATCTGCGGTATTAGACAGCACTGTCTGGTGGGAGCTGTGTGCATACAAACTGTATGTTTCTCCAGGGTAAATCCAAGATAAAGCCATCAAAGCGTTGCCACTGCTCAGACACAGGGCTCAGGTCGTTTGGTTGAAAGGCTGGCAGCAGGTTTGGGGACTGGCAGTGCCTCCAACCTGGCAGGTGCACTAACTTCAGTGCTGAGAGAAAATGATTCATCTTACTGAAGAGACACTAGGACACGCACACACCCCCGACACACACACACACAGGCCTTTGATCCATGAGCAAACTTGACTAGACAGGCTTGGGAGGGAGCTGGAAGGCATTGTTACGACAGAAACCATCAGCCGTCCTGCAGCACAACAAAAGGCAAAGATCAGCTGAGTTCAACCTGCTGGAGCCTGGACTGCTTCGTATCCATGCACTGTGACATGTCAGTCAGGCCACTGCAACATGAGGCAAACAGAAGGCCTCCCACGCTGTCTGAGTCTAATGAGGGCTAATCCCTTTGCAGCTGCAAGTAAGAACAGAGACTGTGTGAAAGTGGCCCGGAGAGGCCCGGTGGCACCTCCAGCGGTCACAGTGGACCACGGGTTTCAAGGTTACACATGAACGTGACTAATGCATAGAGTAAACATGCCACACGTGAAGCTCTGTTGTGAGCTCATGGAGTTAGTAACATGACCTGGAGAGGATCAAGAATAATACACACAGGCATGGACATAATAAATGAGACATAAGCTGAACGATAAACATGCAAAAAATATCCTCTATGACGATACATCATGCACCTACTTTGAGATTTTGATGTTGCTCTCTGCTTTTTTTAAAACTTCATAAAGTCACTGTTTCAATGTCCTGCAGCTGTCTTACCTTGCTTCTTGTGTTTTCTCAAGCGCCAGAATACAATCAGGGTGACTAAGTGCCCCAAAACCACCAGGGCGGGGAGAGCGGGTCCTGGGGGGCTCGCAGGCATTTGTTGGGACAGATAGAGATAAGCTAGAGGGGATGAGGGGAATGAGCCTGGTCTGCAGTGACAGGTGGGCCTTCAGTGGGAGGGGGAGGAGGGCAGCGGGGCAGGGTGGGTGTGGCAGGGTCGTTCTTTAAAAAAGGACGTCTCGAGCAGGAATTCCTGCTGTTTCCCAGCCTGAAGCGACGACTGAAAATCTTCCTCTCCAGATGGCTCAGCTCTTTTTAGATGCTTGAAGAACTGATATATCGTAGACACTAATTTCTAAATAATAAAGTGCAACTCATATTGCTAAATATGTGGATTATTTTCCAATGCACAATAGTAAAAAGGCAAATAATCTTTCTGATTTTTTTAATCCAAGTCTAGCTGTCAATCCATGTTACAAATATCCCCATCTCTTCCATTTGGCAGCTTCATGAATCGACTGCTGCAGGATGAAAAGGAACGTCCTGTGTTTTCCCTCCTTGTCGGATGCACCTCTGCCACTCATTCCATCTTATTGCAACAGGTTATAAAGTAGGACGGGCTAGCCATGGGCGTTCTTGGCTAATTTCTGGGGAACAGGGTCAAACCCTATTAAGCAATAATCGGCATTAATATGCTTAAGCAAGTTCCAGCTTGGCTTTCTTTCTTCAGTCTGAAGTGAAAGGGCACTGGTTATTACAACACTCTGACCTCACAGATGACATTAAAAACATAAAGGACACAGCTTAATAGGTCTCAGAGTGATTCAAGGGTTATAAAAACGACAACTTTAAAAAGCTCTATCTTTATTAACGCACGTTGGCAGATGCTTTGGGATGGTACAGTACGACAGCAGGTGGTGGTGGTTTTACAACAATCTGAAATAGCCCAGACAGAAACAGGGCTGTCTCTAACACACACACACAACCAAAAAGTTTTGGACAAAATACACACTTTATAAGCCGACCTGGCTTGTTGACAAACAGTTTGTCAACAAGCTGAAGTGGGGAGGGGGGCTGAGGAGGAGGGGGGGGGACATAGCCCTCCTCAACCCCTGTCCTCGCCCACTTCTATCTCCATGTCATCAAATAAAGGAAAATATCGAAGGCAGCCAACCTCACTCACAATTTAGGTCAGTGACACTGTGGACAGGTTTAAATATGGAACACAATCCGTGCGGCAGTAGCTGAAGGTTGCTCTTTGTTAAATGTGACAGAGAATGTATCTCTGTCGTGTCCATGTGAGAATGTGCACCGATCGGGAACACAGCAACACACGGCATGTTTGCCAACCCCTCACAGACAGACAGACAGACAGACAGAGGCAGTTAGACACAGACAGACACGCCACAGCAACCCCACACTGTGGACCTACCAGGTATGATCTTCATCTAAGAGACGGCACAGAGAGGAAGAGGAGGACGAGGGTGAAGAAAAGAGAGCTGGACAGAGGGGGACTGAGGAGGACTGAGGAGGACTGAGGAGGACTGAGGAGGACAGGACGGGCTCCTGTTTGTTTCCTCTCAACTGGCTTGTTTCTCTCTTGTGTTGAATTTTGACAGGCTGCGCCTGCTGCTTGGATCCGTCAGTCTGCTCTCCCGTGGCCAGGGGAGGAGGGACGAGCCTGGGGAAGGGGGGCAGGGGCGAGGGGCTCAGAGGGCTGAGGGGGGTGGGTGGCCAGGGGGACTGAGGGTTATAAATATCCACCAGGGCCAGATGATCACACAGTGACACAGTTAGAAACTGATGGAAGAACTCTGATGGGATATTTGGCCACACTCGCCCCCTAGAGACCCCCCCCACAAACACAAGCACCTCTCTCTCTTCCTACCTCTCTCTTTGATGATGGCTAGGTTTATTCTGTGATATTAAGTCAAGGCTCTCAGCCAGAAAACAAGATATCACAACATGATCAACATGTGCTAGAGTCATCATTTGGACATAAAATTGTCAGCACATACAGAAGTAGATTCATCACTATTATATTACAAGAAGCACTGATGTCAAACAGTCCATGGTTTACTTAATCAGGGTAAAACACTAAACAATATGTGATGTAGCCATAGAAAACACAACTCTATAGACTCTGGGAACTTTTTTGGTTTGAGCTTATTCTACTGTTTCCTCATGATGCTTCACCTTTAATAAGAGTGTCTACTCAATGTCTGACATTTAAACTGTAAATGAGATGAGTTCAGCTGGGCACTACATGGAGAGAAATAGCAACAAAGTCAGTCAATATGAAAACAGAAAGCTAAGACTGATGGTATATTTACTCAGTGCAGTGCAGTGATGGACAGATTGCAGGGCAGTTTAGCACGGCCTCAGCTCTCAGTGTTTATCCCCTGTTGCTTTTGGGATCACAGCAATGCGCAACATTCTCTAAATATAGCAGCTTCTAATATATGGATATGGCTTTGTCAATTGTAGCGTTGACAACTGGTTCCATTTCTCCATCATGCTAAGAGCGGTCCCAGCCAGCGTGTGGAGAGCAGAGCTGGGATTGTCTCCTCTCGTGAGGCGGGGGCCCTATAGATGGATGTCCTGAGTGAACTGAAGGCAGCTATACTGAGAAACCACGGAGGGGCTTTGCACAGGATCGCAGGGAATTCCTCAGTGAACATCCTCATGTGCTGTCACGAACTCCTGAACTTAGCAGGCGCCTGAGCCTCATGCACATATGAGGGGCATAGCATAAAGGTATTCCAAACATGTATACAAAGGGAAATGCCTCTTGTATCAGTCTACACCCATATAGCACAGAAGCTCCATTTTGTAACTCAACAATTGTCTATTCAACAATTAATGTCCACGAAGCAGGTGCTGAGGTCTCACTTGAGAAAACACAGCTTCGAGTTAGGGTCAAAACTTAAAGGTCAAACACTTGGGTAAAACTTAAACTCAGGCTATAAAACCCTACAGAATACTGAACACGTGCAGACTTTAGAGAAGGCTCACAAACTGTATCCATTTCTCCAGCTCAGTCACAGAAGTGAAGTGGAGTTAGTCAGCCCCTGTAACAAGGCCCAGCATGCACCCTGGGAAATGACTAACGTCATAACCATCCTGGCCAAACCCTCAATATATTCCACATGTTATCGATCTGTCTGTTTCCGGGGTTCGGCCCACAGCGAGTTAACTGTTCTCATGCTACAACACATTTCTGATTTTGCATTACTATCCAGCCCTTTAGTCATGATGCTGCAACAGACTGCGACTGAATCTAATATCAAACACTTTGTGCTGGCCAAGGCGGCCGCTCAAACTGGCAGCTAAATCTCCTGTGTTGGATGATCACACACAGCTTTGATATGGGAGAGGACTGTGTGTTGGCTGCTAATTACACTGTTTAGTCATTTGCACACACTTTACAAGATTCTGGATCTTCCAAGCACTTCACAGATTTAAGGTTTCGGTTACTGATCCTTTATATTTAAATCATGGTTTTGCAGTAATAAAGCAGCAGCTCTGCAGGACTGCAGTCGCCTTCATTCTGACTCCGTGTTTTCAGCACTGGCACAGACGTTTGAATCAACATCTCTTCATTGTCAAAATGTTTGCTTAGTGCGCTTGTGTCGCCGTTTATGAAAGGTAGGCCGAGATGTCCTGACACTTATGATGAGCCCAATAAAACTTAAGAAGTGTTTTCACAGGTGGAGTCAGCAATAAAAGATGGGGCACGGCAGCACAGGTCATTTACTGTGTTTTGAGCCAAACACTGCTGGAGGCCAACAGCAGAAACAGAAGCAGCAGATCCGACTTCAGCTGCCAACTCACAACACGGGCTATTGATAGATTGCATGAGATTGAACATTCATTATATCCCCCCCTTTTTCCCCCCGTTTTCTGCTCAGAAAGGTCAGGCTCATAATTCGAGCTTGAAGATTTGAGAATGGTGGAGATGAGTCATAACATGAAAATGATGTACCACCATAATGAGAGGCACAGAGCTGCAGCCTACTGTAGTGATTCACTTAAGCAATCACACAAGTATGCGTCGGGCACGGTTTCAAAGATGAAAACGCTGAGGACCTCAGTGACATGTCTGGAATATGATTTAGCCTAATTGCCCCTGGTGCCATGTGTGGGCAGACTTTAAACAGCCTCTCGGCCAGTGGTGCTCACTGCACGGCTTTTGTCTCGGTACACACAGCACGCTCCATTCAACAGAAGTCAAAGTGCCACATGCCATGTGTGTCCTCTTGTTTTGAAAGCAGCATTTTTGTGGCAAAAGTCAGCTTTTCAAATACTTTCCTTCTTCCTGGTTTCCACATCACTGATGCAATGACAGAGAAACAGAGATTGCAGCGCGGCAAAAGTAGACATACCTAAAAGCAACTATATCCAAGGGTGTAACTGAGGCTGCTGACAGCTTTTTAATTGGCCAACATACCAAGAATACCACAGTAAGTAGGATCATAGCACTAAAAAATGCATCTCCAGGAGCCACAGCCCGATCTCTCATTCCTCATCGTGCAATATTTGAGGTAAAATCAAAAGGAAAGTGCTTTGTAAACAGTGCACAATCTGGCAAATTCAAAGCCTGATAACCATAAGGAAAACTAGTAATACATGTTTCTTTGAGTTTAATGAAAACACCTCTGACTGCAGCTGTAGGCTGTGGTCTGCACGACAGATGACAATGGTTGTTAATGGACAGCAGGTGTCAGCAGTGGGTCAGCAACCGCTGCGGTCATCTGATGGACTGACCATATCTGATGATGTCACACATCAGACACAACTCCAGATATCAAAAGTGAGACTTAAATCTTTGCAAAAAAAAATTCCAATTCCAATTATCTGTGCTGACAATTCTTCAAGCTGCTGAAGTGAAATTAACAGCAATTTCGGTTTATGATGAGTTGCATATGCTGTTTACTATAAATGCAAGTCATAAAAACAGTTTGATCAAAATGCAAAAGGGCCTCATTTTCCTGATGAATACCACAGATTGAATCAAGGATCTGGGCTGCTAATTGAATCCAGATCTCCTGTCACGTGTGGAACCAAACAAACACACCCATAGAGTTGTGAGCAAGCTATTCCAACTTCCTGACTCTTTGTCCGTTGCTCACACCCACAACAGACAACGCCCATGTGAGGTCTTTGCTCTACACCCTGTTAGGGACACCGATATGCACACGTTAGTCCAAATAACACATGATTTTAGCTGTGAAAGTTGTGAAATATTAGTCATCCTCCAAAATCTGGACTCACGTGAATATGCTTCAGCATCATGATTCAGGATGGGCACTGCAAGTTTCACTTCAGCATAATCAACCACAACATCCAATGGCACCTTTTTCTGGACTTTGTTAAACTGTCATTTTCCAGATGCAGCAAAGACGACCAGCATACACTCCTGTTATCACCTTGACTGCAAAACAGCTACATCCTACGCATACCATTGCATAATGGCATGCGAGGGGCATGCTTATCTCCTCCAGAAGACAGCCTGAAAAGAGAACTGAGACAACAACCACAGAACATAAAACAGAGCCAAGAACACAGCCTTATTGGAGCAAAGAGGAGAAATTCTCCCAGAAGCACCACACCTCCCTCAGTCTGGCTTTAACTCATGCACAACGATCTCTGCAGGGAACAGGCGAGGCTGGATCTCAGCAAACAGCCCCACCTTGTTGGACGCACTGCAGGTCTGCATAATCTCATTTCGCAAACACTCGGAGATGTCTGCACAGATGACTGTTTTTTATTGAAACATGTGCAGGGCTTAATTTGTTACCAAACAGAATTCCCCACCCAAAAGTTTTGGGAGTTTCATTTGTTTGATGCACTGATAATCGCCACTGTCACATGTTCTGCATGTAAGCAGTGTGATACAGTACAGGTGAGATTATATGCTCCTGAATGACACATATTTCTATATAGTCTTTACATACTATACAATTATATATAGGGCAGGAATCCATGTCACCATGCCTGTGTGAAATCTGACAGTGTCTCCAATATACTACCGGGTGTGCTACGATAGTGTTACTGAAACTTCATCTATTTTAACACACACATAATTAAATCACATCCACATCTCACTGGACTCTTCTCACCAGCTCACTGAAACTTTTCCTAAAGAGAGAGCGCCTCAGTTCAAATCACAGACCACAGACTGGGCTCTGTGACATGTCAGTTCAAGCCATAAACTGTAATCAAACCACTCCAAATAATACTTTGGAAGGGAAGTCAGAGACACACAACTGCAGCACGGGGATGTTCTTCAAAGATTGGAATACTTTAAGTAAATGACAATGTGGAGGAGCAACAATACAGCTGCCATCAAATGTGCTAGCTAAGACCTCCCACACCTTAAAGAAAGATGCAGAAGAGTAATTACATCACAGGCACAGAGAGGAGTAGGACAGGGCAGGAAGTAGGTTAACTGGCAGGCATTCAAACAAACCTTCAATGAAGTTGGGCCACGTCTTCTCCTCGGGCTCCTCCAGCGAGTGGTCCCAGTCCTCCTCAGGTGAGGCCCCGAGCACCTTGGCCCCTGCTGCCCCTGATAACAGTGCCCGCTCTATGGCGATGGCTTCCAGAACATCCAGGTCCAGTTCTTCCCCTTCCTCCTGCTCAGGCTGCACAGGTGGAGGTGCTGGCTGCTCCCCGGCTCCTTGTGGACTAACAACCTGCTTCACCTCCACTATTTCTTCAACAACCACAATTTTCCTCTTCATGGCGGCCTCGTCTGTGTCAGAGCTCCCGGACTCACAGGTGTCCCCCAGGTGAGGCTGGTCAGGCTGGGCAGCTGCGGGTGTGGCAGTGGCAGAGGGTGTGTCCTCCTCCGAGTCTCTCCTCTTCTGCTGCTCCTGCTGCGAGGCCTCACAAACAGAGAGCCTGTCCTCTGCGCTGTGCTCTGCTGCCTCACTGGCTGAATGTTGTGCAACTTTGGGAGGCTCCTCTTGCTTGGCGAGGGGGCTGGCCTGCGCCTGAGCTGCAGCTGCCTCGGCTCTTACCGCTGGTGCTGCTGACGCTGATTCTCCGGCTGCGTGTGCTTCCCTCGCAGTGGAGGATGTTTTTGGTTTCGGAACCTCCCGCTTGATTTTTTCTGCACAGAGCTGTGCTGGCTCCACCCCCCCTTTGTCTGCTGGGGCCTCAGAGAGCACAGCTGCTGCCGGCCTGCTTTCCTCAGTGCACATTTTTTCAGCAGTCATCTTTAGGGAAACATTCTCTTGTGTCAGCTCGCAGGCCGTGACAGGGCTGTCTTTAACTGTGACCCCAGGCGATGATGTAATGTTAGTGGACGGCGACTCCTCTGCCTCAGGCGAGAAGACAGGCTTTGTGTTTGTGGGGTCTGATACTGGTGCCTCAGCCTGCTTTTTCCCTTTCCCTCTCTTCTTAGCCTTTGAAGAGTCCTCTGCAGATTTCCCAGTGCTCATTAGGGATTTAGCCTCAACTATGGCTTTGTAAGATTCTGATGATGGTGCATTGCTTTTTTCTGCAGATTCAGGGCTTGCTTGTACGAGCTCCACTTGAATTATTTTCTGCACTATCACTGTTTCCACTTTAGTGACAGTCATTTCCTCAGATTTCACGGGTTCGACGTCAGGTAATTTAGTATTTAATTTGTCCTTGGAGCATAGCGATACCTGTGTTATTTCACTGACACTGCTTCCATTAACCTTCTCTTTTACTCGTGCATCACCTGGAAGCTCCACCGGGGGCACTGCAGGGACCTGATCTGATGGCAGTGATGCTTCTTCAGAAACACTCTGATCCACAGTTTGTTTAGGAACTTCCATCACTGTCTTCTCATCAGCTTGTTTAGGGACTTCCATTATTTTCCCTGCATCCATATCCATTTCAGTCTTATTTTCCTCCACAGGTGATGCCACCTTCGTCTTTAAACTGGCACACACGGCTGATGTCTCTGACCTAATCACTGGTGTTTGTTGGAGGGTGTTTTCAGCCACCTCCTCAGAGGGCTTGTCTATAGAGGTTTTTTCCTTCTCCAGCTTTGATGCAGGTAGTTCCTCAGCGCTGATACTCTTGGATACCTCAGCTGGGGATTTCTTTTTCTTCCTTTTTGATTTAGAGCTTCCTTCAACCACCTGTTTGGTTTCTGTGACCACCTCTGTGGTGGCAGCATTTTGACTGAGCGTAGGTGAAGGGCCGTCCTTTTGTGCCATTGCTGGAGCCTGCACTGAGACTTTAAGGGCCTCGTCTTTCACTATGTTTTCATCTTTCTTGACATGAGGAATCATCTTATCATCTGTTTTCTTCTGTTCTGTTATCATCTCTGTTACAGCAGCTTTCCCCTTGACAAGTTTTTCATCCTCAGCACTGGCCATAGGTGCTGACAGAGTCGTTGAACTAATACTAGTTTTAACTTCAAGTACTGTGGGCTCAGCAACCGTTGTAGTTTTCTGGGGCACTTCATCAGTTTTGGGTATTGCTGAGAGATTCACTGAGGTCGCTTTAGCATCAAGAGGCTCCTGAGTTACTTTAGCTTTAGAGGTCTCCTGTACTGCAGCAGTGGGCATTACTGGCTCACTGGTGGTCCTGTCAGGTGGGGGCTTGGTGGTCTCCTGAGTGGTGGGTACTTTGGCAGTTTTCTGGGCCTTCTCGTGATCTTTTCTAGATTCAACCGGGGTTTTCACTTCTGCAGGTTTAACTGATTCTTCATGAACTGTTGCTCTCTTAAGCTTCTCTTCCTTAACATCTTGATTGACAGGTTTTGTGACAACAGCTGTGGGTGCGGCTGTGTCAGTAAGCAGTTTGGAGGTTTCTACCTGGGCTTTTACTTTGTCTGTTGCCGTTTCAGATGCAACATTGACCTCGGCAGATTTAACTGGATCCACAGTCACCTTTGTTGCCTCCTCTTTCTTGACATCTTTCTTGACAGGTTTTGTGACGACAGGGGTGGCTGCAGTTGTGTCAGTAAGCTGTTTGGAGGTTTCGACCTGGGCCTTTACTTTATCAGTTGCATTTTCAGATGTGGCCTTGACCTCTGCAGGTTTAACTGGATCCACAGTTACCTTTGTTGTCTTCTCTTTCTTGACATCTTTCTTGGCAGATTTTGTGATGACAGGGGTAACAATGGAAGTGTCAGAAGTGAGGCCGGTGGTTTCCTGAGCAGCAGCATTTGTAATGACAGCTTGGGGCTTTACTTTATCAGGTGCCGTTTCAGGTGCAGCTTTGGCCTCTGCAGATTTAACTGGTTCCATAGTTGCCTTTTTTGTCTTCTCCTCTTTGACCTCTGTATCAGGAAATGCTGTGATAGCTGAATTGCCTGTTACTATTTTACCAGACTTCAGGGAAGTTGTTTCGTCAGTGATCTTAAGCTTCTCTTTATTTGTTTTGGGAGTAGAGGGTTCAGCTGGAATCTTTGATGCTGCAGCACCTGTCGCCTCAGAAGCAGCAGCCGCAGTTAATGGTAGGGCTGTTTTGGAGGACACTGATGTCAGAGTGGTCTGTGACACATCCTGTTTCAAAGCTGCTCTCTGAGCCTGGACAGGAACTGGAGCCTTCTCCTTTTGGACTTCAGACACTTTTCTCTCCTGTGATGTTGTTACTGGCTTCTCGCTGCTCACATCGTGCTGCTGACGAGAGACTCTTCTCACCCTGCTCTCCTCCATCGGTGCTGCCTCACTTCTGAAGTTGTTCCCCTTCCTGAACAGAGGCTGAGGCTGCTCCTCTGCTTCCCATGATGCTTTTGGCCTGACTGCTTCTGCAGCCAGCGGACGACCCCTAAACCTGGGGGTCCTATCAGAGTAGCCCTCTCTTTCTCCAGGACCCATCATCTTATGGCGGTAACCTTGACGCTCAGCCAGAGCCTCTTGGCTCTCTGCTTCGCCCCTGTGTCCTGGCTTAGGAACATAAGATGTTGGACCTTCCACAGATTGGACCCGTGCAGCCCGATGGGCGATGGCCAGCGTAGCGGCTGGCTTCCTAACCCTCTGCAGGGAGGCAGGGACAATTTCAGGGGGCAGACGGAGGTGGTCACGCAGGTAAACAATGCCCTCGTTGGTCAGGTACCAGTAGAAATGTCTCCAAGCAAATGTCTCCTTCACACAGCCTCGAGACTTCAGAGACCCCATGGCACGAATTACTTGTAGGTTGCTCACACCTTCTATCTCAGGGTGCTTGGTCTGAGGCCTCTTGTCCTTCTTGGCCACCATGACACCATCTCTAAACAGGACCTCATAAATGGCCCTCAGGTCCCGCAGGGGCATCAGCATTCCAGCAACCATTGTGCTTTATGCCAGTATATTCTCTTAAAATGAAACTGAAAATAACAACATGAAAGGAAGATCAATAAGACAATCTCACGTCTTGTTGTGTGAAAGAATCCAGTGCCAAAACCAGCTGTCACGTGTTTCTCAATTCAATTAGAAAAAATGAAGCAAGCAATCCGTGTAATCTTTTTCCTTACTTTCTTTCTCTCTTGTTCTTGCTGATCCTTTGGATATCTTGCAGAAAAAGAATACTCCTCTCTGAAATCGGACTTGACAAAGTCAGAAGTGTGCTGTCCCCCTAACTTTCCGCGTGGCTAGGAGTGAACAGTCTCCGTTCAGCCGAGATGGCAATGACAGAATGGAAGAGAGGGAGTGTGTGAGTGTGAGTGTGAGAGAGAGAGAGTGAGGCACACTTCTCGGTCCGGCTCCTCCCACCTTCTCTCTCTCTATTTCTTAGGGAAAAACTGGCATGGAAAAAAATTCTCACTAAAGAAAACAGTACAGCAGGAAGTAGAAGGCGCAGAAAAAAGTGTCTGAAATAAAGTGAATGAAATAAAGACAGAGCAGAGTGAATGGAGCAACACACCTATGGAGTGTGTTTGAGCACATGTTCTGAAGCTCTGCGACTTTTACAAGGATCCCCACCCACACACGAAAGCACACGCCTCCTATACATTGTACACACACACACACACACCTCTAAAAACACACTGTGACAGGCTGACACACACCCCTCGGTGTGTCAAACACACCGGCTCAATAAATGGGCTGATTCTAAACAGAGATTAGTTCAGAAGAAAGAGTGGACCAGTTGGTATACATCTCTCCCGCCTGGAGCCACAGGCAGGGCATCCATGTAGGTTATCAAGTACAACGTGTCTAGTTTTACACATCTCCCGATCAGGTATCACTGAGGAGCTTTTACTCCACACACAAAGCTGTTTTCAGATCTCATGTCATGGTCTTTGAATGTGTAAAGTGAAGGCTGGCGACATTTAAAAAGAAAGTACATTGATGTTTTAACATAGATTTTATAGACCGGTAGTTTGATATGACTCATTCCGACTCAGACCTTCCAACCAAACTAATATTAAATTCAATTCTATTCATATCTGTGTTTGTTTGGTAGGTCACCAAGCGAAGGAAGCTACATACAGTAGGCTGATCAGAATTTCCTATGGCAGCTCATTAAAATGATGCAACAGGCTGTACAGCCCCGAAAGCTGCTCTGTTGCTTCAGACAGCTAACATTAGGGCTTCATGCCTCCAGTTAGCTGGGAAGCCAGGATCTGTCTTACACAACTATATAAAGAAGTGCGCATTATAGCTAACCTTTTCAGCACTCCCAGGAACATGATATCAGATTTCCTTCTCTAGATCGCTGCTCTCTTCTGTACATCTGTCTCCTGCTCGTCTCCCTCTGTGCCAGTGAGAGTGTCCTCTCATGGCCGGCGTCCAGTGGAAACCAGACTGGAAGGTAAGCTGACCATTGTTGGATAGAGCAGAGGAGTGCATGTTCACTCATCCCATCGAAAAGAAAAGGCTAAACTAAATTACCAAAATAAGAACACGGCACTGTGCTGGAACACAGTGGTCTAGTTGCGAAATTATAGCAGCAATGAAATTACGCATTCATCCTCCCGTTTGAAAACCACACACACTGTTAGACATCCAAACACAGGCGGAAAACTGTTTTCACTTTATTTGCCATAGCAACAGTCAAATGAAGTGAGCCAGTTCTGAGTAAGCCATATATCCGCTTTCAGGGCCGCAGTGGAGCAGCAGGCCATAAATCTGCTGTCCTGGACAGCTGGACCACGCTGTCATTCATCACACCACTATTTGCAAAGACACTGATGAGATCTGAAACAGACCATCAGCACACTGTCAAACTTTCATCAGCGCTCAAGAGAATTACCTGAGGGCAAAAGTATTGATTTGTATAGCATGTGCATGAAACCACAGACAAACATTACATACATATCACAGTAATATTAAATGAAACAAGTCCTTCACTGACAGCAGGAAGAGTTTTTGGCAGACGAGTAGTGAAGACATTAATGGCTCTGTCATGAAAACCATTCCGCTCACACAACACTTCTTTGACATTTATCTCGTCAGACTAGATGGTGATGCTTCAGGCCATGTATGTACTCCAGCAGATAAGCTCTCAATCATCCCTTGTGCTCTTATATTTTCTGAAGTTAATGATTCAAACCGAAGGCTGGGAGGGGTTTTTTCACTGGAACGACAAAGGACTCCTCAGGTTCATTGTACAAGAAATGCATTCCTCTGTATTACGAAACGAACGCTGTGCCGCTGACATGCTGCAGTTTGCCTGACACTGAAGTAGAGGTGTGTGTGAATCTGCAAGCTTGGGTTTAAGCAAGTGTAGTTAAGTCACATGAAGTTGGGTCTTAACTCCATTGGGCTGTTTTTGGTGCACTCCTGAATGTCCATTTGACAACAACAAATAAAGGACTTATTCAAAAAGAAAAAAAACATGCACTGCAAATCAGCTCCTCTGATATGCCAGGCAACTGTTCCATGTGATAAAACTCCAGCCTGGGGCAGTCTCATTCGGGGTAATGGGACTCACCATGCATGGTGCCCTGCTCTCAGGCCACATATCAGTGTGATTTCATGCACTGTTTATGCACAAAGTGTTCAGTGAACTTCCCACATTGACCCGTATTCTGGCTTGAGGCCCAGTGCCTTCAGCCATCCAAATATCCAATATGCCCGCTTCAAGAGAAATACTGTATCACCAGGCCTGGCGAACCCTGGCACTGAGCAGGGTGAGCTGCAGCTGCTGCTTTCACAGTGACTCGGTGTTGCAATAGCTGTGTGCAGGTATGAGGCGGTGTTAGAAACTTAAATGATTCTAAACAGACTCTCCAGAGGAGAATGGGAGTGAAGTTCATTATAGTTGTAATGACGTCTAATTTTATTCCGTCTATAAACAGATATTGCAGCAGCAGAAAACAAGTGGAGGCTTGATGTGATTTATTGAAGCAGATAAAGGTGTAATAAGATTTGAGAAGTGTCTGAATAGTTTCCTGGTTAGAAGTCCACTCCTGCTCCGATGTTTCAGACCTCCACAAGTCTCAGAATAGACTTGTCACCACCGCTTCATGGTGGCTGGCCATTGGCCAACTGTAAAGGCCTGCTGCTCCAGTGTGTTGGTCCTGCACCCGTGCCCCCATTCTGATATCAGATCCACTCCACTCCAGCCACTTCCAGGGAAAGCAAAGGTCGCTGAGCCTTTCTTACTCACTGCTGCGTGAGCGTGCCTTACAAGAAGTCGGTGTGATGTTGAAACAAGAGTCACACATGAGTGACATGTAATTCTAATGCAGAGGTTAGGTTCATACATGACTATCAGGCTATTACAATCTGCAGCAAGGTTGAATGTAGCAGCAGCAGCAGCAGGTTTTAAAGCAGGGACAAACACAATAAGTCTCTGCCATCTGTCAACTCCTGGTGAGGAAGCACTGAAGCTTGGCAGCAGTAACTGGAAATCATTTTCATACAGTACTTTGGACTTTGTGATGATCCCGACCAGAAATGAAACCTGAAAAAGTAAAGCACCTATTGTGAAAGCATACGAGGTGGATATAAAGGGCTGGTTCTTAGTTTATCCCTAATCGTGACTTGCACTGTTGTAGTTATGACGAATCAGTCTGCAATGCACGAGAGCTCCCTTTTTATCTGGACGATAAGCCTATTTTCATTGGAGGAGCCTGACTCGTGGCTGGGTATAGTTAGGAGAGTGACCCCCTCGGTCGGGGACAGCTGTGCCCCCTGACAGAGCTGACGCATGTCAGAACACAAACACCTCCGACCCGGGAATCGGCTAAAGTTAGAATTTGTTGTGAGCAGCTTTATATGGAGGCAGGGGTCTTCACCACAGCAGGCTTTCCCAGTAAGACAGTTCTAATTGTTTAATGAGTTCATGCTTTAACAAATTATTAAAAAATTAATTCAATTTCAACTGGTGCACGATAAGGCAACTTTTTCTTGAGGTGATATAAGGGTGGACAGCAGACTTGTCATGCTTGAACCAAATGTGAGAATTACCTTTGCAAATTTTATCTTACGTGAAGTCGTAAAATAATTGTGCTTTTTTTTGACCATGCTGCAAATCTGCTGTGGTGATAATCTGTAAAACTGAAATAGCTCAACAACAATGGATGGATGTTGTAGAAACATTCTTCATCCCCAGAGAATGAAGCCTCGGGATTGTGGCTTTTTCTCTAACTTAAGACATTTCACAGGGGAGTTTTCATGTAAATCAGGGGTTCCCACAGTTTTCATGACTGAGTGCTAAATTAGAGAGTCAGCATGTGATTGAGGGCTGCAGAGGAAAAGGCATGAGTTTGTGGAATTTCTGATCGGTCTCATAATGGTGTTTAACATTAAATTCCCTGTTTGCAGACAATGCAGATTGCTTCATCAGGACAGATGAAGTAAGAGTTGATCCATTTTTCCTGAAACCTCCTTTTCTCCTCAACCAGACAGACGTTTTTTCATGGCGGCTTTTCCATCCCACATCCACATCAAACTGCCGAGTCACCCACCATCGCTGACTTTAGCACTAACATTTACGGCACAGAATAATTCCCATGACTCTCCTGTGGTGTCACTACTGGCCATGTGATGAGTAGCTTTCTACAAGCTGTCATTTCTAACCTGACAGATGCTTTTCAGGGGAGCACGGTTTCACACAGTATCTGAGCAGTGTGTTAGATGTAGGCTATGTGAAAGTGAAAGTATTGACCACCAATATATAATAGATGCATTTCATGTCATGTTCAGGGACCACACAAAATGTTTCAAAGGGCACACAAGCTGGATTAACAAATGTGTGGAGTGCATTTCCTTATAAAATATTTGTAATTTTTTTAACTATTTCACATCTGGCATCCAGACTCTGAAGCTCTCTTGAACAGGTTTGTGATATTGGGCTATATGTGAACTTGACTTGTTGACCTGACAATTGTAACACGCTGGCTGCATGTGAGGCTTCAGTCCTACCCTAATACAACCCCTGAGACAACCTTGACCGATATTTGTATGTGAAAGCATGAACAGCAGTGTCTATTAACGCTCGCACAGGCGGAGAAAGTAGCCTTTGAAAGGCAAGACGGATGAAGCTGCGAGGATTAACCTCTGGCACTGACTGGTCCCTGGCCACTCTAATTGGAATGATCTAGTGGGATTGAGGACTGATGACTTGAAGGGAACTGTGAGTTGCATGCATTCCCAAACAGACTGAAGCATGTTTGAGGGGTGGCCAGGAGTAAAAAAAAGCTCTCTGTACTGTCCCACCACACGCAAACCCACAGAAGTGTGTTAAACCACATATTAGCTTCAGACAAAGAAGCTCTGTGTGTTTGGAGCTGGTGAGCACGAAGACGACTGAGAGGTGTCTTTGGCATTCCTCACACTGCTGCAAAAATAAATAATCCACTGTTCCTGGGTAACTGAGGTAAAAAACCAAGAGGCAAATTCACTCTGTTCAAAGCCGAGGGGGAGAACAATCGACAAAGCCATGTTCTGAACTCAATAAAGACGCTATAGGAAGTACTTGTTGCTTTGCCAACCTAAAGCTGTCTTTCCCCATAAATAACTTGGCAGTTACATAACACTTGTTAAATGCAACTGGGCAGTAAGACTCTTTGTTTTATAATATAAAGTGAAACTGTAATTTTTGTGGGAAAACTTAAGCTTAGCAATATAAAACTG
Organism: Centropyge bicolor; assembly: GCA_037975185.1. NCBI lineage: Eukaryota > Metazoa > Chordata > Actinopteri > Pomacanthidae > Centropyge > Centropyge bicolor. The sequence goes on from JBBMOC010000086.1 coordinate 441,956, forward strand.
TACTGACGTCACGAGTAGAATAGCCTTCTGTCTGAGCAGAGGAAGCGAGCCAACGCTTGGCTTTTGTCTCTCCAATTTACACATAAACGCACATGGAAAGTCTATAAACTGATGTGTGCTTGAGGTAAAAATGACGGGCCCTGCTTATGTTCTCAACTCCACGAGTCACGGATCACACTGACTTCTCCTTTTCCAGAGTGGAAAGAGATGAAGTCACAGATGATGCCTCCTTTCACCCGCCTCACTTACCAAAAATAAGCAGGAGCTCCCAAAAAGACTGCCAAGTCCCTCTCAGTCCGTCTTACTCTCTCTGTCCAACAAGCTGTCTTTCATGTGTTAGCGGGGGTCTCTATGTGTCTTACAACGCCCCCAACAGCCTCTCAGACTTGGACAGGAGCCCACTCGTGAGGGGGTCCACGAGGACGGGCTGAAAGCAGGAGCACTAATGTGACAGATTTGCCATGTCGAACACTGAGAACAGCATCGGCTGAGGATAATAATGGATAATGTTCCCTATGATTGATGCAGACGATGCCAAAGTATTCCTCACTCCAACATTTCGTATCCATCATCCAGCACTGTGGGAAAGGGGTATAAATAAAGAGTATGTTTCTTGCAGTTCTAACTCCAGTAATAGAAATCAGATCTTGGTGGTAAATTCAAACATCCAGTGACTACAAATACGCTTTGTGTTGTAAACAAGTTCCAGCAGTGAAATCTGGACAGAAAATTTGAACCAGCCCTCGACTCTCTTGTTCTTTCTCCTGTGAGTTTGCCAGCTCAACTGCACGGCAGCCAGGGATCAGGATCAGCATTCATGAGATGTATTACACCATTCGAGAGCTAGTGAAGGCTTAACCATTGTTGCATAAGACGGATCCATGATGTGCTCAACTCCCTATTCAAGATTCCATAATGTGAAAAATTAGTTGTCTGCACGTGGCCACACCTCTTCATGACATAAACCTTCATCCGACCAATGCTGGCAACCATTCACTCGCTGCGTCCTGCCTCTTCTCCACAGCTGTTTTATAATCAATCTTACCTTTCTTAGGGCTGAGCCAGAAGCGATCTCCGAGGGGATCCCCTGAGTCCATGCTGCTCTGATCGGACTTATCATGCACAGGCCTCCAAACAATCACAACACCTTCTTACTGCTTTCTCCACCCGGTCAAAACCACACTGCTGCTCCTTCCTTTCACCGCTGTGAGACCCAATGCCCGTCCAGCACAACATGGCAGGCAAGATAGGTCCAAGAGAGAATGGGAGTGGAGGGGTGCATTCGGGGTAGGGAGGGTGTTTGTGAGGAAAGAACAAGGGAATCTTTTCATCTCTGGTCCATAAATGCAGAGGAACATCTACACCATAAATCTGGGGGCCTTGCCAGACTGGACACATCCTCTGTGCTGCCCCGGATACCCTGCCCCATGGCCCGCACATCTGAAGGCGCCCACACTTTATTCCAGCAGCAGCTAACTCTCAGATACACACTGGGTGCCTTGTTCGAGCAACCTCGCAAATTACAGCCCAAAAGATTAAGACGGGTGGACACGAGAGAACAAAAAACTAGATACAGTGGAGAAAGACTGAAAACAAGGAACTCGAACAAGAGCCAGTCTGCAGAAGGCACCACCGAGGCATCCAAAAGACAGCCTGCAACAACTCAGGCCTTTTCTCCTGCATACTTATTCCATGGTTTATTGGAGCAATTAAGCCTTTAGTGAGTCATTAATGAATAGCAAGGTAATGTTAGAACTGGAGACAAAGACAGCAGTCCCTACTTTTAATGTGCAACTGGTGCTGCCATATTTCAAGAGCTGTGAGATCACAGATAGCAGCTAATGCTGTCGACTTCTTATACGTTCTGGCTTGTTTCCAATGAATGCAGTTGACCCTAAAGGGTAAAACAAAGATATGAGACTGAAGTGAACAGGCACACACTGCAGCCTTGTTCACACTAATCTATAATGAGAGATGAATCCGTCAAAATGCAAACCTCCTTTAACACTTTTTGATGGTTATGTCAAACTTGTGCTCTGGCCCCTTCCTTGATCCCTGACTAAAGAAGTCTTGACATACATGACAAGATAATCACAAGAGGATTTTGAGCATAGAAAAACACCGGTCATACCTGTAAAACACTTTCTGAATACTATACTTACAAGACCATAAATCACCAGAATTTTAGGTCTAAAGTCCCTCTTTGTGTTACTAGTCTCTACCAAGGCTCAGTAAGGAAAGACTGTCTAGGAAAGAAAAAGTTTGTGATAAAGGACTGTTTGGATACCAAATAAACTTGGCTGATTCACACCCATATAAGCTTCATTTAGCCTTAAACTTGTATCTTTGCACAGGATGAGGACTGCAGATTTTGTCACACGTTGCACTTTGAAGGATTTTTTACAGTATCAGTGAAAATAATTACATGATTTTTTAAATTTGTTTTGTTTTAATTTGTTGTGCATAACTTTCTGCCTTAATCCATACTGACATATATGGTATGAAAAATTGCTAACCGATCTCATAAGAGCCAGTGATTTGAAATCATGCTTGAATGGAAGTTGACCCTCACAAAATGGAGCTCCAGTCTGGTTGGGGAGGAGGGTGTAAAATGGCTGTATGGAGCACCAGGTCAGGCAGTGCCAACAGGGCCCAGCCCCTGTCTGTCTGTGCCACACACACACACAGACACACAGACTAATACTATGAGTATGCAGACTCATTCATTCCTTCTTTCAACTGTTTGTATAAAAAAAAATCTAGCAACAGAGGAAGTATCTGAGTGAATATGAAAAGTTTCCCCAACAGTATAACAAAATCACATGTTAGAGAATGAAAGAAAAAAAGTGTTGAATATTTGCATGATGAGTCAGCGTCTGCAGACCACGCATGGGTGTGGCCACGCTGGGCTTTGTTGCTGTAGCAACAGCCCACAGGTTAGGCAAATACCATGTGCCGTCCACGGTCGACATCCCGGGGAACGTGCGCTCGCTGCTGCCGCTGCCATGAGCAACCAGCTATCAAACAGCAAAACCTGACACAGGATCCGGACGCTGGCCTTCCTGACTGCCTGCCACAGTGTGCGCATTTGCATTGTAACCTGAAGAGGCCGAGCTTTATTTTTAGACAGGCATCCTGACGATCAGCCTCTGTTAAAACACAAACACAATACAGGTGCCTCCTCACACACACACACACACACACAAATGCACACACACACAAATGCACACACACACACACACACACACACAAAAACACACGCACACGCACACACACGCACACGCACACGCAGACACACACACACACACACACAGACACACACACACACACACACACACACACACACTCACACACACACACTCACACACACACACACAGACACACACACACTCACACTCACACTCACACACACACACACACACACACACAGACACACACACACTCACACTCACACACACACAGAGAGAGAAAGGTGATTTATTGTCCTCAGTCCCATAAAACTCCTCCATCTGGAGAGAATGAATCAGTTGCATTCTTTCTTTCCTCAGAGAAAAAAAATGACTGCAAGAGCTGCTTCTTTCACAAAAGAAAGACTTGCAGTAAACTTGCTCCGTGAGTTTGTGGCCGAGGAAAGAAAAGGCCTATTCTCACAGTTGTAGTGTCAGAGAGTTTCAGACAGCAGTGACTCACCACCATTATGATCTGGGTAACTTTCACTGAGCTGAACCAGCCACCAGAGGGCTCTTATAGCTGTGTGTAGGAAAGAATCAGCCACTGCAGGAAGGGACAGTGTGACACTTTAAATTCATGCTGCTACACTCATGAATGCAGTTCTGAAAGATAAGATATGTCATTTGCAATAAAGTATCAAAGAGGCCTTGTTCAGTCTGAAAGGTGCTTTATCTGAAGAAAAGAAGATTTCACTTCCTGAAATCCTTTCATTCCAGAGCTGAGATGTGAGGACAGAGCACAGCCCCTGCAGCGTAACACACAGGTGTGTTGTCAGCTCGACCCAGACGGCCTCCACAGAGGGTCCGGAGAGAGAACTGTGACCAACACTGTGTCTGCCCACACAACACTTCACAACAGATGAACACATTCACGTTCGTTCTTCTCTGTTCTTTCTTAAAGTTGTGTCCTCCATGAACTTCAGGAATGCTTCTGGCTGTCTGAATCACAGCTCCTCCGCAGCAGAGTGTAATTACTGCAGAGTAAAAAAAACACTACTAAATGTGCCCGACGTGTCCTTTCATGCAACGAAGCAACAAAAACATGCAAATCACAGCCTGGCAGCCAGGCCCCAGAAATAACTGCTATGGCATGATGCTGAGTCTGTGCTTCTGACTGAACCACAAACACAACACATGATGGATTTACTGTGCAGGTACAGAGCTTCACCCAGCGGGTGGAGTCAGATATGAGAACTGATTATTTAGCATTATTACCTTATATTAAATTGTAATTATGCCCAAAGGGTTATTGTTTTTTTTTCTTTTTTTTTTCCACACGGCATTGTCTGTGAGCGTGGAAAGAGTCCAAGACACAAACGCTGGGAAATAATGCACCACACCCAGAGCTGCACTGCTGCCTGATTGAAAAAATATTAGATGTTAACTGTTAAGGTGCCCGGCCAAAGTACAATATACTGGAGGCAATAAAAAACACTGACACACCACTTTGCTCGTTATGAATTGATATTGACTGGTTTATCTTATTTAACATGAGGCATTCACAGGCCGGGTCACAACCACACCCATAATGTAAGAGTCCTCTCTGCTGCATCAGATGACATTTCGCTTTCCTTTTTGCTTGCTCTTATAAACATTGGCTCCACATCCTGTTTTCCACTATGACACCTACAACTAAAACTCCTGCCTTAAAGAGAGAATAACAGTCCAAACAATGGGCAGCTTCCCTTTCCAAACTGTAATAAAAACCAGGGAGCAGGAGCTGCTCCAGCATGAAACAATACAGTGGAGTCTTTTACCACTGCTGGCACAGAACCAGCCATCATAGAGCTGCTATATGAAAGCCCACAGAAGAAACACAGTATATTAACAGTTTGTCCTTGAGGGCGTGTGGCCCTCATGGGGACAAAACAGCAGAGGAACTGCAGCCAACAACCTATCAGGTTACTTCCCTGACAACTCTGAGCAGGGCGTTGTGTTTTTGCGACCTCCTCTCCTGGTGCAGTCTAATACACAAAATCACACTATGAGCTTCTAAAGAGTTTACTGTCATGAATCCATCAGTGCACGCACTCATAAAAGGCGTGGGGCCAGTCGGCTGCATGCACACATATACCACTGCACAGCAGAAAGCTGCATGAACAGCACACCCTTGTGGTCAACCTGCACCCTGCCAGTGAAGGTTGGAACACAGGCACTGCAGGGGGATTAGATAGAACAGAGTATCAAATGGATTTAATAGCGGCACGTCCTTTGAAGGTGAAAAGCAAAGCGGCTGGATCACCTTTAATGATCTAGCTCCCTTTGTAAAGCTGCCAGAGCATCCATGTGAGGTGTGAGCGGGTCTGACCCTGAGGTGATGAAATGTGAACCAGTGTGCACCAGAGCTCACGCAAAACCCAGACCAGAGAGATATCTGTGCTATCACATGTACGATCACATGGCCCCTCCTTCCTCAGACTCCAGTAAGAAGTTCTGATGTGTGGAGACCAGGGCGGATCCACTAAAGTGTTCCCATGGTAGTCCATATCCAAACCAGTAAGTGCTGCTTTTTTATTTTCGCGAGGAGAAGTTGTATCAGCTGCACTGAGAAAAGACAAAGGACTGATAAAGAGTGAGGAACGGAGCTCCTCTATGACACTTCATTAGCCTCACATAAAAAATGAGCGAGTGCATGTGATGCTCTCAGCTCTCAACGGTCGAAATGCATTCGTCGATTAATCGATCAGACGGTCAAATTAAAATTTTAAAATGTCATAAGTTTCCGTCATTTTCCCAAAATATCAAACATTTGCTTTTTACAGCTTCTTAAATAAAAGGATGGTAAGGATGACGGTTCTGGACTGTGGGTTATGAGAGAAAGTGATAAGTATTTTCTTAATTTTTTGACATCTTATGGTCAAAATGTTTAATCACTTAATAGTGAAAATAATCGTCTGGTTAAATAATATTGAAAATAATCGTTAGTGGCAGCCCTATAGTCAGAGGCTGACGTCTCCCCTCTTGTCCTCATCTCTCTTTAGACCCATAATTACAATAATAATTAAAATTATAAAAATAAAAAAAAAACCTCAGTGAAGCTTTGAAGAAACTGCATTTAGAAGAGCCCAAGTGGAAACAAGTTTTCTACTGCATTGACTTTGGCCGACCACACACACACACAAGTTCTTGGCATTTTTGCTTTATGAGTAAAGTTCAGAGTAACTGAACTAGCATTGTTTTCCTCCACCCTGCCCTTCAGTCGCACACCCACATGTTCACTTCAGCAACATCTGATGGCCATTCTCCTCTTATCAACTGTTTTCACTCTCCCTCTCATGTACAGCAGATATCAACAGAGGCTCAGTAACTCCTTCAACACTGCAGGAAAACATGCTCTCACATGGGCACTAACGGGGGCAGCTGCTGGTCATCCTTCCTCTGACACACCTTGAGTCGGTGCCGTGCTTGAAGCAAAGCAGTGAAGTGACCTGCTCTGTTATGGGGGCCAGGCTACACCCAGGTGTCACAGCCCCTCCTCTGCTTTATCATACTGGGAGTAAAACATTCCAGATGTACTTCAAGGGAAATGATGGCCTGTAAGGGCAAGTCTTGACCCCACCCCTCTGACTCAGGAGACCCGTGACTCTTTCCAAACCCGCCTTCAAGTCAGTGTAATATCTGTCTATCAGTGAGTTATTAATGCAGCCATGTGATGAGGACAAATGTGACTGTCATCACACTGGTTGTGCTTCGAAGCTCAGACACTGGCTGTGAGTTAACAAACACAGTTGTGACAATCACTGTAATGGATTCTCCACAACTCCGACGAGACACAAAGGCTTCCACTCATGCATCAGGACACCACAGTGGAACACTTCATCATCCAAGGAACAAACATCACAAGTGTCATCGTGAACAAATCTATTCATCAGGGTACTTATTGGTTCAGATGTTCCGGCTCGTCCTCGGACAACAGAGAAAGGACAGAAGAAGGGGCACTCACCTGAAACACAGACAGACAGAGAGACAAAGGATTAGTGTCATTAGAGCTGTGGAAGATAAAAATATAAGCAAGCTACATTATATTACACTCGTTACAGTGGGTATAAGATGACAAAGATGGCTAGAGTTACTCTTCCTTACATGTCATATAGACACATCTGCAGAGTTAAATAACAGATAATGAGAAATTGGTCCTTCAAGTGTGTTGCATTAACTGAGCACAGCAAGAATGAATATGACCTCTGACTCTTGCAACACTTCAAACGAGTCAGTCAAATGGATGTATTTTTCTCCACACGCTGGAACGCTCTGGTTTTCACAGCTGACAAAGAGCTGAGTTACATCACTATGTTTAAACCTTCAGGTTAAGTTTTTATCCACTTGAGTGACTTTAGCACAAAAGAAAGAGGGGATCCTGATCTTATAAACCCTGCTGCACAGAGGATTAAACAAAAAAAATAAAAAGTAACTGCAACTAAATAACATGTCCAGGAGGCACAGTCAGGTTAACTGGCTAATATCACCACCTACTGGACAAAAAGAATAACAGCAGGTTTGACATCTATAAGATGAATAGTACATTACTCAGGACTGCTACTAGGAGGGGTACTGGGGAGTCACCATGTTCTAAACTACTTCATCCAATTATTGACCTCCAAATATCCTGAAATCACTCTCAGTATATACAATATAATATTCATGTGGAAAAACCAAGACAATGACTGATAACTTGTCAAAATAAAAGAAAAAAATAACAAGAAGTTCAACACAGTCAAACACACTTGATGTTAAAGCTTGAGAAAAAAAAACAGTGTGAGGAAATGTTCCAAACTTCGTCAGTGAGGCACTATTTCAGTTGGGAGGCTGAAAGTTTACAGCTGTCCTTTACATTGGGGTCATTCCACTCTGCCCCCTGTCCTTACCACCCACATCGCCCCGCTACTGTGTAGGACATACCCCACATAAGCACGAGTACAGTTTCCTATGCATGGGTTGCATGTGAATACTGGCTACTGAATGTCAGCCCTGCTAGTGTTTCCTGTGTGTAAGCAACACTGTGTTAAATCATCACCGTATGACACGGGTGATCCAGGAAATACGCCACTCTAAAAAAGGACCTGTCTAAAGTTTGGTATGGTTTTCAACAGCTGACTGTCACTGCCACAAGTGTTTATGGTGAATATTGATGGTAAATATTTTACATTAAATGAGTTATTAGATAGTAACCTTTAGTGGGCAGGCTTTAAGCTTTTATGGCTTCACATTATTTTTGCCCCACACTGACAGATGCTTCACATGACATGGCTCATTTTGATTGGTAACGTCTTATTTTCAGGGCTTTACACTCCAACAGACATGAATCCTACCTGACAAAACAGAAGAAAAAAAGCATAGATGTTTAAATTACACTGGACCCGTTTGTGATAATACAAAATAAAATTACTGTCTTTCTCAATTAATCAGATTATTACAATTAGTTTCTAGATTAATTGATTTGTTTGGATTAAAAAATGTCCAACAGTTGTGAAAATGTCCATCGCAGCTTCCCACATTACTTGTTTGACCAACACAGAAACTTGAATGTGAGAATTCTATTTGATGCAGCAAAGTACTAAGTTGCCTTGTTTCGCTCTCATGAAAACTGACATGTGATAACAGTCACTTTCAGTTTGTGAACTCATCAAATATATTAAACTGAGAACAACAGGAAGTGAGAGGAGGCATCCTGAGAGAGCAGACAGACGCTCCTCTGGAACATCCCATGGTCACATTTCCTGGACGGACAGTCTGCTGCCGGACAGTGACGTATTAAAAATATGTGTTTCAAGGACAACATCATGAAGAGAATGACTGTCTCAGAGTGATATATTTGTCATGGAATGGCATCCAGCCAGTAGCCAAAGGGAAAACAGCTATGCCTGAGACAATAGGTCAAAGGTCAAAGTAGGTCAGCCTATGAACTGTGATGTAATCATGTTCTAGATCTCAGTAATGATGTTTGTAATGCAATGTAATCACACCTGGAATAATGGCCTACTAATAAACAAAAACAAACCCCAATTGCTCTTAGAATTTTCTTCTTGGCCTTGGAAATAGTAGTTTGACAAACTAATCTAAACACAAGATCCACTTCCTGTTTTTGGAGCTCAGTCTTCCTAAGGAGATGGAGTTTGATTAGTGTGTTCACCGAGTAAGCCTCATCTGCTGATGGAGGACAGTGAGATAGGGTTAAAAGCTCCAGAAACAACTAGTAAGTGGCCATTTTGTTAAAGGGTTACTCCAGCAGTTTAGCAGTGCTCTTCCATAAAGCTGGAGTATACAATTCCCACAATGCAACTCAGGAGGGTTTCTCAATAGATCTTCCTTTGACTCCTCAATATCTTAAATTTATAACTCAGGTTTTCTGATGAATATTAATTTGAAGTTTTAGGCCTAAATCACGATAACCATGATGACATCATCCGGAAAAATAGTCCTGATGACATCAACGTTTCTGACATCTCCTGCCGAAGGAGATCATGTGATGAATTTTCTCAGACATTAGAAAGCTCCTCAGAAGACATTCATGCACTCTTTTCACAGACTGAACAACAATAACTATGAAAAGTAAAGACCCTTTTGTGTTAAAAGTGCCACTAAGATTATTTCAGTTAAGAAAAAAAAAACCTAAGGTGTCCACACAGATTTATCAGTTTGTCATTTTAAGTCAATTACAGTGAGATGATGTGGTGATGGGGACCCTGGGGGGTCCTTAGCTCCTGTTTTGGTAACACTGCAGTAGCCTCTTGGCTAGCCCGCCAGGGGGTGGAGACTGCAGTCTGCCCCCCTCCAACAACAGTGACAGCCGTACACACACTTCCACCAATGAACACAGCCTGAGAAATGTGCCCTTGGCTTTTCCTCAGCGACGGGAACGCCGGTCACTGCCAGACAAACAAAGCTCCACCAGCCAAACGCTCCGACAGAAACACAGTGCAACACTTCTTCTTGCTCTGTGGGGGGTCTTTGAGTCGTGCTGCGGCCTGATGGAAGCTCAGTGGGAACTTTTTCCTCAGTAATCCCAGAGAGAGGGACGGCAAAAGGCCTTAGAGTGAGAGAGAAATCCCTCCTCTGTGGGCTGTGGAGAGTCAGCAGCACGGACACATCAGACTCAGCAGAGCACTCGCAGACTAATACACTGCTCAGGCTGCTGAGACAGGGGCATAAACTGGCAAATTAGGGAGCCGCCAGAGGAGACAAGACAGTAAATCTCTGTGGGACTATATACCACAGTCAGCATCCATTCAGTCCTGAGTAACACCTCAGGAGGTTTAATCCATCTGTGATGCAGTGTTATGAGATCAGAGGTTAATGCTGGACTTTCTCTGTCACGACATTCAACTGACAAGTGGCACCGCTTCATTTACAAGCCATTATGTCTGTGGCTGTTTTAGCACCGTGCTCATAGGAGATCACATCAGTCAAACTGTGAGAAAAGTACAGATCATTTTTGTCTTCTGTACTCATACTGTTGAAATGCATTCATAGCATTTGTGTGTGTTTGGGACAACTGGTTAGGACCACATGTCAAAGCTAGTATTAAATGGCAATAGAGTCACAATATCTGGTTTTAATCTGTGGCAGAATAACAAAATATGTGTAAGAAAACATAAAGTAGATGATGACTGTGTTGTTCCTGTAAAACGTCACCTCTTCTGGAGACAAACAAACACCCCCCTGACAACTGCAGGAAAATAACAAGTTCTGAGGATCGGTATGAGCCTTATACTATGGTATACACAATCATTAGCAGCTTTAAAGCATGCTGCCCTGTGTTCCCTGCAAGCACAGGCAGGAAAAGCAAATGGGCTACATAATATGAACCACAGTGACAAACACAGAGCACAGGGAAGGAGATGTTCCTCAGGTGCAGTGGACCAAAGGTATACAGGATCTTCTGCATCACAGAAGACACTTGGAAGCAAGATGGCCGCTGTTCCATTGTAAAAGTGTTTATGTCCATGCATGTCTTATTGCCCAGAGATCCAGAGCCATTCTACTCTGCAGAACTTTAAATACACTTTGATTTTCTTCAGTTTATCAGAACTGCATCAGCTGCTTCTGATGTTATTCTTTTCATCATTTTATGCCACTGTTTTTGACTGGCTGGGACCTCACTCCTCATGTTACCACCAAACATGGTGCTGACCTAAATATACACAACATTTACTGAGTCTGATGTTGATTGAATTCAGTTATATTTGGATCCACATCTTAATATTTTGCATCATTAGATAATCTGTGGATTATTATTTTGCTAATTTATATTTACTAATCAATTTTGTCTACAATGCTCCAAGGTATTTTATTTCTACTGATATACAGTATAACAAAGAAAAGCAGTGCTATTATCAGTGTTGCTGCTGATAATCACTGAATCGTTTCAACTCTTATTATACTAAAACTTAACAATCCTCATTTTTCACTGTTCCACTTTTAGACAAGACAGAACAGCACAACTCTCAGATGCATGCCCTGAGGCTGTGCACACACACTCAGCTGTATTTCACTGTTGCTTAATTTCATTATGTCTAATCTGCTAGATGATCTACAGCGACAAATCAAATTCCAACATAATCTCAACTGATGATCTGGCAAAGGTACATCTGCAACCATATGAATCTACATCTGACAGAGCAAGTGACAGTCGATGATGAAATGCTCTTTGCAGATATTCTCCATCACATGCACGTATGCAAATATCCATTGTGTATTTTTTATTTCTGTATCTGTATATAATGACAATATGCATAACATTATGTCATGATTATAGTGTAAATGGAGGTACAGAAGAAACAACAGTTATAGTAGATAAATGGGTCTGTCTGTTTCAGGCTAAACACCTCGGCTAAAAAAATCCTGTTAAACCATTGTTGGCATAAAGTAGTCCAGCTCATTGATTTGCAACACTGCCTGGTTCAATACAACAAGAAACACTTCAGTGCTATAGCAGAATCTGACACCTGAGTGTCCATGGTCTCAGTGTGCTGCCCATCTGGACTCATACAAGCAGACAGACACCTGTTGTGTGTGTTGCTGCTTCATGGTGTGACCCATGTGCAGTCCCACCCACAGCCCAGAAACTCTCTCTCTCTCTCCGTCTGCTCTCCACCTGTATCACTTTACCTGCTGGCTTTGTTACCTGTCTCCTTTCTCTCCTTTCAGCTGCACTTCACTTCACTCACAGTACACACAGCAGCGCAGCGTGCCTTACCTTTGCTCGAGTAGAACGACTCCATGCTCAACATTTCTAGTCAACTCCAGAGAACTTTGGAACTTTGAGCGTTGCTGCGGCGGCTTTCTCCCCCGACAGCTTTCCCTGGCAGCTGAACTCCCTCTCTCCTTTCTGATCTCAGCGTGTCACCACGTATCTTTGACTTTCTCTCACTATCTTCTTTCTTTCTCCGCTCTCTCTTTCAAACACGTCACGCTGTGTAGATCAACAGAATGGGAGTCCCCCCCCCCTCCCACCTCCACCACCACACCCCCGCCCCCTTCACAGGTCAGAGCCGCCCTCCATAATAATACCTCTGTTTGGTGTGTGTGTGACTGTGTGTGTGCAGTGCTGAAGTGTTTGAAAAAGAGCTAAAATTTCAGAGCAGCGACAAAGACAAACAAGGGCGTACAGCTGGAAGGGAACAAAGAACATGAGTGAAAGGATAAAAATTAAATCTGGCATTAGCACTCTCAGAAGTTTCATTCAATAATTGCAGCCACATCCATTCATTAGGCGTAATGTAAGGTTTGCATGCAGCCATTTTCACCATCTAACACATCCTGATGGCGAGTCATGAGAAGACCCCTGAAAAACACTGTGCCACCATCAGACAGAGACAGAAGCCTGTTCTGATTAAGGAGACAACAGCATTACAGACTGCACAGACCCAGGGGGCTGCAGCGTTTTAATGCGCTGGACCAGTGCCACATACTGTCGTCTCTGTGACATGGCCTCCAGCCAACTCTTTACAGAGGAACAAGCGTGCACGCATTGTGTAATATACTGTAAAAAGAGGGTGTGTATGTCAGTGGGTTAAAAGAGTGTCAACATTATAAATAGTGTATGCATCCAATCAGGTCATCTAACTAGGTCTACTAAAATTCATCAGGCTTGCTATGCTAAAGCTGGTGCAATACGGACACTAAAAGTCCAACATGCTAAATGAATAATATCCTGCATGTGGTGTAAACAGCGACTGTAGTTACAGTACATGGTGGTGTGGTGTAAGAGCTGTCTCATCAAGCAGGTGTCTAGCTGAATGTGTTCTTTGCAAAAGGTTAATGATTAACACTTATTCTTAAATTGCAGCACAGCACCACACACATTAACCCAGCCTGGAGATATCAGGTGGACCTGGGGAGAGAGCTGTGAATGAAGGCTGCTACATTCATTCATTTATTAAAGATGATGAATAGCAGCTTTTTGTATCAATGAGGCAAACATTCCCTCTATTCAAACAGTAGCTATTTGAATCATAATTCTTTGCCAATTGGACGTGAAAGTTTAGTTCGAGGATGATGAAGCCTTCCTTTGTTCTGTAAGTCCTCTCTGAGTCTCCTCAGCCCACTAACCCTCCTCTGAAAGCCAGACGTGTATTTGTTGAGCTCTGAGTCCTGTTCCTTGAGAAGAACAGCAGAGCTCACCTACAAAAAGGGGAAGCTCATCTTCTATAATGCATTTCTTTTAACAGCAAGTCATGCATACATAGTGTTTCCTTTTACTATTCTATATCTGTATCTTGCATGGTTGGATACTGTTGGGACTGTGAACTGCAATACAAAAACAGCATTAGAAATTCACTACCTTGGCGTCTGTGCCATCATCTGATATTTCAACCTATAGTCATCTCAGTACAGAGGTCCTTGTTATCCTGATGTTACACAAAACATGAAGAAGCAGAATCTGAGACCTTTAACCTCTAACATCAAACTATGCACTAAAAACAAGAAACTGAAGACATATTATATTTTTACATAAAATATGGGAATATATGATCCCTGAGTACATTCCCTAATTGTTCTATCAATTCAGTAAGTTAAAGTGTCAGAGGTCCACTAACCAGTGTACGGCAGATGCCCCAAGAGACCCACTTAAAATGATGAGAGACTGCATTGCAGCCATAGGTAATATATTATGTTTATTGCTATATTGCACATAGAAAAAGCTGACCTCTTCTGTTTTGGTGCAATTCTGCTAAAAGAAAAAAAAATGGCTGAACAGGTCGACAAAGTTCTAGATGAGCATGTCTGCACCATGGATGCATTAAGGACAACCACGTAGACAGAAATATTTACATGAGCACTGAGGTATTTCTTACCTCCGTGTAAGAGTGGAAGGTGATATTGTTCACTGGGATTGTGCCTGATAGGTTTGGTCACTTGCACTGGTATACTTGCATGGACCATGTTTTGGGCCTAACTGTGCTATTTGGTGCAGCTAACAAACTTCATTTATATCCGTCCTGATTTATTATTAACACTATATTTTTAGTGTGCTGCATAATCACAAGGATTACTTTGACTTAAATCTAGAAAATGAATGGACATTTATTTTGGAATAACAGACTTTTGCACAGTTTTCTCTGCAGCTGATAGGCCCATTACAGCTTCCTACTTAGGTTCTGAATATAACATTGTTGCTAAAGGTGAAAAAATGATTTCATATTCAATGGTAGAAATATGCTTCTTTAATGATTACAAAAGATTTTTAGAAATGCACAGGACATTACACTACTATTGAATACTACTAATATTACTCCATCCATAGAAAACTTACTAGTAATACACACTGATGTGCAAATGTACAAACAAAAAAGGAGAAAGATCATTGAAATTACATGTATCAGGTGGCCATAAACAAGAATGAATGCTAATGTTGCTGTGTGTCTGCTGGGTGTGTAAATAGGCAACTGTTTGCTAATAACATTTCAGTGCTTGTTATGCTGCCCCCAAGTGGTCAACAAGGCCAATCATTACAGGTTTAAGAAATATTTTTTGGTATTAATTGAACTATACAGCATTGTACTTCCTCAGCGCATGAATTATCCACACCACCCACTCCAGTGGCATCACTCAGGACCCAAAGCTACAATCTCCCACACACACACACACACACACGCACAGCTTTCACCCCCTGAGTGAAAGTCGTCAATAAGAGGAAGTGAACAGTGCGAGCAGGTCTGGTGTTGATGATGAGGGAGACACTGAGTGAAATCACGGCAGTGGAGCTGTGTATCAGCCTTACTATAAGGTCTTTCCTCTGGTCCTCACTGTCACCAACAATAGCTCAATAACAAAGAGGGGAAACGACCCATGATGCATTTTCTAGCACGGATGCAGGTAGAACTATGTCAGAGGAATGTCCTGAATTGTGTACAAATTGCTTAAGGGATCGTGGACACGGGTGTGAAACCAGATGTGATGGGCCAGGTTCCTGAAGAAAGAATAACAATGTGTAAACTCTTCAGTACAGATATGTCAGGCTGTGTTGTGTACTGATTGGTAGGAGAGATCCAGGACACGATGCTGTGGTACCTCAGCTGTGACACTCCAGAGAAAGCCTGACACACAATGAACAGGCCAGGAATTTTGATGCAATTCCCATGTGGTCGATTCCAAGGAAAAATAGGAGGAGAGGATGGAAGAACTGTTCCACAGGTCAACAGCAGCAAGAGGCGCCCAATCCATTGTCCTGCCCCATCTCCCAAAATAGACCTCACACAGCAGACCACACAGAAGCCAGCTGACCTCCACAGTTTGATCAGAATCACAAATTCCTGAGTGTTGTATTCTCACTGAAGACTTGTAAATATCTATCAGGTCAGACCTTCTGTTCAACTCTGAGCACGGATGCATTCCTTCTCTACAACAACAGTAGCAGAATGGAGGAGTTCAAACCTCAGTGCTCATCTGCACGACTGTGGCTTGTATTTAATGCTTCGTGGGGTTGGGGATGTTGAAAAGATTTAGTTATTGTTGATGAATCCAACTTTATCTTTTTGTATCATATCCCCTGCTTCAAATTCACAAACCTGATTCTCATGAGTCTCCTGAGTCTCATTTTGTCTAAATGAGGTAAATTCATGATGTCATAATTAAAAAATTAAAAGTAAATTAAATTAATTCCACTTTCTTATGTTAATACACAAGCTTTTGTTTCGTTTTGTTAAAGTCACTAGAATGAATATTTTCATAATAACCGTACATGAATGTGGAAGGAGTCCCACATAGTTCTCACTCGACTCTGCAGCTCCTCTCAGTTCTACAGAGCTTTTTAGTGTCTTTCAGCTCATTGTTTTGGTTTTCTGACCTGCATTCTTTATTCCTTTGGTTCATCCTAACCGCTCTCATCAGTAGTGTTTTGGCAGACGTAAGAGCTTTTCTCAGTGAAAAGGCTCTAAAAAATGTCGCTGCCCAGCACAAAGCAGCAGATGAGCAAAGCTGGTGATGAAGTGAAGGGAACCCAGTGGAACATTTAGCAGCTAAAGAGCCAGATATAAAAACTAAGAATGCCTGTGGTCCATCCTATAGGAAGTTTGTCATCCACTGAGGAAGGTCATTATTCACAAGGACATTCAACTCTGCATTCTTGTATTTAATAATCAGTGAATGAAGTTGCAGAGAGCTTCCAATCAGTGAGCAGTCTTCAGGCATGAGTCACTTGCTTGTGGTCAGAAATGCAGCCAATCAGACTTCGAATCGTTTGGTGATCATGCATCTTTTTTGGTAAAGAAATTCAAATGCATAAACAGCTCCCGAGGATTGGTCAGTGAGTCACTTCCTGTCTGAACTAACGTCTACAAAGAAGCTGCTGTTTAGATCTCGGGTCTGTGCTACCAGCCAAGCATGGGAAAATCAAACACTGGCATGGAGGCAGTTTGGAGAAAGGCACACACACACACACTCGAGCCGTATAATGACTTATCTTCACAGCTCAAGTTCAAGAGGCCTGCTGACGATAAGTCCTTTAAGTTCAGAGTCCACAAGGATTAAACCTTTGCCAAACTGTAGAAAATCATAAACTGTCCTCCCAAATTCTTATCTTCGTCTCATCCAGCTTTAATTAACCTCAGTCTCATTCCATTACTCTGACACACGGCTTTTGTCAAACATCTTGTTGCCTTTTTTGGCATCTTTGGCAGCTTGCTGTCTCCGATCAAAGGCTCACTGTTTGCGGCCAGAGGTAACATCATGTCTTTCTTTAGAACTGCAGACAAGCTGGATTACACTGATTTTATCCAGGCTACTGTAAAACTGAACAAGCAAGCATATCCAGTTCAACACTAATGAATAGTGGTGGAAAGGAAATGAATGCATTTTGTCAAGTACTTAAATACAATTTTTATGTACTTGTACTTAGTTGAGTATTTCCATTTTAAGCTACTTTATACTTCTTTTCTCCATTTTAGAGAAAACTATTGTATGTTTACTCCACTATATGTATTCAACAAGCTGGAATCAATAGTTACTTTGCACATTAAACTTATTAATACAAAGTACTTCAAACTTGTCCCACTTTTACCAGCTGCAACATTAAAGTGATATAAACATTAATGCAATTATTATATCATTGTGAACTTGGATATTCAGCCTCATGACTACTTTCACTTTTGGTACTTTAAATATATTTTAGTAAGGTTTTGAACTAGGGATGCACATGGTTAACCGTTTAACCGTTAACCGATAACAGTAACTCTAACCGATTAATACTAACGGTCAATTTTGTTTTTAAGTTACGTAATTCAACTCATCAACTCATGGGGGCGTGTCGACAGGTGCAACACATGCCATCACGTGCTTTCCATCAGCCCACTTTACAGCGAAGATGAAGAGAGCAAAAAGGAGTTCTGTGTGGGACAATTTCGACCGGAAAGGGGAGGAGGTCATTTGCAAATTATGCGGTACACGCGCTTCCCGAGGCTGGCCATTCTGGCCCGGCGCTACCTGTGTATTCCTGGGACATCGGTCCCATCTGAGCGCATATTCTCCGCTGCGGGTCTCACGGTAAACAGGCTGCGCACCAGGCTGAGCCCAGAGCATGTCAACATGCGAAAACCAGTACATTTAAAAATAAATAAATAAAGCCCATGAGAATTTTTTTGTCACGGCACTTTTGAATGGGTCACAGTACTCAAAAAACATCACTCCAATCTATTATTAAAAACTCCGGAAACGGGAAATATAATATGTCTAGTAAACGTAAATGTAACTCGGGCCAGTGTGGAACATGTTGGATTCATGTCTGAATCTCAGGGATCACTGACTGTAAGCAGAAACACAGTGTCAGTGACCTGTCACAGCAGCCAGCTGGAGCGCAGCTCTCCATTCAGCCCGTGTGTCTCCATGCACGCTGGCATCATATGCAACATTAATATTACAGATATCAATGACGGCTCTGCAGATGACACCTGAAGTCACTGACTAATTCCAGTCTCCTTCGTGTTGTACAGTAGGGAAGGGTGTGTATCCTTGTATGCAATTACGCACAAAACACACATTACATTGAATATAATTTTTTTATCTCCAGGCACGTCGCGGGTCGTCCAGGTTTACAGTAAAATTGTTCGGAATGAAGCCGCATCATCCAGATAAACATTGAGCTCCATCAGAACTGTTTAAAACATTTTTAATTAATTAATTAACAATTAAAGAAATCACCAGCGCGCTCGCTCTCGACATAATTTAAAAAGCAATAGCAGACGATTGAAGCCTACAGTACTGTTAATTATATCTAAAGCTTGTAGCTTTTTTTTTTTTTTTTACATTTTAAATGAGTAATCTAACTATTTGCCGTCATTGTAAATCTGCAGTTCAGCGCCAGACAGCGCCGAGTCAGTGACTCTCTGATTGATGTCTAAATGACGGAATGTCGGAATGGCAGCATGGAAGGGCATTTAAATCTTATCGGTTAACGGTTATTAATCGTTAAAGGGCGTCGGTTAACGGTCATAAAAAAAATCCAAAATGTGCATCCCTATTTTGAACGCAGACTTTTAACAATAATTCATTGCTACCTTTACCTACTCTGACCATCCTGAGTACTTCTTCTGCACAGCAGCACATTACTGACAGAGCAAATAACATGTTTACATATCATATCAGCAGCTTCCATTAAAGGAGCTACAACTTCCCGAGTCTTCAAAACCCTCTTACAACTGTTCCTTCCTCTCTTTGTGCTCTGTGTTTCTTCAGTCCTATCAGCATGATCCAATATGTAGATCCAATATAGCAGCACTTGTAAGAAACAATTGCCAGTAAAGAGTATGTGAAAATGATGTCATTCACAGAGTACTACTGCTACTGCTGCTAGTACTACTACTTGCTGTAAAACTAACAGCCCTTGTAATGTAGAGCACAATCACATCATTCATTTATAAATATACAGTCACTGCAAAAAACATTCGTGAGCCTATTGGCATCTACAGTCCCCCACCCTGCAGCTTTGTGTTAGCAGATTGCTTTTGGTGTATTGCTATACAACACAAAACAGGAAGAGGGCACTGTTCTGCCAACACACATAAAGCTAAATGACAGTTAATGATATGGAACAGTTCAAGTCCAGCCAAAACACTGAAGTGATGCATGTATAAACTGATTAGCATCAGCTGCCTCATTCATGCTTCACCAGCTGCTTGGCCACCGACTGACTAGTAATGTCCAAATCATACTCATGCAATTTGCCGCAAGGCCATTTAGATTTGTTCTAGCAGCAGGATCCTTGTTACTGCTCAGACGCTCTGAGAGCTCCCTCAAAGAGCAAAGCATTCCCACCAAATCTGAATCTATTTTAGAAACACAAGTGTCGATGAAATTCTGGAGCTGGCAGGAAGTGAAAGGAAAAGACTGAAGGAAAAATGGGCCTTTATTTTTTCATTAAGAAAGCTTGGCAATATCTTTATGTGCAGTGGCATGTGGCCCAAGATATTACAAAATCTAATAACGAAGTTAGCTGTTAATAATTCAATCAATTAATAATTTATTTATCATCTTGTCATCCATTGTGAGTTATACAAAGAAAGTATCAAATGAATGTGGAACTATTTACAGAGTTAGTGGTTACAATGTAAGGATTTGCTTCATTTTCTCTGTCCTCTCACTATAAACAGAAATCCTCTGAAATTTTAAACCATACTGGAGACATGGCTGATGTCAAAGGCTGTCTGTCTGTCGGGCAGTTGGTCGGTCGGTCTGTCCATCCAACACTGTGGTCCAGACTGAAAGATCTCAAAAACGATTTGCCATGAAATTTGGTTCAGATGTTCGTGGTTCCCAGAGGATGAATCCCACTGACTTTTGCTCTAGTGACACCTTTAGGCTGATATTTATAGTTCTGAATGAACTGTGTTGACAACTATTGGATGGCCATTAAATTTGGGACAGACGCACCCCCCTCAAGATGAATTATATATAACTTTGGTGACCCCTTTACTTACTTAGCGCCACCATCAGGTCAAAATTTGTCCAATTCTTGACATGACAATGACAATCCAATTAGCCTCAGTTAGTAGTGATGTAAACATTATATCTTCTTTACATCAACACGTCAGCATAATCATGGTGGATGCACGGACACAGCGTGTGCACATAACACATTGACACAAGCATTGTGAACAACTCCCTCACATGCACACGCACACACACTGGTCACCCCACTGTAAAGTTTCACAGTGCAAGGTGAACACAGACGGAGGACGCACTGCCTCTCACTGGGCTGTCAAACGGGCATGCAGTCATCATTACCCCGTGGTGTGGCGCCTCCTCAGGTCTGACAGCAATCACAGGCCTGAAACCGTCCTGAATGCAAACAGTGTTCTCTGTAATCAGCAAGCTGGTGATAATGTGAGCAGCAGTTTGTTACTGGCTGCTCATCCTGCACATGAATGCACCGTGACGGCAACACGGAGAGACACTTCAAAAGAGAGTTCGCTCAGACCTGTGAACGCTGACACAACAACATGTGATTATGGGAAAACTGTGTCCTGAAAGCCTACTGATAACACCCTGTGTCCTGTGTTACTCACCAGATTTCATGCATCTTTACCTGTGTGGCTCAGAGGGGGCGTAAAAATCAAAGAAACATCAGCAGCAATTTCAGGGTGATGTGACAAATCTAGAAGTTATCTTTCAGAGGTTTGAAGTCAACGAGCAGATAAAGGCTGGAAAATTCCCCAATGCAACTGTCATCACACTTTGACACTATGGAAGCCTACTTGCTGTGCTTTTCAACCCTACATCCCAGGCTACCTACTGCACCTTCCCCTGCGTTTACCTCACCACAAATCAGACTGGACCAACAGGACAGAATGCCACCGTTCATTCTCAGGAAACAGAGGAGCAGTAAAGTTCGACAGAAGGAAACCAAGTCTACGTGAGCGTGAGCTCTACAGGTCACAGAAGGGGAAGCAGTCAGTGAGGTGGGTCGGTGGCTGACATTCTTTGGCCATGGTACAGAAGCAGGGAGAGGAGACAGGAAGGCAGGGGTCTGGATGAGAGGGAAGTCCCTGAATATCTACTACACAGGTCAGGGAATTCCCTCTGACTCTGATTAGAGTGTGTACAGTATGAAGTATGCTAAATGACTCTGTGTGTGTGTGTGTGTGTGTGTGTGTGTGTGTGTGTGTGTGTGTGTGTGTGTGTGTGTGTGTGTGTGTGTGCATGACTGAGGGATTCAAAGAGCGAGCTTGATGCAGACACTGTAAAGAAAACACAGCCTCTAACATTTGCTAAATGAAGGGGAGGAGGATGTTTGTAATCCCTGCGAGTGCTCATCATTTTCAGTCACTTAAGGCAAAATAAATATTTCATCTCAGAACAAATGTCACGAGCTTACGTTGCAGTGTCTTAGCAGACAAATGTTCAAACAGAAGTCTGACTGCCTTCATTCCCAAACATGCTGGAATGCAATACAAACACATTGACAGTCCTACAAACATTTCCTGCATAATAAAAGTGACTTCCTTCAGACAGCAGAGGAGAGGAGGGCAGACATATGTAAAGGCCTCACCCTGTTCCTCACTACGCACTGTCGCAACTCTATTGTATTCTAAGTGTTGACAGGCAGGAAATATACTGTATTTTGGATTTCAACCACGAACTTGCTCCTGTTCACTAAAGATGCCCATTATTCATGAATGAATTATATGTTATTTGTTGTCACATTTTGAGTATAGTTGGTTTTATTTTCGTTCTCTTTTTATAAAAAACAATTAAATCTTGTCTTTATGTTGGTATGTTCTGTCTTCAACTAAAATATATTGTTGCATCTTAGAGAAACACATTGCACTTCTATGTCTGAAATGTGCCATATAAATTAACTTTTAATAGTATTAATATCTATTATTATTATCATTACATATGTTCCTTAAACACTGCTACACTTGCTAATTAAATGCCTAGTTTCAGGTGCTCTGGAAAACACAAGTTCAAACAGTAGCATCAGTGATATGTTAAGGTGGATTTATACTGAAGCAAACAGCAGTGGCAGCATGAATAACAATGCTGGTTTTGATTTATTGGAATGTGCAACACTAGAGACATATGTTATACATGATCAGGCCATAACCAGATTCACTTTCAGGTAACTTCTATTTTGTTCATTACTGAATAGAAAGTAGTATAATATAATATAATCTTAAACTAAAGGGGACAAAGAAGGAAAATCATCATATTTCTGTCCACACTGATAGATGTGTGATCGAAGGAGTGCAAAAGTAACTTCCCTCTTTAACACATTAGGGTTGAATGTAATCCTTAAGCACACAGTTTACCTCAAACTTTAGAGGTTACACAACCACATGCATTATGGAAGACAATTCATCACCTGTGTTTGCAACATCAGACCTTTACGGGAACAAATACTACATCAACTGCTCACTCATGACAGCAGAGAACAGAAGAGAGATGAAGACAGAACGGCTGCATATTCTCCTCCCTCCCTCTGTGTATAAGGCAGCTGTTAAACTATCTTCCACAGATCAGGTGCAGACTGACAGCAGGACACTACAGCTCCCATCCTAATGCATACAGTAGCTGTCTGTGGAATCTGCCATGAGGGAAACCAGGGCAGGGCCAGAGGGATCTTATATGGCTGCAGAGCTCCACTCAGGAAGTGCAACTGAAACTGAAATCGATCCCAGACAGACGGAGAGAGAGACTATTGGAGAGATCCCATTAATTACACACTGTACATGTTGGCAGCTTGTCTCATGTAGTGATGTCAAACTGTGTTCCCTGAATCTTGATGCTGCAGGTTCAAAGACCTCATGTATAAGCATCAAACACTGAGGGGCTTCTCTGCATTAGTCACACATGTCAGGTCCTGGTCCAGCTTTTGCACTGTGGTGACATCCAATAAAGAGTTTCCCATTAGCATGAACACGTGGAGACTCACACACACAGAGAAGCAAAGTGGCAGACAGTCACACAGCTGTAACTGCATGAGGATTTATTCTGGGACAGTGATGAACCCGAGACCTGAGAAGCTCACTTAATGCAATCATCTCTGGTGTTTTCCTCATTTATACTGTCTGGCTTCTTCTGGTGTCTGGTAATGAATTCACTCAATATCCAAATCATGCTTGAGCACACATCCTGGGTAAAAACAAGTGGGTGGGCGACGGTCGGCATGGCATTCATTTATCAAGAGGAAATCAATATGACCGCCTCCATCCTCCACTATTATTTCACCCTGACACAGCCACCACCACCCCCACCAACTGCACCACCATCGGCCCCCCCCCTCAGAGCTGGGGAGTGGCATCATGGCATCATCAGATTTCCTCCTGCTTTGGAGCTATTCGTGGACTTAATTTGGAAGTCTTACTTTGAATGCATGACACTAATTTTGGGCTTAGGTCATAATCCTGTTGGTGGATTGTTGAAACTTGTATTTCTTCTGATTCTACACACATTTCAGCTTCTGTCATTTGCTTTCTGCCACCCACAGCTCCCACTGCACACTCTGGATACTGTCCAAAAAGCCAAATTACAGTTTGAATTGCCTCTCCTTGTATTTTGATTCTTTCACCACAGATGCTGAGGTCTTTTGCGAAATCTTTTCATGTGTTCATAGGAAGCTCTCGCTGTGCTGGGAACCTGCTGCAAAGCCTGTAAAGTGCTTTGATACATTGTGTACTGTTCTGCACAAATAAACATGACTTGTCTTGCTTTGCTCATTCGTCTACTGTTTGCCTGCTCGTATGATCCATCTGAACACACTGCCTGTTTCAGGGCTGTCTGTCCACTCCTGCAGGTTACACCGATGAATTCATGAGTGACTCTGTCTGGACCTTTCAGTCACCATCTTCCTCATAGTGTTAGTGTAACGACGAGGCCATTCACAGTTTACAGTAGTGATCTAATTCTTAGCATTCTCCTGTCAGAGAACAGAAACTGGAGCAACGCGTGCGCATAACTTGTTGGGAGAGGTAGAACCTGACAGGTCACATGTTGTAACTCTAAGAACAGGCAGAGTGATGACAACAGAAAGAAGAACTGTTTCCTGTCACTCCTGTGCCCTGTCTGAGTGACGGCAGAGCAGCATTCATTAGGTACAATGTTCCTGATACTTTTAAGTGAGGCAAAGTAATGTTGGATTTTGCACGTTGGATTTGAATAGCAAATGTGAGGTCTGAGCGCGTGTCACTCGAATGACAGCCTGATTTACTCCTTCACTATTTGTTTACACAGGTACAGTGGCACACTCCCAACACACAGAAATCAACTCCCTGCTTTTATTCTTGCTGTTGCTGTGCACTGAAATGTTGTTTTTCAGTTTAAAGTGTGATCATAAAAGCTGAGTTTAAAGGGTTTGAGCTGGGGGATATTCTGAGCTTCCGCTGCTTCTCAAACAATGCCTGTCGGACACCCCTCCCTGTCTGCCTTCCTACAGACACAATAACACAATAAAATCTGCAGCTCAAACTTCGCCCACTGCTCTGTTAATCTCATGTTAATCCCACTCGTTGAGAAGTCGAATCTTTGATTCCAAGTATCAAAATCAGAATGTGGAAATACCTTTGAGAGAAGTGATCTCATGTTGGATCGACCTGGGGGTGTCCATGCTCACTTTCTGGCCTCCTTCAGAAGAATGGTGATAGTGAAAGTTGTAAATGTTGATGCTGAAGCTTGAACAGCTTTGCCTCCCTCCTGTTCACTGGCTCCTGTTCACTGGCTCCTGTCTCTGAAGTTTGAGTTTATCTGTCTCTCTGTGGTCACTTTCCTCCTCTCTCTGCCACTGCAGGTCTGCTGACCAGGACGCTGCTGTGTTTTGGTTCCTGTGATGCACCATGTGCACACACACTCACTTACAGTCTCACTCACACCCCCACACCCCCACACACACACCCCCACACACACACACACAAACAATCTGTGTGTTCAGGCATCTGCACAAGGCTCCTCCCTAGTCCCCTCCTCTTCCTCTCTTGCACCTAAAACAAGCTTCTCAGTCAGTCGCTGCAACACAAATTCAGCCGATCATTAAGACAAACAGCTACCTGGTTTTTCACAAACCAGCCAATCAGAATAGAGAGTAGATTACCCATCAATCACCCTCTGAGGATGGCATGAGGAGGGAGTCTGTAGAACATTTCTTCAGGGTTTTCAGACTGTTTCCAAGCACCCTGCTGTCTTGTTGTTTCTCCTGGGAAACATCTCCATCAAACTTTATTATGAATAATAGTCATACATTGATCCATAAGTTCTGTGTGTTTGACTGACATCACCCAAGTTACCAAGTGAAATGATCAGTGAAATACAATGTGCATGCACAGTCCACACGCTACATACAGTCTCCATTTACCCTCATCACCCAAAGCCACAATCCACTTCAAAGAGCGTGTGCAGATTGACCAGCTGATTTAATGTTAGCTGTTGTCAAAATCCTGACCCCCCCGCCCCCCACCAGGAAAAAAAATGTATGTTGAAACCTAAATATTGACATGTATAGTGTGTGTATGTGTGTGTGTGTGTGTGTGCATCCACGCAGAGAAACAGAATTCCAGCGCCACACCCAAATCCCTGCAGTAATTCCCAGGATGAGCCTGATGCTTATACAGACCCACCACAAACATATGGGGAGATACAGTGTGACAACTCTCTCTCTGATCCTGACCAGACGAGCTTAGTGCTAATTACACATTTACTGGCTATTTGATTCTCACCACATTACTATCTAACCAGCAGGGCTTTTCTGTGACAGTGGCTGATACAAGAACATATATTATCATGAAACAGATTTTCAACAGTGGTTTGCATGAGAAATATGTTGCAAATTGAAATCTGACACACACACGAACAGATTAAATACAGAATAGTAGGTACAATGTATTAAAAAGCAAATTAAAGCCATAATGCAATGTAATGCACATTAAATATTCTTATGGTACTGTAAATGTTTGATAAAATAAGTGAGCATGTGTTTGTTTTAATGTCAATATTCATCAGTAAAAACGAAATAAAACAAAACAAAAAAACACTGAAATTATTGCACAGATTCATTTTTAAAGCTGCCGTAACTGACTTATGCTTTTCATTGCTTTCCAAAGTGCACACCCATCTTAGCAGGGGTCTTCAAACCAGTTTTAAAAAAGATTTAAGAAACTAATATTTTAATAGATGTGTTAAAAAAGATAAAAATAAAGGGCTGATAAAAAGTAACATACCCACAGAAGCACTAGGTGTACGCAGCGCTTCCTCTACAGTATGAAGCCCTGAGGCTCCTTGAACGGATCACAGGGAATACACTCACAACAAAAAGTGATGTCGTTTCTACCTGCTGTTACGTCTTTTCAATTGACTGCGCTCAAAGAGAAAATGTGGAACAGACGACCAACAATCCCTTGATCAAATTCACTTTTATCTGTGGCTTGTTGGCCAGATCACAAATCTCCCGCGGCGACCACAGCCTTAATATAATGTAGTGAAAGCAATAATTATTTCCTCAAATCTGCTGAGAAGCTTTTGATGTGAGCCCGAGGCTTCAGCCAGAGACTTGGCTCTGTCCACAAACAATCTGTGCCTGATGCCAACAAATCCAGAACTGTCCCTGGTCGATGAGCTCCTTCCTTTGTACTGACAGGCCGGCGTTAGCACCGACCGCTGATCAGGCCTCGTCATCACCGAGGAGGCCCGGCCCGAGCCCAGTACAGACTGTGGTCAAAACCACAGGAAGTGGATTAGAACGGACTGAATCAAAACAAAATAACTGGTGGCAAATCAGTGCTCTAATAATGGGTTAGCCTCCGCCTCAGCTAACGCAGCAGGCCGCCTTGTTGCCCCGCTATTATTTCATTCAGCTCTTGTACATAATAAAGGACGTCTGGAGGAAATGAGTGACACATTTTTGGCAGCGGGGAAAATGGAAGCCTCGCTGTTCTGCTCAGTCAAGGAGAATTCAATCATGTGTGCGTGTGTTTTGAAGTGTACGGCTTGTGGAAGTGGCTGTGGCAGCCATCTCTGAGCACTTCTTGAGAATTTGTTTTTATACCAGACTGACTCACACACACACACAGTGGTGCAGTGTTGCAGATGGACCCAGCTGTGTGTTTTGTGTGCGTTGAAGGGTCTGGCTGCTTGTTTTGGCTGACATCACAAGCCCTCTGGACCCGTGCCCGTCTCTCGCTTTCCATGCCCGACTCTTGTCAAAGTGACATGTTCCATTAAAGGTGACCAGACAATGCAACCAAGGAAGTTCATACGTAATCAGTGGTTATTAATATAATAGTTATAAATCACAAGTAGCCTGTCTCTACATAGACCAGTGTGTATTAGTTCGTCATGTTTCTGAAGTGAGCAAACATGACTTAATCATGCACTGTGTCATGTAAAGGCAGCGTCAATCTCATTAACTAAAGCTTTGACTAAAAATATTAAGCAAACTATGAAAAGTACAATTATGATAAAAGTATTCAAGTTTTGATCAGTGAATAAAATCTAACTGTTAATGTGAAAGACAAATGGACAAATGAACACTTACTGTTTAAATGCAATCATCCTCAATGACCATGCTCCTGATGGGTCAAACAGCCACCATCAATATTCACTGTCTCTGTCAATGGTGTTAGCCAATGTTACCAGATAAGTAACAGATTTAGGACTAAATTCATCCTCAATCTCACTGACAAGACAGGCAACAAAACAGCTGGGACAAACTACAAAAGCAGGTCGGAGAAACTCTGACATTCAGCTCGTGTCAGATAAAGTTATTATTACATGATGAAGTCAATGTTATTTTCAGTCAGAAATCCTTCATGTTGCTGGTGATTGTGGTCTGTAACTCACCTAAATCTTCAGTCAGATAATGGAACAATTTTGCATTAATATTATCTGGCAGTTAATGTAATAAACAAGTGAGTAAATGTATGAATGAGTGAGTGGCTGTATTTGCAAGAAGAGTGGTCATGAACAGACTGAGCACATTGTGTGTCAGCTACTAGAGAGTCTTTTTCTCTAACCTTGCTAAAGACATGAACATTGCATGTAATCAGAAAATGACATAAACAACATTAAAGGAAAAATGCATGGAATTACCCTGATGAAAACTGGTAGTAGCTTAAAGACTTAAAGGACTAAAATGTAATCAAAACTCAGTATACGTCATATGATTTTATTCAAAACACTCCAGCTACATAAAAAATGTGGCAGCTGCCATTTTTTTTAATAAAAAGAAAAAAAAACATTAAAAACATAGCAGACATATTTGAATCAAACAGCGTTCGACCAACACCTCGATGTGATGCTCCCACACTGAAAAGCTGCTGAGTGTAGCTCCTGTGTCTATTAGTCAGAATATCTCAGTCAGCATTAAATCACATACAAGAGGAAACTTAGTCTCTTATTGAATCAGGAAGTGAGCAATATGTGTTTGTGGGCTTTATTTGCACACATGACTCACATTTATTTCTTTAGTAATTAACTGATTCTCTTGTGCCGTGGCGGACTTGCCAACACCATACGCATTAATAGACGGCCTGCAGATGGATAATCAATCACAGATAATGCCTCTAATTGCAGCAGTAAATTCCTCACTTAGAGGATAATAGTGGAACTAAATTGCTGGATGCAATAAAAAAACCCTGTAAGCTGCGTCTGATGTGGAGCCAGACGGAGCTTTGGTTGTAGATTTTGGACATATTTCTCCAGACTGTGTTTGTCACAGATTTACTACAGCATGAGTAAAGGCCTGAAGAAGATAATGTCATTGTCTAAAGGAAAACTTGATTTTGTCTCACACTGAACTTGAACATATTTTCTTCTCGACTCCCTGCTTCACCTTGACCCTGTGCCTGACATTTGGCTTGTGCAGACACTGTTCCTCTGTTTTCCTTTTCAAATGTTTTACAGCTATGTAAAACAAAGCCTGGGCCTGCAGACGCTCACATGGTTCCACACTGTAACAAACACAGCTTACAGTGTCAAACACTAACTCTTCAGCCGCTCAAGGTCACACGGCCCGACCTCTCAGACACCAGGACTGTTTCATCACCGGGTCTTGGAAGGAATGGGAGTTATGAGGAGCAGGGCTTTTGTCGTGCTCGCTCCAGCTAAACCGGGGTTTATTTGCTTCTGTGCAGGATCCTGCCAATCTACACACGGGTTTATTAGCGGCCAGACAGCCTGTAAATTTCTGAGGTTTATTTGTTAAGGCTTGCTATGGGAATCTTCTTTCAACCCCTTCCTAACAGCCAAAGCCGGCTGGATTAGTGCTGCAGCCAGGATCCGGCAGCTCCTTCACTTTATTCCCTTTTTCAGCAGTTGTTTGATTTCAGATGCTATATTTATCAAGAAAAAGGTTTAAGCTTGTTTGAAGACAAACACTGGGCTCGCATTCCACAGCTTTCAAAAGGGGAAGACAAAAACAGCAGTGTTATCATGTGACTGACGGACTGAGGAACCTAAGGAACTGTGTTGTGAAGAGTGGCTCCCAGTTTGTGTTAGCATCTCCTGCTGACATGATGCATAATCCTGCTGATGGTTTCATGTTATTCCATGGATCAACAGCTGGTGGTGCTAATATGAGATGCAGAGCGGCAGAAGATTGCTAGCAAACAAACATGGATGAAGGTTTGAACTTATTTCAAGCTCTGCACACAATGCACTTTGGTTTGTGTTGTAGTTAGCTCCAGAAGAAAATAGCAAGTGAAACGAATTGAAGTTGAAATTTAAAAGAACAAATCTTCATGCTCAACCAACAGAAAATGGCACCACACGCACCTGGTTCAATATAAAACCTTTATGCTGCTGTTGAAAACTGCTTATGAAGGCATGAAGTGCATTCAGTGCTTCTCATGAGCAGTAATGAAATCAATATTTAAAGACTGCACAACATGGAAAAGTTGAGTCACTGGTAATCATTAAAAACTGAATCAAACCTCACATCAACTGGTCACTTTGTGTTATGTACTGAAACAAGTCTCGCTCCTATTTTCTCTGAGACAAATCTTCACCTTCAGAATTAGAGCAGGATTCTTCTTCATGAAAAAGGCTTCAAAAAGCCTTTTTTTTTTTTTTCAAGGAAGAGTACGACTGATATATGGCCAAACATAAAAAACTACTAAGCACCATAGTATCATGATTACTGGCCTTGTGCTGCTGAAATATTCACAGCTGATCAGTGTAAACAAAAACGTGCATGCCTTGTGTTTCTTGGCAACAGGAGCAGAAGAGACTGTGTGAGGATACAAACTGGCAAAAAGACGTAATGCTAGAAAATCAATACGTCTGTTTCTTTCTCTGACAGGTATGATTGTTCTTGATGATTGCTCTTCTTTTCCATACTTTTCACCTCAGTGTTTCATCGTCCTGCTGGCTCACAGCCCCCCCCCCCCCCGCTCTGTCTACATCAGACTGGTAGCCCTGCTGTGGACATCCAGACAAAACATTCCTTCTGTGTGAGGTCACCCAGCCACTCAAATCTCCGGCCCATGTATCGGCTTAGAGCCCTGGGCAGCAGTCAGCAGGAGAGCAGCCTCGCCACCGGGGGAGACCGTCTCTGTGTTATCCTGTGATAAAAGAGTTAGGCCAAAAAGGCAGAAAACAACAGATCACAGGCCGTCAGTCGGGGATGTGGTGCACAGTGAGGGGAGAGAATGACTGTAGGCAGAGAAGTCGTGTCAGAGGCTTTTAGAAGGTTCTCTACAGCAGTCAGAGAATCCACAGCTCAAGTAGGCCGATATCTCATTATTCTGTAGACCAGCCAAGTTTATACTGTTGTTTGAGCTTGTGTTGAATCTACTTAACAGTATCTCATAGTTTATTAAATGATCATTGTTCGGCTGGATTTTACAGTTCCACATGTAAACAAAGCTAAAAGAATGTGTCCGTGTTAAAAGGGCAAACATCATGCAGCTGTTAGAGCCGGTTTCCTACCACACTGATACACGCAGGAGGAATTCTGGGAATCGAGACGGAGGGGAAACAAGGCATGGAGCAAATGACCCCTGCAGGTTTCCTCCCATGCTCCACCCTTGAGGACCTAAACGCAGGTCCCACAGGGGCCGTTCATAAAGAGCGTCCTGTTCTGAGAGTGGGAGAAATGACAGCAGAGAGGACGGAAGGCTCTGCTCCGAGTCACATCCTATTTGCAGAAGGGAGAAGGAGAGGGCGTGAGTTCCAGTTTTCTGCAGTGGACAAGGAGCACGCTGAGGCCCCCGAGGTCCCCCACCCACGCTCTGACTCATCGGCTTTGACTCAGAATCGGCTGGTTGGAGCTGGACCGTCACTGGGGAGATGCTGTCATTCCAGCTTTATTTAGACTGAGAGAGAGAGGAGGCTGATCCACACTTTGATTAGAAGAAGCTCTTGAATTGCAATAAAACAGACCTCATTTATTACGGCTGCTAGTCTTGAGATCAGATCAATGCTTTTATCCCCTGAGTCCTCTCCTCTGCTGTTTTGAGTGTCAGGTCTGATGTTATGAGGACAATGATCCACTAGGGGCTGTGCTTACACTGTAAAGCCCAAATAAGCTCAAGCAGCAGCAGGAGGAGGAGGAGGAGGAGGAGGAGGAGGAGTACGAAGAGTTGACAGCAAACAGAATATCATGATCTTCACAGTATCAGATCATACAGAGAAACCTAGTGCCTAATTCACATCGCTGCACTCTCAGAAGCACTGATTAATGTTGGAGTAGTTGAACACTGACAGAGGAAAGTTCATCAATTATGTACAGTACACTTAGTAATATGCATAGTTAATAAATGGAACACACTCCCTGTCATACTCGCTGAGCTCGCTGTGCTTGAGCAGGGAGAGGCAGAAACCTCCAGGGGCCTGTAAACTGGATGCTCACAGAAGTCTGGAAACACTGTCTTTGCCAAACGATGCCTCCCGTGGGCCCGAAGGGAAAGTACACGGCACTGGCAGCGTGTGTGTAAAACAAAGCCAGCAGTTGGATGGAAAAGTGTGACGCTGCTTTGGGCTATCATCACAATTCAAAGCAGTCAGATTTCACCGGCGGAGCACGCTGCTGTAGGCACGACAGGGGACATGTCACAATTAGCAAGGAGGAAGACGCTGAAACTTGTCAAACTGTTTCTGGGAAGAGACTCAAATGAGAAGTGTCTCATGAGCATGAATACACAGTGTGTGATTATGTCCTGCTCTCTGTTTGATCTTCCATCTGAATGTTCCATCTGACAGTGAGTCTAATGACAGGGGAACTTTTTACCTTATTACATTTGCTTACATCAATATCTTTGCACCAAGCTTTCAGTCATTTAAATCTTTCAGCTTTGCAATAAAGACAATATTACCAGACACACTGACAAAGTCATAATATGTAAGTTAAACCAAAGAGTTTCTACTCTAATTCAAATGCCCAGTTTTGTCTGACCAATACATCAAAACTCAAGGAAATTAAGCGGCAACAATTAGTTGATTAATCAAACTGTTGACTGAAAGAGAATTCATTTCTTTTTATCTATCAGTCTTTTTTACAGATTCCTCTTTCTCAAATGTAAAGATTTGCTGCTTTTCCTTGTTATATATGATAGTAAATGATGCATCTAGTCAGGTCAGACAGTAATAAGCAGTTTGGACTCTGGAAGACTGTGACAGCCATGTTTCAGTCCTTTTCAAGCATTTGATTGACCCAACGATTGATTGGGAAAATAACTGCCATATTATTACAGTAATTTTTCTTATGGCTTTGATTCAGTTTAGTACAAGAGTGCAGTCAAAAGAAAAAAACAATAATCTTATTTGAAAAGCTGGAACCAGTGAATTTTTGTTTCCTTCAATAGTTGGAACTATTCTGTTCATGCACTATTATCTGACCAGTGGTTTCAGCTGTATTATATACATTGTGTAATACCTATACATTTTTTTTATTTTTTTCAGTATGAGCACGATTCACACTGTCCTGTGTCTGATACCATGTCATTGGCGGGGGCCGTTCTGGAAGCAAACACAACACCTCTGCAGCAGCAGTCCTGAGTCCTGAGGCCCAGCGTGACAACAGGCCTCCTGTCTCATCTTACACACGTCCCTTCATCTAAACAAGCTGCTGCTGAGGGTGAAATCAAGCACATACCTGATCAATCCTGCTTTTTCTTCCTCTTTAAATTCTGCATGTAATCTCTCATTTGTCTCAGTTTGATTTCAGCACTCTGTCTCTCACTTCCTGTCTTCCTCCTCTCCCACACTCTCTGAGTGCCTCATCATCTTTTTCTGTCTCCGCTATGCAGGACAGGGAGTTTCTGCCGGAGGCGCCGCTCTGACTGCTGGCCGCCATGCTCTGCTCCCAGGATGGCTGGGGGAACTCGTCCTGCATGTCTGACAGATTTACATCGATCCAGACCTTCAGCTTTCCCAAATTTGACACCGATGTGTCTGTCTCTGTTCTAACACTCTCTGCAGTCGACTGCCTCCTACTGTAAGTCACAGCAAACAGCTGGACCACAAACCAGACTTCAGACCTCTTTAATCTTTACAGCACAGTTCAGCTGATCCTGTGCCTCTCAGTCTCGACTCATGACTAGAGCAGAGTGATGGCCCTTCCCATCGTCCCCTGTTCTACATTCAGTAACTGAGCTGTTGCCTTTTATTCTATTTATGAGGCAGTTTGCTGCAGTGGTCACACTCAGTATTGCAATTTTCATCACATGATGCACACTTTCCCAAAAAGCATTTCTTTCCATACACAATCATTGGAAAAGGAGCGGCTGTATAACGGTGAAAATATTTTCTTGAGCACCACTTGTATAATCAGAACTTGATCCATTTTGTCCAGTAACATTTATAAAGTCAGTCAGTTAGAGAGGAAGCCTCAGCACATGTTCTGTCGGCCCAAACACACCAGAGAGCTTAGACAGGCTTTTCTTAGTGTATGCTCTGAGTGAGCGAGATGAAGGGGCACCATGTTCACACTACAGGAGCCCTGACTCTCCACTATGACAGCTTTTCAGATCGCTGACAAAAGCTCCCAGATCAGAGTGAAATCAACATTTTGCTTGGCACTCACAAACTGCTCTCGATCAATATGTGTGAGCTGCTCAACTGTTCTCGTGACAACACGTAGTTTTACAGAGCAGTTATGTAATGTGCAAACCACGACAACGACAAGATTAAAGATTACAAGACAGAAGGTTGTGCAGTGTGAACAGTGATCTGATGACAGGAGTCATGTAGTGTGACTGAGGAAATAAATGCAGCATCCATGGTCTCACTCACTGCTCGTCCTGTTTCCCTCCGCCTGTTGATCTCTTGGTTAAGGGGATTTAGAAGAAAAAAAAAAAGCAATCCACGTGGAATAGATGGTTTGATGACATTAAAAATGCCTTTAATACTTGGTACATTCTGTGTTATTTTGCTTCTTGGTCTTCC
>JBBMOC010000086.1:483112-520440 GCA_037975185.1 Centropyge bicolor
CACACACACACACACACACACACACACACACACACACACACACACACTCACAGCGAGTAGAACTCAGCATCCACCCTCACTGCCTGTCTCTTGTAAACATTCTCTATATCCTTCATTTCATTGACCTCCTTTTTGTATCTCCTGCTCTCTCTCTCTCTCTCTTTCACATTCCCTCACTCACACACATAAAACACCAGAGATTCAGGCATAAAAGAAGAGCAAGTTTCTGTTCTGTGGAACTGTAGAGTGTTTGACAGGAAGGCCGACAGATCGGGGGAGCATCCCTCCGGAGCTCCTCTCTCTCCCATATACGGCTCCAGAGGAATCCCAGCACAGTTGCTCTTATCAAGCCTGCCCCAGAGTAACCTTTGGCCTGAGCTGTGTGTCAGCGCTGATCTCTCCCAGGCAACAGGATGCTGACACACATGAAATAAAAAATTAAATGACGAGGGAAAAAAAACAACCCACCGTCTTCTTGGCTGCAGACACACTCTGACAGCACTTTCTGACCCACAAACACAGAGACACACCCTGCATGAGTTCAACATGGAGCTTCACTTCAGCTGGTGTATTGAGTGGAAATATAGTAAGAGAGAAGTTCCATTACAGGGGTTTTCCTGTTTGGCTCATGGCAGATAACTGGCAGCTTCAGCTCTGAAAAAAGGGCACGGTTTGGCTGCAGCGCAGTTCAGGGGGAAACGTCCTGAAAACTGTATATACACACACATGCCAAATACACAGACTTTCTACCAACGCTCTACTTTCCATGAGCGTCTCACCTGGCAGTGACGTATGTGTATGGCTGACCTCAATGTGAATTCAGCACTGAGTCTGGAGGAGTGGTGGCCAGAGTGGGCTCCAGCAAGAGAGCAGCCTACTGCAGCGAGAGGAGGAAAACAAACTGCACACGTTTCACTGATTTTACTGTCAGGGACAAAACAGCAGGTCTAACTGTCATTATAGTGATAGTTCCTTCACATTGTGTTGTGTACGTGGTGACATGTTTTTTCCTCTCTGAGATGATCCTTTAACTTTTCATAAAACACTATCATCAGGCCAAATTTCTTTCTTTTTTTAAATAAAGTGGTTTATGACAAAACACCTGTAAACTTTCACATTGGGCTTCGTTGTGTTTTATCTTGAGCACTAATTACCAAATGTTGCATGATGTCACAAACATTAAACCTGACAAACTTCATCATATCAATATTGTCACGGCCATAAGGAGTGAGTTAGCAAGCTGATGCTCAAAGCTCCATTAACTGACAGTTAGTGGAGATGCAAATCACCAGAGAAGAGTCGGAGATAACTTCCTCTGCTCTTCAGGTGGAGGACATAGAGCCAAATGCAACGCAGCCATGAGACAGGTTGAACGGTCATTGAGATGATTATAACATAACACAGGTGATCTAGACATTTACATGAGCTGTGTCTTTCTCTAATCTTACCTGAGTAAGAGCCACATTACTGTAGAGAGAAAGTACAGGCACATTTGACATCGACAGAAAGAGAAACTAGATAAGAAAATCCATTCAACTGAGCCACAACACCTCGGCAATGAGCACCGTTTCTTGGCCTAACACGACAACATAAAGTGGGTACATCCACATCAAGTCGCTGCAGGTTAAGTGCTTTTCTCAAGGGCACTGGCCGATTGTTCTCTCTGACCTCTTTATTAACACTTCACAAACTGTGGCGGGCGGCCACAATGAGACTGTGAAATACGCAGGCAGAGCTGGCTATAAAAGAATATACGTCATCCACAACTCTTGGATCTCTGTCACCGCTCGGACAGCTAACGTAACTTTTCTAATTGATATCATTTCTCATAGCAGCAGCATGTGGTGGGAAAACCCAGCGTGAACTCAGCAGCTTTAAACAGACACTCAACCAAGAGCAGCTTTTAAAATATACATTACTCAGGCAATAGTTCATTCATTCATACATCAGCGTGACACAGCACTTCCCACAACACTCCTGTCCCTCCACAGCATGTAGGCTAAATACAATCCACAGCATGTAGGCTAAATACAATCCACAGCCATCATTCATAAAGATAGCTACACTCTATGTCTATATTGGTTAAAGGTGTGCTGATAATAGAGGCCTCCAAAATCATTAACACAGTTATCGCCATATGGCAAAAACAAAGTTTGTTTCTGCTCCTGTCAGATATTCTCTTTTATGCTATTTTCAGCTTCTTTTATGCACATCAAAGCTCGACTTAGCTTAATAATTCACAAATGTTTGATTTTTTTTCCGGCCAAGAAGAAACTGGAATTTGAATTACCCTTCGCAGACAATCAAGCCTGCCAAAAATAACCCTTTAATTGGCCAGCTGAACACGGCCACGGCTATATTTAGGGGATATTTTAAGCCCTGCGGGGCAGAGGACAGGGCCTTGCAGGACACACACCGGGGCGAAATATGGATTCCAGCCGTGTCTGTGCTCCCTCAGCAGTCCACCCGACATGAAGGGGGCAATCCCCCGCTCAGGCCGCCCAGTAACATCGGCATCAGCTGCTCGCACAAATTGCATTAGAGGACAGTGGGAAGACAGCCAGGCCTTTACCGTCCAGCCGGCTACAATTTACAGGAGGCAATGAGACGGCAGTGAGCAACATTAGACAGAGCAGACGGGCTGATGGATTTTAATCCGATTTGGAAAATATTCTTAACATCAAAACCAACATATTTATGTTGTAGTTTGTGTTGTTTCAAGTCCTACATTTGCAATATCAAATATCTTATCTTTAGGAAATTATTCCATAATTATTCCATCACTTCTAGCCTTTACGCTACCAAATGTCTGTTCTCAGCACAGTTCACAAAGTATGTCTGAGGCCAGGGAGGTCATTAGTTTTGGTCTGTATTGGACAATTTAAAATATCCAATACTGACCAAAATATGATGACTTGAAAAGTCAGGGGATCACCAAACTTATCGTAATTTATCCTGAAGGGATGTGTCCCAAATCTCACAGCAATCCAACCAATCATCGCTGAGATATTTCATCCGGGACCAAACTTCCCTTCCTGGTGGATCAAAAGACGGATTTTCTTAAAGTGGACCAACAAGCTGACGGACCAACAGGCCTACAGCCACACTGCTGGTGTGGATGAAAGCTTTCAGTATATAAATAGAGATAAATACAGACACGGGGAGGGTGAACCAGTCGTATCTTCTTTGCCACGTTCAGTGACGGCATGTAGAGGAAGTCTAGAAACAGTTATGCCAATTAGGCCAAGTTCACTTTGTTAGAATAGACAGACCCTGATAGGCAAACATCCACACCTGGAAGTCGTGTGCTGGATCCAGAAGGCCTCGCTGAGGACATAGGCAAATGATTTCTTTGCATGGCAGGATGTTGAAGATACCATGAAACAGCTGCCTAACATCCAGCAAAGGTTTTACATAATATCAACATGCAGCCGTCCAGATGCAGTAGCTGTCCAAACATCTTGGCTCTGGCTGGTATTCATTTTAAAATGGATCACACCAGTCATCCACTGCAAGAGGTGTTCATCCTCACATGTCTTGATCCACTATCTAAACATAAAACACACAGTACAAACATATCTTTGAGCTGGAAAAATGGAGGAGTGGTCGGTCTCTCTTTGTTTCAGGACAAAACGAGGGCAGTACGTGGACGACATGGACAAGGTCAGGTATTTAGGACAGTGTGTGTGGTTATATTCTGCAAGGATACAGATGAGTATCTGAGCGACATGAAAACAGTCAGCACACCCGGCACTGCTGGGTACCTGAGAATGTTTACTACCCAAATACTTTCCACTACCAAGCATCGTTACGTACATGTACACACGATCTATATACGCAGACTGCATGCAGTGTATTCTGACATGTACTGAGTCTTTCAGAGTTGCCCACCAACAGCAAGAGCAAGGTTCAGAGGTCTGCACATCCTCCCACAGTGTGCCATGTAATTCAGTGTAAGCACAAATATGTATGAGAAACATATTTTTGAAGATGAGAGAGGCAGTGAAGCGAACTCTCTGATTGGCTGTGTCATCAGTGTGCCTTAATAAGGAGAGCAGGAGCTCGGTGGAGCCCAGAGGAACGTCTGGAACATAAACACCTGCCACTGAGCTCCTGCTTCCCATTAGCTCCTGGTCCACAAACTGAGATCTCTCACACACACACACACACACACACACACACACACACACACACACACACACACACACTCAAACACAACTGTGCATAGTTCCAACAAATGTATTTGGATTTGTTATCAACTTACATGTGATAGCATTGTTGATAAGGTCGTGGCCTTTCTCTACTATTGAATACATGCTTGAAGCCACTTTCCTCCTCCTATCTTTCACTAGTGCTGTTGCCAAAAACCTGAAAAAGCTCTATTTGCGCTTGATAACAGCACCTTCCTCCTGTGTCACTAAGCAATCTACCCTTTGTCCCGCGAATTTCCGACCACATCCAACCCACTGACACACAACGTAGAGGCCAGGGGGGGGCTCTGTTTGGCAATGGTGCTGTTTGTTTACAGCCATTAAACTAAATCGACGCACTAACGGTTGGCCGACGTTAAAAATGCAGCGTGAAGCAGCAACAAAAATATATGAGATGTCCACACAAATAGACCCACTGACAAAGGGAAACGTGCAAACATGCTGATACACAGAAAATAAGCGACAGTGATTCAGCACAGTCGCCAGATTCTCACAAGCAGAAATGAAAAAAAAAAGAAAAGAAAAGTGGGGCAATATTTATAGAGGAGCTCTCCCTCTTCCTGATGATCTGCTGGAAGGAAGAGCTGAAACATGCAGGAGGGGGAAACATCGAGCAAGAGGAACAGTGAAAGAGGACTAACATATGAGACATGGGCAGGAATGAAAGCACAACTAAACTCTGAAATGAAAGGAGGAGGATGCTGACTCCACATGAGCAAATTGAAAGCAGCTACATGAGACACACTGGGACTGACTGGCATCATGATGGATGTGGTTTTGCTTTCACCTGTCGAACCAAACTCTCCATCCTCCTTCACATCTTCCCTGATTCATTTCCACACTGCATGAAGATTTCCAAAAAAAGTAAAGTATGTAAGATAATCCAGCGACGGCACGCTGAGCTGCACACTTGAGGAGATAAAGGGATAAAACAGGATGAAGATTTGAGAAGAAAAGCGCGAGCTCCCTGTCGAGCATTAATGAATTTCAGCGTGGGCTCAGCGGCACCTGTTAACGTCCTCTGTTGTGACTGGATACAGGATAACAATCACTCCTAAACCCCTCTCTCAGTCTCATCAGGGTCAGAGGTCAGCCGGGCGGGTTCGTTGCTACGCTCACATATCAAAGTGAGGCACTGCTGTAAATCCACTGGACTCTGGCAGCACGCAGAGAGAGGCAGCGTGGACGAGTGACAGCCAACATGTGCGCCAATCAATACAGCACTCAGCAGGCAAGAGATGCGGCGAGCACTGGCTGCCACTCTGCTCAACACACACACACACACACACACACACACACACACAGACACACACACACAGACACACACACACAGACACAGACACAGACACAGACACACACACACACACACACACACACACACAGACACACACACACACACACACACACAGACACACACACACACACACACACACACACACACACACACACACACACACACACACACACACACACACACACACACACAGAGGTGCCGGCGTGATGCAAGGTGCCTATGCAAACAGTCACGTGTTTGCACCTGTGCAGAGTCAACAGTACCTAGAATAGACAAGTGAAGAAGAAGCCCCTGCCCTGCGAGCAGCGTGCAGAGACACCTCCTCCATCATCATGGAGCTGAGCAGTGCTGTCATCACTGTCATGTGAGTGCAGGCTCTCACCTTTATACTTCTCTCTGACGTTCTCATAAGCCTGGATGA
This sequence comes from Centropyge bicolor, assembly GCA_037975185.1. Lineage (NCBI taxonomy): Eukaryota > Metazoa > Chordata > Actinopteri > Pomacanthidae > Centropyge > Centropyge bicolor. The sequence goes on from JBBMOC010000086.1 coordinate 489,039, forward strand.
AGTCCTGCTCCTCGGCGTTCGGAGGCAGGTAGGCTGGTTCGTACATGGCCATGCCGGCACTTTCACCCTCTTCTTCTTCTCCTCCTCCTCCTCCTTCTTCTTCTTCTTCCTCTTCCTTTCAGGTCAGCTTCTTCCTCTCTGTGTCTGTGGCTGTGGATGTGTGGCGAGGCAGCCGTGCTGTCCTCTGTCTGCTCTCACAGCTGTGTGTGAACCCTCCACAGCTCTCAACTTCATTCCACACACACCCCCCTCCTCCTCCTCCCCCTCCTGGTCTCGTCCATACCCTCCCATAGCCTGGCTCAGACACACTAATAGAAATGTCAGGCCCCTCCTCTTAAAGACACACAGGCTAGGCCGGCAGGCGCACACACTGGCAGCCTGCTGCTGGCCCAGCACAAGCACAGCAGCAGAGAGAGCAGAGCAGCAGCACACAGGCTCTGTGCTAACACTTCAACTGAATCAGACTGTGATGAACGGCACACACACTGTAGACTGTAGAAGACCACCGAGGCACAGATACAGTTCTCTTACTGTCAGATGTTTGGTGAAATTTCAATTCTCTTGTGTGTCATCCCATAAGATATTTAAGAGATGCAAAGATCTATACAAAAGCAATGACAGCAGCTCAGTATCCTCAAATGGAAATAGGCAACGTTCAGGTTTCTGAGAAATGTCATTATCATTATTATTATTATTATCATTGTTGCCACTGCTGGTAAATATATTTACATTAAAACATTTCATAAGATGGTGGATAGTTTTAAGGAAAGACACCAATCAGGCTCTATGATCAATACAGTGCTGATCAATTTGACTACAGTTGAACTTGTGATCCTGTGTGGCTGATGAATGTGACACTTTGATTGCACTGCAGTCATCTAATATTTGAGAGGTCAAAAACCTGGGACTTCTGGGAAGAAGCTCCTCGGATGAGAGTTAATTTAAAAAAGTGTCTACAACCAAGTCCAGTTGCCTCTATACTATTAAACATGTTTATAAATGACAATTACACACATTTAGACTTGTTTTAGTCAACAGATCATATGGAACATTTCAATTAATCTAGTCTAGACAAAACCAATACTGTTTTGTTATTTTAGTCAAATTTATTTCACTTATAAAAACACAGGTTGAATGATGAAGAATGAAGCTTTGAAGTCAGTGTCAGGTCTAATTTTCTCACGGTATCAATCTACGGACTACTTTCTGATAAAGCGATGCATTTGTGTTTTGTCACAGCCTCATTGTAACAAAAATGGGTGCCAGTAACATCGTGCTTATTTCTCCTAAGGCCCTGTTGTTGTCATTGTTAACTTGTTTTCTGTAAAACAGTTGATGTGAGTGTCTCTGAAACAGGAAACAGTTGCTGCGTTGAAGAAAAAGCCTAGAATATATTTTCTCAACTTGTCTGTTCCTTCATCAGCTTTAATCAAAAACCACCATGATGTTTCTGTCAACATAAATAATATCATCAACGAAGCTGCAGAACCTTCAAGCCTCCTACAGTTCAATCTGACTCAGTCATTCCTCAGTAATTCCTCAGGCTTTTTGATTTATTGTTCTAAAATGCCTTCGTTTCATGACATGTGAAAAGGAAGCAGCCAGTGGCTACAGGACATCATCTCATAAGAAAGGAGCTGTGCCCCCTGTCTGTGCTGCAGTAACACACTCAGCAGCTGGTGGCTGCTATGTTTCGGGGAGAGAGTCGGTGCCTGCAGCCTGATGAATACATTCAAAGGCAGCACATACGCCCTTGACATCCAGCAGGAGCAGCAACTGTTGGGGCAGCTCCTGAATATTCAACAGATGACTGGAGCAGCCAAGCTGATGACAGTCCAGACCAAAATAAATCACGGACTAAAAGAAAACCAGCTACCAGTCGACTACACATGTCGAGACTCCATTGGTCATTCTGATGAAATTCAGCTGCTGACTCTGGTGCCAGTACATGATACATTCAAGGGACTTTGATTAATATAGCTGCAAGTTGTAGCATTAAAAATGATGAATAAGAGTGATGTTGGCAAACAGAGATAAGAGTCTGTCCAGTAACTGAGACACACTGTGCACAGTTAATGGATGAGCCAGCTACACCGAGCTGGAATCTGAAAACTGTGTCTTGTTGTTTTTACGACGGCGCTCCTCATAAAAACGATGAGGAAAGTGAAGACGATATCTCTTTGTGTAGGAGTCTGTTGTTGCACAACAGTGGAGATGTGATGTAGGAAAAGGAAAATCCCTGCAGCTCAGCCTGGCTATCAGACGGCTCTTTGGCCAAGGCCGACCTGACATCAGCCAGGACACTTTCCTGAGAGGAAACACGATAAGTCCACTCCAAACTCCTGCTGCTGCTGCTGCTGCTGCTGCTGAAGAAGTGAGTGTGTGTGCATGTCCTTATCTCTACACTCACTCCAACAGGAGGTTTTACTAGCAGAGACACAGTTACACTCTGAATTACAAAATTATATTGCAGTTCATTACATAACATTATCCATTTTATTATAGATTTTATAGTTCATCATAAGAAGATTTGAGCTAAGAAACAGCATTTAGAGTCCATTAAAGTATCAATGGTCAAATGTGGACACCAACATTTCAGGGGGCATTATGCAATTTAACTAGCTGTTTTTCGCATTATTCTAGATGAAGACCTGCACGGTACATGCCCACCATAAAATAGTTTCATAGTTCAAGCTTCTCAAAAGGCCAACCAATGAAACAAATATGCAGAAATAAGCATGCTTTAAAAGCCAAGAGCACATAGATGGGTCAACAGAACTTCCTCCTGAGGCAGCATTACACAGATAAATGCTTACACAAGCAGCAAGACAGGAGAATGACATCAGCATGTTGAGTCCAGCTTCTGACAGATGAAACTGCACCGGACTGTAGAGAGAATCCAGGAGGAGTCATATACTGGAATAATGACATGATGTCTATGTTCATGTACTATACCAACAGGGGGACAGGAGTCAACAGTGAGATGTCCCTGTCAGAGAGTCACTGTCATAGTTCTGAGTGTCCAAGTTAAATCTTACTGTGACATCAGTGTTAAACTGCTGACCAATATCTGGGAACTAAGTGGAAGCTAAGTGGAGATATTTAACACTAAATGCTTAGCACCTCACCCACTATTAACACTCACTGACACTGGATCACATAGCCTCATTTTCCTTCACACACATAGTGGCGACACTTCAGGGAAGCTTAAATTTCTTACAGGCTATTTACTGGATAATTCCAGCTTGGTGTCTACTCCCAAATAGATGCAGGACCAAACCTGGCTTCAGGACATCTGTTTATTTAGTTAGGCTGCGACTTTAAAAGGCTTGTGATCTGAATGAGTGTGTGTGTGTGTGTGTGTGTGTGTGTGTGTGTGTGTGTGTGTGTGTGTGTGTTGGGAGCTGAGTTTCCCAGATCACATTCAACAATAGTCAACAGGTGCATGCAGAGGCTCCAGACTATCACACCTATTCTTTTAATCAGGGTGCATGTTCATATCAGGTCCTGTGTGTGAACCATTTAACATGTGTGTGTGTGCACTCCTGTCTCGTGTATACACACAGTCGTATGTGTGCGTGCAGTTGCACTTTCATTTGATACCTTGCCTGTGAATGGTCCCAGGGGATGAATGAACACAAGCGAGAAAGGTGTGAAATTAAAGAGTTCCTCTGCTTCCTGTATTACAGTGGTGGAATGTAAAGTGCATTTTCTCAAGTACTGCACCTAATACAAGGAACCTGTACTTTACCTGAGTATTTCCATTGTGTGCAACTTTATACATCTTGTAGTTTTCATTCTACTACATTTGCCTGAGAGCTAGAATTACTTTTCTGATGACAATATTCCATGTCCCTCCTGTCCAGGTAAAACAACAGGTAAACTACAGTATCTCTACAATTATTCTGAAGAACTGAAGGTTTAAGTGTTAAAACCATCTTGGATTAGCTGGAAAACGCAGCGTCACAAAGCTGGGTTGTTGTTTTTTTTGAGCTCACGATGACTTTTTAATAAGAGATGTGTGGTTCTCAGAGGACAGTGATGCTACAAACATATGATGATCTTCTGGAATATGATGCACTGCTGTAGGTCTAACCAGCCGGCAGTATGTGAAGTAGTTAAATGAGCTCAAGCTTTAACAACTGCAGCAGTGACACTGATGCAGCAGCAATATTGATTCAAACACATCAGATGCAACTGTAAAACACTAACATGGAGCATTTAACAACAGAATAAATACTTTTGATCATTTAAGTAAATGTTAAATATTTTCACATACTACGCAGAGTACTTCTACCACTCCTGCAGTGTAACACTGTATCAACCATGTCATAGTCCTGCTTGTCTACTACATTACTTTTTAAGGTTGTCCACTATCAAAAGATATTATGACATGCTCAGTCTATAAACAGGTGCTTATTGCGTCATTCACACCATTTACTGCGTTCTCCTGTGGTTAAAGAAGATACAGTACACATGTGGCCAGCGTTCAGTCTGTCTCTCTGGTTTTTTCCAGGTATGATTCCTTCTGTTTGATATTCTAGTGGGGCCGACTCGCAGGGCAAGTGAAGCTCATCATTAATGCTATTAATGGGTTTTTTCACACCGCTCTGTCCCGAGGACGAAATGCCAGTCTTCACAAACAACAGCACATCTTTTATACTGCGACGTCAGGGGGATTACTGAAGCACAGCTCACAGCAGATGGAAAAAGCCACGAGGGAAACAGACAAAACTTTCTGTGCGCACACACACACACACACACACACACACACACACACACACACACACACACACACACACACACACACACACACACACACACAGGCAGGAGTTTAATACTGGCCAACAGTTAGACTGATAGTCTGGCTTTGGAAAATGACAAACCACTCAACAATAGTGTGACGGTTGTTGTTGTGGGAGAATTTATGGCTGGCTCTGACTAAAACAGGACTCGCTGTATTTCGATTGAATGGAAATTATTTTGTCAGTGGAGACATGGTTTGAAAGTCAGAGAAATCGTTGTGATTCTTTCCCCTCCTTTTATTTTCAACCAACGCCCTCCATGTTCTGAATTACATTTATTTTGACCAAACTGGAATCTAGTGTCATTTCACTGGAGCAGATATTAGACTGTGACTAATAGCTCTGCAGAGGCATTAGCTGTGTGAAAACTCTGATGATTGTTGCTTGTAATGCAGCATGTGTTTCAGCATATAAAGGCCCAAACAAATCTCCTCACCTCCTTCTTTCCTCTGACGAACACCACATTCGTCAGTGTATCTGATCATCACCAGTCCAGAGGCTTGACACATCTCTCTGTCAATTAGCCAGGGCTGGGAGCGGACTGGATACTGGTGCAATAATGCTGCAATGCTGCTGTAATAACAGTCAAATAAGAGAGGGGACGGGTATAGAAACAGGCCTGTCTCACTCTTCTGGACATCAGCGTCTGACTGAAAAACACTCTGATGCACAGTAGTGAAAACTCATTGTATGGTCTCCATCTTTCTTCCCTCAATCTGTCCATTTCGTCACGGCTCATTTTAAACTGATGGTGTGGTTCAGCATTCCTTCCCTGATGTAGCATGTAATGGCAAATGCATAAAGGTCAAATCTGTAAAGGAAAGGTTAGAAATAAAGCTGTTCTGTCTGATAGGCTCCTTCGCTGAGCATAAAACTCACTGTCTGCTGACATGAGGCAAAGCTCTGTAGCACCAGGGGCACAAGGAACACACTATGTAGTCCATGCTATTTGAGACGGGTGTGGGAAATGAGACACATTTTCCAGAAGCCGTGATGACTCTCCGGGATGAACACTCTCAGGCTGCCAGCCCTCTTGATAAAAAGTGCCACCTAGTGGGCGGATAGTTTATTGCTGTCTGACAGAGAAGCAGTGGCTGCGCTCACCCACCGGCACAGAGCTTGATCTGTCCGAAGATGGCATTTACTGAGCTATTGTCAGGCTTCTTAAAATGCAGCTAAAGTCCAGCATTTGTAAAGAAAACCATTGTCACAATTGCAGAAATCAGTTTACACAAGACATTGAGGAATATGATTAGAAACACAAAAGCGGCTTTCACAGGTGAATCAGACCGAGAGAGCAAAACTGTGAGGCATAATATGATAAAATGCCAATGTATGCAGCTCTAATGCTTCCATTAAATTTCTTTTATGGCACTAATATGAAAGCCGCCTGAGGCTAAGAGTCTTAATGTGTCCATGCAGTAAAAGTCAATAGTGCTATCACTGCATTTGTGTAGATTTACACGCGTGAAGAGGCATCTTTTCTCTGGTCCTGGCACCGTGCACACTGATATCATGAGGAACAGACAGGGGGTGACTCACATAATTCCCTACACAGCCGGTGATATACAAGCTACATAGGTCCGTTCATTTACGCTGATGATTTCGACAGTAAATCTCTACTACTCAATGTGTGTGTGTGTGTGTGTGTGTGTGTGTGTGTGTGTGTGTGTGTGTGTGTGTGTGAGAGAGAGAGTCTCTGTCTGGCGTCATCTCAGTATCAGATCATAGCCTTCCCATAATGAATAATTGAGGAGTTTGCCGTTTACAGCTAAGTACAGCTAGACTCTTGAGGCCGACACTGGAACACACACACACACACACATCATGACAGGAAGGGTAGTCAGCATTTAGCAAATAAAGTTCGATTAGTGTCGATAGTTAAATTACTGTAACAATGAATCCTAAAGGCTTCTGAGATTTTAACCTTTTTCACAACTGCCTTTAAAATTGTTAAGGCTGAGGATGATGACTATGATGACGGCAAAAAAATAACCTGTAAAAGTTTTCTTTTGTTTATCATAGAGTGTGATACATACATTTGTGCATTCTGCAGACATTTACTTTCTTATTTCCTTTTCTTATTTTCCTCGAGTTGAGGAATGTCATAGGAGTGTAAATCTAAACCTGTGTCTTCAACAATAAAATAAATCGTTCACTTTTTCAGTTTGACATTATCACACCTAAATCTCAGAACAGTATGTTACATGAATGACATTGATGGTTAATCTGGGCCTGCAGTAGCTGTATATTAGCCCACTGTATGCTTCACACTGTGTCATAGAATGAGCCTTTTTGATTGACGCTAACATCTAAAACCATTTGTGTCTATGACTTTAAAATCAAACTGAAGCTATCTGTATCAATATTACTGATAATTGAGATTTTAATGCAAATTCAAATTTTACCAAATGTGAATGCTCTTTTTTCTATTCAATATAAATGTAATATGTTTCTGTACAATTGATATAACCCCTCGCCTGAAATTTGTCCCATTGCTTGTACCTTAAGCCTCAAGTGAAGGTCAGCGGTCAACCACAAGGTGGCAGGGTGGAGTGTCTGGCCTGGCATGGAGCCAGTCTTTGAGTCCAGTTCTCATGCTCTAAAGATTCTATACATTCTCGTGTCAACATAAGAGATGACCTCTGACCTCTCTCTGTCCTCCCGTCCTGACCCCTGAGCCACAGTGTGGACAGTAAATCATCGCTGTGACCAGTCTGACAGCTGACTTAGTGCAGAGCTTACAACTCAATCATTCGCTCATTTGTGAATGAGTGAACCCTGAGAGTCAGCATGTAGTACTTGGGTAGAGCAGAAACAGTCACCAGTACAGTAGTGAGTGTTTCATGACAGAGCCTGTAATAATGGCTGCATTTCTTGATCGGATTGGCCCAATCAGATCTTGAGTCTCGTTCCTATTTACAACTTCCACAGCAAGGTAATACCATCTGATGGTATTAATTTCATTAAAGCCTTCACTTCACACCAGCTCTCCATCTCATTTCTCAAGCCCCATTCTCACAGGTGATTAGGAATGTGTCTAAGCTGCTCTAATAGGTAATTAGAGAGATTAATGTGATTTAATTTAGGGATCTGCAAAGTTAAACGTTGTCGTGTTCTTCAGAGACAAGACAAGTTATTTAAGTTACATACAAGTACGAGTTACATCAATTACTTGTACATAAATATGTTGTGAAGTAAATGTCCAGTTTTTTCTGTCACTTTTCACTCACAGCAACACAAAAGGGATTGGCCAGGTGCATCCTGGGAAAATACTTGCTCGGAGTACATCATACAAATGCACATCGTGAGGTTTTACTAGGTTTTAGAAGCATTTTAATTTTGCTGCAGTGATTTTGGTCACACAGAACAATGTCACTTTGCCTTGGAGGAACAGTGACATTTGGGGAGTTTGCTTGTTCACTTTCTTGCTGAGAGCACAAAAACCAAAGGTGTAAAAAGTTCATTTATGAGGGACTATTTCTCAACTAAGTGCAGTGTCTTTCTGGCCCGGCAGCCTCTCTGTGACAAGAAACAGTTCAGCACATAAACAACATGCAAATTGTCATTTTTACATTTCTTTTTTCTACACTTGAAATAAACCGCATGTCAGTGAGCCTTAGAGGTGCACGTGGACTGGTTTTTGAGTTTTATCAAATTCCTGAATACATGGACTTTTTTGAAAAGCACAAAGCTTCTGAGATCACTGTTGATTTCCTGAAATGGCAACTTGAAAGAAGATTATTTCATTTTGTCACTGCATTTGAGCATTTATTCAGCTGGTTCTAAAAACATTTGAGCTAATCACAGAACTGTAGGTTTCCCTCGATCCACAGAGGAGGATGTGAAGCTTCAGTGCGGTGCGGCCTCAGCCACACAGCAGGTCAGCACCAACAAGAACACAGCAGAGTCCACTTCTGATGCACATCTAGCTCAATGCTCATCTACATACAGTCAGGGGTTCTGCAGTAGCCGGTTAGTCAGTCAGAAGAGCCCACAACAAAAGCTCAGCCTCACCCGTGGGTGCTGACACAGGCCGACCTGGCCTTCTGACGGACAGAGGAAGAGCAGTGCAGGATGTGCATGCAGACCTATTGTAGGTATTAAAGTTATCCAAACTTCCCCTCAGCCCGACTGGAGGACAGCATTTCCAAACAAACCCCAGCAAAGACTTATTGTGCTAAAACTGGCTCATTGAGAAGAAGTGATTCAAAGCATGGTACTGTACGTCTCATGTCTGTGTTACAATGATAAATACCTCATACAGTTAAACATGTTGAAGGCATGTTTAAATGTTTGTCTCAATGATTATATCCATCATCATCTTCCAGCCATCTCCTCATCATGTCAGCGCAGACGTTGGATCGTCCGGCCTTCCTACACTGAGGTACACCTGAACAGGTGTTGGCACTGACTCAACAGTTAAAACACAATTCCAGAACTTAGGTAATGCCATTTCTTCGTGCACACCTGCCAACACTCATGCTACTACATCAGTGAAAAGCCAATGATATGATGTTTTATGGGCCTGCTGATTCCAGCTCTACTGTGGGCACTGCATCGCAAGGTGATGAGGTACTTTCATTTAATTTAATTCACTGGGTCATAACTGGCTGATATCAGTCAGGAGTGAATTCAGCTGTAAAATGACAAGTACATAATATTGATAAAAGTTACGACATGTTATAGAGGTGGGACTGATAATGGCCTGTAATGAGGAATGATTATGACTTCACTTCTAATGAGCTCACATCTATGATTGATGGTTGCAGTCAGTTTTACATGAGGCCGTCACTGGCCGTGAGCTGTGTGAATGTATCTAACACTTGGTCTCAGGCAATCAGCACATCACAGCAATGGCACCGCTCACCCGCAGTGTAAATAAATAATGTGTTTCCAGCATCCCAACAGTTGAACTGGACAGGATCCCGGCCTATTGTTTGAGCAAAAAAGAGCCACACCTCACACTCGGGAAACTAGTGTCTCTGGCTTCTTTCCTTGCCTTAATGCATAAAGTGAATATCCTGCTCAGCTTGCTAAACCCATTAACTGTCTGCACGGGAAATACACACCACACATGGGTATGAACAAAAAAGTTCTGTTCACTTTCCTGTTGGCTTACAGTATCACTGACTGTACAAGGTTAACTATCCCTCAGTGACCTGGCATTTGAAGCTGCATTCAATGGGGCAAGGTAATCAAATGCAGGGCTTCAATAAAGCAGAGCATCCAAACAGCAGGTGATCCTGTTCTCAGCCAGTCCCACCATCAGACTAAGATGACGAAGAAGTTGACGTATTACTTTATCAACTTTTACATGATTTTATAATACTGAAGAATTTGAGACCTGCAGACTACAGTGGCCAATATCTCAGACTGAGCTCTGCACAAACTGATTTCATGTTGTCAGACAAGTTCTACCCAGAATGCAAACAAGGACATTCCCATAGAGGCCAATGGCTCTGATGTACTTAACAAATGGATCTTCAATTGCTTTTCAAAAGTAGAAGAGTCAACATTATGAAGAATGTCCTTTATTCTCTGTTCATCATGGTTGATTTTCAAAGGGCTGAACTGTCTGGTTTCCACTGCATTTGGGCGACACAATACCCACTGCTGCATGTGTGTGTGAGACAAGTCTTTAAATACACTCCACATTATTCCTGTCAAGTCACTCATTTCCTTTTATTCTTCAAAAGACACTTGCTCACTTTTCCCAATAGTCCCTGAGTGGAATATTCCCTCTTTAAAAATGAACTAAGCACTGAGATTAAAAGCACCATTTCACTGACTCCTAGTTTAAAGTCTTAAGTCTGTTGCCCGTGTGACCACACACAGCTGAGCCAGTGCCACTCCCAAAGGCCTCGTCACACCAGGATTTAAAACAGAAAATTTGATAAGAAAGCAATTCATCTTGACGACTAGCTTTTGCCACAATCAGATGTGTTCACAATGGCAAAGTAAAGCTGAATCCAAACTGGAGGGTTTTTGATTAATTGTGTCACACCATCCACTTTTAGTAAAACATGCAGAGTCGGAATATTAACTACAACGCTCGAGACACAAGTTGAATTTCGCTGTGTTACTTTCTGGTGAGATCGAGCCTTAAAGGTGATGCAACACCCTGAACATCTGCATCACTGCAGCAATGTGAAAACATCAACCTGAGGAATTTACTTTTTTATATTGGGTTACAGTGAGTACATGCACTCTCCGCAGTTGTTCTAGTCATCCTACCTGCGATGCGAATCACCGCCCTCTCTGCCGGATCCAGGACCTCCCCTGACGCTGACTTGGAGCGTTTCACTCTCTGGTGTTTGGACAGGTTCCAGGGCAGGGTGTCTCCAGGACAGGGGATGCTGCTCTTCTCTCCATAGCTCTCCTCCAGTGGGGTTCGATCCCTGCGTCTGTCTTTACGCGTCGCCATCGCCTACCTTCAGGAGAGATTAAAAGGTAGACTGTAATTGCTTGAATGAGAAGACATGCAGACATGACCGGAACACAGACCACAGTCGAAAACCATAGAGAGGGGTTTGTACAGAGTAGTTTAATAATTCATAATTTCATTTATAACTTTATATACTGGATAAAAAGGTTAAACGTCTATTGGAATTCATGTTTTTATGTGATTTTGTATATGGTGTTAAAAGGTGTACTTCCCCTTTAAGAGCGCTTAGAGCCGCTAGATTTCCTTGTTTACATTCAGTCGTCAGTCAGTCAGTGCTTGAACTGGACAGCGAACGGTTTTCTTACCTCTCTTCTATTAGCAATTAGTTGAAACAAGTGTGTTAGCCAGCTATTTTCTTTGTTTTTTCGTGGAAATAAACCTGGAGATTTTTTTTGTATTTTTTTCTTCAAAACAAGACGTTTCCTGAGTGAATTTGAGGAGCTGCACAGCGTAGCTAAAGACACACAAAAAAAGTCCACCTCCCAGTCTGTATGAAAGTGATACGTTTTTGTCTTCTTACTTGGTCCAGCTCCCCCACTCATTTTTGATGACCATACGCTTTCTTTAGTCAAAAAAAAGCGAGGGCTTCAAATTGGAGGTAACTCGCTGACTAGCTTGTTAGTTTTGCTGCACTTAGCGCCGTAGTTTGCGCATGCGCTGTGGCCTAAATGTCAGAAAAATTCAGTTGTCATCTGATTGGCTGCCCTGTATGTCAATCAAGTGACGGGATGGCTGATAGGCTGGCGTCTATTTTTTTAATATCATGCGATCTACCAATACTACCTTCGCGATCGACGTACTGAGTGAGCACGCCTGATGTAGACCAACACAGAACCACCTCAAAATTGACACCTACAGTATGACGTCATGCACATGTGTATTAGTAACAATGACTGACTTAATGATTACCTGCATACAACAGACTGGTTGGCTTTAATTTTCATGCAATAAAGTTGTTGATAAAAAGGTAAAACATGCAAAAGAAGAGAGCAGTAACAGTCATGCTTATTTTAATGGTTATCTGAAGGTACAGTCCATTAAATGCTGGCAATACTTATCATTAGGTGTCCAAGGCCTCTGAAAGTAAACGCTCAACAACTTCCAGCCCAAACCTCTAGCTACGTATCAGGCCAATCATTAAACTACTGACTATTTAAATGTAAAATCTAAGAACCAAGGGCTGAGGGAGAGACACCCAGGCTTTACTGAAGCAGCGAGTGTCGTGTGCTGGTCCTGTGCTTTGACCACACTCCTCTAATGTTTAACTGCCATTGAAATGTATCACAAGATAAAACTCAAAATACTTCATGTTCGTGTCATAAAATGCAAAATACAGGGCTAAACACGCAATGTCCTTTGTGGAATATGACAAGCGGACGTGCCTGTAGGGTGAGGCTCCATGACCATGATAACAGCATATATGGACCTTCACCTGGGCCCATGCAAAAGAAAAGATGTTGCATTGCACCTCCCGGGCTTATTGTGCTCTTTTTAGTGTGAACTTTGGGCAGGGGCGTAGAGTAAAGCAAAGCATATCTAGAAAGTGTTCAAGGATTTAGTATTGTACTCCTATAACAATGTCAAGATCACAATGAACTGTTAAAACAAAAGGATCGAATGTAGCAGACCCAGAGAGATCAGAGATTCATGTGAAAACATGGCTCCTACATTACCCACAATGCAACTCGACCACCAAGCAGTTCAGTCGGATATTGAGGTATGTTACGCTTTGAGAGGCTAATATAGCCTGGAGCAGAGATGAAGAGCGACATCACCGAGAGCAATTTATCAGTTGTCGTTGCCTCTGGACACAAAGCCTTATACATTTGTTCCACAAATTATACAGTATGATCTGTATGGACTGTAAAACTTTTTCACATTGCTGACCATCCCTCACTATAGGTTTTGTTTAGACTGTGTGCTCCGTCTCAGACCTTTGCCTTCAGGTTACATATTTACCAGTAATGATCAGCATCAGTTATAAATGGTGACACAGAGGAATGGAAATCATGTGTGAAATATCACAGCTGACTGTGCATCACACCCATCTATCTTCAGTGCACTGTGGGCACTAATCAATGGAAATAAATCTTCTATAAAATCATCCTGTTTGCAGTTAAAACCCAATGGCAGCTGATTACAAGTCAAGCAGGCTGACAAGGTTTCTCCAGAGAGCCTCTCTGATGTGACACCTCCTGCCAGCAGAAATATTCCACAAGAGCTTCAGAGGCATGATTAAACTTAAACTGTGTCAACTGACTTGGAACATACATGTGTCAGTGTTGTGACCGTGGCACACCCACTGAGAGAGACTACAGAAGGAGATAGCACTACTGTGACATGCCTTAATGTTGTCATTGCTGACCTGAGTTCAGAGTTCATTACTTTGTGGAGTTATCATACTGTACATGTAAATGTCCTGGCACTTCAGACAGACAGACAGACAGACAGACAGAGTACTTTATTAATCCCTTTGGGAGGTTCCCTCCGGGAAATTGGCATCTCCATCGCATTCTCATATATTGCACTGTTAAATATAGAATACAAAGTATAAAATAGAATAGAAAATAAAAATATATAAAAATATTAAAAAACAGGTAAAAACAAAACAGTGCTGAGGAGCGACTGGAGTAGCTGCCGTCACCTACAGCGCCATCTTGAAGTAGCATGACTATGATGTCATCCTGAAGCAGGCCACAGTAACCAGGTTGTCAGACACAGACAAGCAGCAAATATTAGGATGAGAGATTTTCCAGTGATTGTTTTTGTCTTGTCAACAAACTAAATCTTGTTTCTGGAGCAAAGATGTACACTATTTACATTTGAGACCTGCTGTAAACTCTGAAGGTAAACATACATACACTACACGGCAGCAGGCAATATGGCCCATAATATTTCTAGAGAGACTTTGAAGGAATAGTAAATTCACAGTGATGCCATTGCACTTGTAATATCATCTTAGGAATGTGTGTTGCTCACTTGCAATATTTGTGTCCTCACTACAGAAATGAACATGCAGCCCTGCCTTTACTTTGCTAAATACCGTCCCATCAGCTCTATGGTCCTGCTGCGTTATAGACCACACAGGAATGAATGGCCACTTCTGCTGGATCACAGAAAAAAGCCAGCCTACTAACTGGCTCATAAATCCCATAGTGTCAGAGGCTGAGATCTCATTAATGGCAGTACTGTGGCCCCCACCTCTCCCTCCATGTGGTAAGGTTCAGTCCTGAATACCTGTCTTGTGATGCTGTTGGCAGTATTACACTGTGGAACTGTCTGCACACAGTGTGTATACAGTACAATAGGAGTGACAGCTACAGTATCATTACAACAACCTCTTCTCTGATCACAATCATTCACGCAGGGCTATGGTGCAATTAAACCAGGCATGATGGTTCTGCAGGGGCTCCAGGAGCCTGCAGCTCCTCAGCACTGGCCTCATGCACCTGCAACACACTGATCTGATCCTAAACACACACTACACTGCATGAACAATGGGATGACTCAGGAAGTTCTCCTGTCACCCAGAACACACGCACACACATCAGCAGAGAGCGTGTTGTCTTACCTCGGTGCTGCCGCTGGATCAGTGCGGAAGAACCTGCCCGACAGCCATGAACGCATCAGCCCGTGTCCTGCAGCTTATCGCCCACACAAACAAATAAAGTCCCTGCGCGCGTGTGTGTGTGTGTGTGACAGCTCTGTGACATGTGTGTAATGTTCAGATAGCCACTCCTTGTTCCAGGAGGCAGGTCAGCAGGAGGCTGGAGCCGCCGTGCAGAAGCCGCAGTCAGCTGTGAGCTCCCCCCCCTCCTCAGCCAGCATCCATCCCCGGAGACAACCTCTCACATTCACGGCTCGGTCATCGCTCATGCATCCGTCCACCCGCAGCCGAGAGCTGCCACACGTCGCTTCTGACCGTCATGACCGCGGGTAAGAAGAAAAGGAGGAAGCGGGCAGCGTCCTCTGCGACCACACACATGAAGTGAGCAGCAGCTGCGGAGAGAAGCTGCACGACTCTCTGTTCGATTAGTTAGCCTGGATGTCCCGGCCGGAGAGGCGGTGTGTGTCTGCAGGGGACTGCAGGCAGCACAGCTCTGAGAGGACACAAGAGAGCGAGCGGTTCAGACTGATGATGTTCAGATGAAGGTGTTTGAATAGGAAGTGTTTCATTAACTGTTACTGTTTATTGTGTAAATCCTCAAACACACAGCAGAACATGCAGCCTTTGATTTGATCATACAGTCAGTCCTGATCCTCTGCAGTGACCTTCTCAGGTGCTGTATAACTGTACTGTGCAGTATTTCATTTCATCTCATCTTCTTCTCTATATTGTACATATTGTTCTCATTTTATATGTTTCTGTTGTTAATTTGTTCATACTTTTCAGCTTCTTTAAATTGTTAATACTTTTTATACTTCTACTGTTTTTATTGCTTATACTCTTTATGTATTGTTGCTTTACTGATGCTCCTTTCTATCCTGCTGTCCTCTACACTGGAAACTGTGGGACTAATAAAAGAATATTTTATCTTATCTTATCTCCCTTAGGATGCACCACAGGGCCAGCGTTCACAGTTAACAGGCCTGCCTTCTTTACGCCGGGCTCACCCAATCAGATTACTAATTAAATTCTTTGGAAGCAAACAATACAGAAATTGTTTTACAGGTTCTACACTTTCAACTAAATACAACTTGGTGTGAAAATGTGTCAGAGAGTGTAAAATGTATTACCTATATCAGTGGCTCCTAATATAGGTTTGGCTTTTTTCATGAACATTTTCAGGCCTCTACAAACCCTTAGGAAAGCAACATCAAGGTCACCGGTGACAGCAAACATTGCTTCATTTTAAAAGGTCAAAGGTCAAACAGGTTGGAAAGGAGAGGGTACAGGACAGTGCACAGGTTTCTGTGGGCGGCAGCCAAATCCAAAACTGTTTAGTTTACTATGTGCTCTTTGAACTCTCGCTTCCACTCCCGCTCCCCTGACTGACAGGAAGACCCTCCTCCCTGGTTAACCCTCTGCCAGTCACAGGTAGACTCACACACATCATTGGCATAGTAAGCTGAAATGATTGACAGGCCTCACAGCCTCTCCGAACAAGTTCACAGCCTTCACATCTCAATGACTGCAATAAACGGTCCTTGTCATCTGGAGTGAACTCTTATCTCTTAACACACTGACACTCATGACGTATCAGTTAAACACTGACATGTCACTTACACAACACGAGGCCCTGCAGCAAGGAACATGCCCGGCCAGACATAATGGGTGCACTTTATCCAGCTATGAATATGTTACAGGACTGTGAATCCAGTCACTTGCAATGTCGCAGTCGCAGCACATTTTAATACCACACTGCAGAGCAAGGCCAATCAGTGCAGCCTAAAGGGAAAAGCAGTGAAGTCTGGACACAGTCAAACCCCAGTGGAGACGTCAGGTATTCTATTGGCTATTACAAACTAGATGTCACAAATGCTTTTAATGAATATCTGCTTGGTCAAATGTATCTGTCACATCTCTGCAAATCAGCCAAACACTCCTCTGTAAAAAACACAAAGTTAAACAAAAACATCGACATTATACTGTACACCAGTATTGCAGTACTCAACAGAACAGTATTACAGTAAGGGGTGAGAAAATGATTATATTTAGATTAGATGTTACATATCGAGTGACATGCATTTGTCCACTGTCAGACATTTTGTCATACCATATTCATTTGAGTACAGTATATGTTAGAGACGGAAAGATTCAGTGCTAAAGACACAGATTTGAGCAGCAGAACTTGTGACCCTCTGAGGCAGGCAAATCTTTACTTTAGGTCCATTTGCTGATACTACTTTTACTTGTGATGGTGTTTTTTTTATTTCATATGTACTTTGACTTGAATAAAGGATCTCAGTAATTCTCCCACCCCCTCCTGCTCTCCAGACTCATTGTCAGTGTATCTGCTCACCTCTGCTGGTCAAGGAGAAGTCAATTATCTCGTCAGTGACAAATGTCTCACTATCCCCTCACAGCCATATGTGTACAGCTATGTGCAGTACATGTACCATACATCCAGTCACCTGGAAAGAGTATGAGTCACATGGCCTTGAACGACACGATGATAAACTATATTAGTGTGCACAGTCAGGTGTCCAGACACTTTAAAACTGCATTGATTTATGGGACGTTTCAACATGGTGTCTTCATTTGACAATACATCTAATGTGACTAACAGTGCAGGTTCATTGAGGCCATATGGGCATAAAGGAGGGCTTATAATTCTCCAAACAGAAGTGTGAAAAAAGATGATCATAATAATGAGTAGATATTAAACACTAAGTGCACTTGAGTGATGAAAAGATGTTTCCCGTCTCATCGCTTTAAAAGTCGACCTTGACTTGCTCAGCACAGCTCAGCTCAGTGAAATCCTTCCACTGAAGGACCACACAGATGAACACACCTGAGACGTCTCCATTGTTACACAAAGAGGCTAACCTTGCTCGACAAGCTGAAATTGGTGTGATGCCAGTCTGCCACTTGTAATGAATGAAATACTGGCCTACTTTGTGTGCCACCTGCCTCTATTAGTGTAAATGTAGTAAACTTGTGTCAGCATGTGTCAGATACAACTGGCAGCATCAATGCCATCTGTATCAACTATAGACACAGAGCTGAATACATAAAAAAATATATATCTTTTTTTAATTTCAACATTTAATTTTAAACTGTTTTTTTTTTACAAAGTCATACATGTAAACTGTATATGAAGTAATTATTATCTTACATATGCAATATACATAATAATATGCTTACATTTTACTTTAGTGAAAATCATGTCTTATTGTACTTGTGTGATGTGATTTTAGTATCTTGTATTAGACCATTACACTATTTACAAGTTTGAGTGTGACAGAGCAAGTTTTTCCTATACACTAGTCACAGTATGAGTAGTACAGTATGAGCACTACTGAGCAACAGGGCTAGACGAATGTACTGATTCAAAATGACCATATATTACTCGCCTGCCGTGCAGTGTAGAGCTGAGAGTTCCTAAATGACTATTGAGCACATTTGTGGTTTTACTTTGGAGCAAACAGAGGTCAAGAGTCTTCATGAACATAATCTGGGCATGTGTCCTATATGTTGCTGTATATGTTGTACAGTAGGCCTACTTACAGTCTTGGGTACAACATAGTACATACAGGAGACTTCATCAGGCCGAGGTGGTTCAGGTTTGTGTAGATGGACTCTGTGCTGTTCGTTGTTGTTATGGAGAACAGGAAGCAGAAAAGCTTTATCATCATGATGTTTCTAGAGAAACTACAGCTGAACTGAAAACTAGCACTGCTCATCTAATGACTGTGGCAGCTGTAGAAGATGATGCATGTCACATCCTCTCGCAGCATAATGTGATGCCATGCAAAATATGAAAATCATAATATGATGCAATGAGCTACGGGTCATTTCATAACTTTCAAACTTCCATCTAAAAAGGAGCTGAGCTAATGCCAAAACCACAAGCAATGATATGATATAGAGGACGTGTCTATAGCAGCTCCAGTTCTCAGGTGCCACTCAGGCAGGGACATGTTTAAGTGCCCACATTGTTACCCACTCATTCCCTGACTTCATATCTTGTTCCTTTGTACCTGTGTTCTGTATGTATTTGTGTACTGAGCGGGCACATGATTTGTACAAAAACCTACTCTTTAAAATGAGCTCAATTACACCGTCAGTCCACTGTGGAAGTATAAAGCAATACCCAATATTTACAGCTTAGGTCACTGATGATAATTTCATAATCCTAAAATTACATGTAAAGAGGTGTAGTATATCTTCTAACACAAGGAACACTTTGTACATTAGTAACTCGGGTTATAAACTGTAGTAGTGTCCTCTGTGTCTCTCCTGTCTGTGTCCCAAACTCGCCTGTTTGGGTTCTCCTAGCTACCTCTCAGACCTGCTCACTCATTCTGCCCAGTTCAAAGTCTTTATTTGCTCTGTAACTTTGAGGATTTGCCAAAGCGACAGCAGAACCAAATGTTTTACCATCTACTAGTTTACTGTTTATGTCTGTGCATTAATTAGTCCTGTATTTACTGTTCGAGGCCTGTGTGGAAACATTGGCCAGCGAAGGATTTAACATTCACAGAGCAAAGCCTCGGCTATTATATACACATGCTGTGTCTTATGTTGTTTGTTTGTTTGTGTTTACAATACATTCTCTTTAATGTCAAACATTATTTCTGGACTTTTGTTACTTAGTTTGTTTTTGTTCATTTCATTGCCATTTCTCCATTTATGAATAATGGAATATCTTATCTTATCTTATCTTATCTTAATTTATCTTGTCTTAGAAAACATATTTCATCCTCCAAAAATACAAAATAACATAAACCAAGACCTCCATTCATTAATACAGGAAACATTTCCACATTCTTTAGAAAGCAAATTAGCGAGGAAAAAATCTAAAGTGGTAACAATGTATGACAATGACAATCAAAGATACGAAGGAAAACACATAATAAGACTATAAACCCTTTAGAGAAAGAAACTTGATACGTATGCAAATCTAAAGACAAACATCCTTAAAAATATTCCCACAGTTTGCCTCTCCAACCAAAACTGAATTAATCACATACTAACTTAAAGGGAATATTTCTTTTTCCAGTCCAGTATTGGCCTTCTGTGCTCCTGCAGCTCACTCTGACCAAAGGACTAACCCCAAAAGCTGAATCATCATATAGTTTAATGCTGAACAAGGAGTGGTGGGACAGGTGCCAGCAGGAGTCAGAGCAGACGAGTGAGTCCCCTCAGAATGAGCTGACCCCTTCATTCACACATGTTTTACTCCCCGACAGAGGCCTAGACCTACTGTTTGCTGCTCGCTGTGGAAGATTTGAAAGGAGGCTTATGTATCATATGAGTGCATACTGAGTAGGGGAATAAGAGAGACAGCATCAGTCTAATTCAGTCACAGTGTCTGTGTTTGTGACATGCACACACACTCACCTGCAGCAGCCTCATTACCAGACCAACACTGCCCCCCAGTGGAAGCAGAAAAAACAATTCCTCAATTCTATTAAAAATGGGATCGAGTTCAAGGCAGGTCATGGATTATTTGACCAATTCCTCATGAGAACAGTCTTATTAAACCAATTGGCAGAAACTTTGTTTTATCCACAAAGCCTCAGACATAACATTCACCACACACACCACATCAATAAAATCATCCTATTCCTCAAGCACTTAACATTCTCCAGGCATCTACTTCCTTACCCAACGGAAATACCAGCACCATTGCCACCGGGAGCCTTTCTCTGTTTAAGGCATCATAAGACTCTTATTTTATATCTGTTTGTGTGATGGAGGGCGCATACTTTCAGAGAGCGATCACGCCAATAAAACCATGAAGTAATGACGGAAATCTGGAAGGCTAAAGCAAACGTTATGTTCAGCCTATATGATTTACATAAACAATAAATGGAAAGACTGAACGCTTCTCCGCAATGAGTCACTTCTGGAGCAGACTGCATCATGGGAGCGCTTTGTGCAGGCAATAAGAGGGCAGCAGAGCTCTGTGAGATATGTCCCTCTGTAAAGTACGACTGTGTATCAACAATATTGAAATGGATATGTAATGTGATTATTACCAACCACCAGACACACTCACACACACACACACACACACACACACACACACACACACAGTGTCACACATCATAGACATGCAGGATGCAGCACTGGGCAGATGCACACACAAACATGCCTAATCTACACACATCCATGAGTTCATACACACACACACACACACACACACACACGAGTTGAGTGCGAAACCACATATACACAAAGGAGCACTGGCTCGCCATAAACCACACTCATACACACACGCACACTCCTGCAGTGCATACCTCCCCACTGCTGGTCCAGACCCAGACACCGCATGCCAGTGCACCTCGCTCCCCGAGCCGCAGGCCGCAGGAGCAGAAGAAGAAACAGATGGGTACCAGCTGTTTGGATGAGAGCCCCGGGTACACAGCTACTGTATTGCAACCCACACACACACACACACACACACACACACACACACACACACACACACACACACATGCATGAACACGACTCATTCGGTTGTTGAACTGCACTCATTCCTATGTCGCTTCTAGCATTTACTCCTGCAGCATTTACAGGTAATGTATTGTTCGTGATCTGTTAGACAGTTAGAGAAGTCAGGTTACCGTTGAAATACAGGAGCGATTACTACAGATTTGCTTTTCTGATGTTAAAATGCTTTGCATAGTATGGAACAAGTATCAGGATGGTGACATCGTTTTGGCTCTCTAACTAAAGGAGTACACTGTATTTAAGAAAAGACATTCAGAAATGAAAGAACAGAGTAGCTATGAGGTCAAAGGGCTGATTTTGAATGTGTTGACATCCATATTAAATAGTGTAGAATAGATAGATAGATAGATAGATAGATAGCAGAAAGCATTACAGGCCTAGTAGAGCATCACCAGCGAAGATGCCAAGTATCTGTAGGATAATATCAGTCAGTCATTGATTTCAAAACCAAATATTAAAGCTTCACCAAACAGTATGTTCATATTGGCCAAATGACTGTGCTTAATGTGAACGAGGTCGCCGGTCGTGACTATCACCTGACTCTGCACTTCCTCTCCGCTCTAAGGAGAGCTTGTGTGTCTTCACATTTTGGTTTTTCAATGTGCAACTTAACTGCTTTTGTTCACTCTCACCACTTCAATCGTCATAGTTTCCAAGTTTCCAGCAGGCAGCTGTTTTCAGCAAAAAGCTCCGAGGAACTCTCTGCGTGCTTCCATCCCAGCACCGACCAGCAGACAGGAGACAGGCGAAGTCAGAGATGAGCTGGTGAGAGGCAAACATTTTCTCCCAGAGCTGGTGGAGAGCAAAACAGAGCTGAACGCAGAGTAAATATTTTAGTTGAATTCTTTATGTTAACTGTCAAAATTACAAATGATCCATGTTGAACTGAGGAGCTATATAAGAATGGCTCAAATGCCCATATGAGTGACTTGATGTAAACACCTTGAAACTTGTTTGATTTTAAATCTAATGCAAAGGTGGACAGAGGGAACAACACAAACATGTCCCAGTGGAGTGACTATAGACTGGATCTCTGCCAGTATTAGTGGTGGGACAGCAGGTGTATATGTTGCAGTAGCATCACTGTGGAACAACACATGGAGAGAGTTAGAGCACACACAGACGGATATGAAATGAATATATCTTCAGAGGTTTGTTTTCTCAACAACTGTGACCACTGTTCCCTAAATAGACGTCAAGTTGAGCGTCCACAACGAGGACGGTGGACGCCGCTGATCACTCAGGATTCTCTGTCTTTCTTTGTGTTTCCTCTGTGAACCCGGCAATTTCTGATCCAACCTCAACGATCGACTTTCTTCCTCTGAGTCAGCTGAGGCGGTGACTCCTCCAGCTCATTACAACATGACTTCTTGGAACCAAAAGCTCTGCCTCTAATGCCTGAAATGCATGCTTCCCCTGTCTGAATGCCATTAGTTACAGCCAGTGGTCGCTCCCTCTTATTACGTTCACTTTGAACGCAGCCTGTCTCATTAAATAAAAATTCTGCATTGTGTGAAGTACAGTAAAGTGAGGCTTTAATTCGCCAGCGCTCCAGGCTGCTGGGACAGTCCTGCCACTACAAACGTGACATTAAACATCACAGGACGCCATCTGCACGGCGTACCGGCGTCCTGGAGCGACGCGCAGCGCCGAACGAACCATTGAACAGGGCGCAGGAAAAGAATGACAAATGGAAATGGTATTGTGTGTTCTGGTCGACCGCGGCCGTCCTGTGACTTCCAGCCTCAGCGCTCATGTGGTCTGGCCAGTGTGGGTTTCGAGGGCAGACCGGAGCAACAGCGGGCTGCTTCGGGATCCTTTTCCCTCTCTGAGCCAACAGGATGTCTTTAATGAACCACAGCGTGTTTGAACTGTCGCATCTCGCCATCGAGCCGTCCAGCCCTCGTCGCTGGCGTGCACGACATGAAGAGGAAGAGGCAGTGAAATAAGAAGCATGCCGAGTACCGAAGACGTATCGAATCCAGGAAATGCTGTCTCCGAGACAAAGACCACAAATCAAGTGCTGGCCATAACAGAGGGGAAACGTATTGTGGAGGTTTCCAGTGACGGGGGCAGCCCTCTTCCTGTTGTGACCAGGCAAGTGTTTTTCACTTCCCTGCCACAAACGTCTTCACGTCAGGTTCCATGTGACCTCAGAGTCCGACGGCAGCCAGAGTTTGAGTGAAGACTGTAGTCGCTTGCTGATTTATCTCTGAGGCTTTAAGGGAAACACTGTTGTTCACCACAGGTTCCACCATGGAGGGATCAACCCTGCTGGCTCGCCACTCTGCTGGGTGAGGTTACCTGCTGCGGCCACAAGATGGTGCTGCTGCTGCACGGTGAGAGCGGCCGACACGCTGGGCCGTTACTGTGGCAGCAACAAAGAGCAAACATCTCCCATCATTATCACGATATCTGCAAACTGTGGTGATGGTTCAGTAACTGCCAGTGTTGATATGCTGCATATTGTTTCAATTACTCCCAACTGTTGTTCCAGACCATGCCATAGGAAAATGCTCAAAATACTTCATGTTTGATCTTGTGGCCTCTTGTGAAACTGGAAATGAATGGTGATTAACTATAATGATGATCATCATGGTGAAAGGTTTTGTGCCACAGGTTATTTGACTGGTCGACACAGGGAAGGCCTAAAAAGGAAAAGCCCTTCAAACTATTACTGTTTGTGAAGAATGTTGAATCTAACGTTGATTTACAGTCAGCGAATAAACTGCTCATATTTCATCAGAAAACTGTGATAACTGGGTTCAGTCTGTGGAGGTGTAGCAAAGTTGTTTTCCTCTCCACGTCGCACGGCAGTTGGAAACAAATGAAGTGCTTAAGTCTAGCTCCGTTTTATTTGTGTGTGAACGTGTGCATGTGTGTGGTGTTGTAGTGGGAGGCTTTGAAGTGTTTAGTGAGAGAAAAGGATATGGCTATGATTAAAGTAGGCACTAAAGCAAAGGTGGTAATTGGGATCATAAACACTCACTTTTCCATTTACCCCTCTCATGAAGCGTTCCTGTTTATTCTGAGTTCATCAGAAAAACAGCATCCACTCTGAGCGAGTCTCGAGTGTTTGGCACCCTTCACATCTGCTTATATTATGGCGGCGACGTGGTGAAGCATGTCAACAAACACCGAGTGTTGAGGACGCAGCATAAACAGGCTTACAGTAGACGGGCTGGTTTTACTGTCCCATTATTATTGTGCTGAGGCGGCTGCTATTAAAACACTGAGACAATCCAAGTTTCCATCCAAATTTTGCATAAGCTTTAAATAAATTTCCAGAAAATCAGAAAAAGAAAATGTGAGTTCATGCATTCAGCTGGTCGCACTGATTCACACAGCTGCTGGTGCAACTTCTCCATTTAGGGTCAATCAGAAGAAGAGGTCGTCAGTCAAAACTCAAAAGAAAAAAATAACAAAGCAAACATGAAGGTTTCATGTATTAGTTTGAGGAAGGTTACATCTCTGTCTCTATCCACACAGATCTGACGACTTCATCCATTGTGCTTTGTCTCTATAGCGGATGTTTAAGTAACATGTTTCATATGCATCATGATCAATTCTGCCTTTTTCCACTTCACATAAAAACCTGCAATATTTCAACTTTTTTTTCTATAGTTTTCAGGGTTTTTTCTCCAAGAGAGCACAGAAGAAGTTTTCTATTAGCAAATGGCCTTCCTTCCTTTCTCAATAGTGTGATATGAATTAGAGAAAAAAAGTGACATGGAATATAATTTAGTCAGTACAGTTTTAACAAGGGCACAGAAATGGATTTTCCATGGAGGATTCTTATGGACAGAAGCTGCTCGCAGGTCGAGTTTATTTATTTCATGTCAGACTGAAAGTTGTTAAATGTATCAAATGTACATCCTGGAATTTCGCCATAAGATACACAACATGTGTAATTCCCTCATGACCTCACTGACCTCCATGATGGCTCCGTGCTTATTACTGAGCACTGATCTGTTTCTTCCTTGATTTCACTGTTGCTGTTCATGCTGCTTTTCTGTTCATCTGTTCAGCCACGATGAGAATCGTTGTTTACTCCATTCTCCCTCTGCTTATTCTGAATAAGCTCGAAACACATAAGTCAGCTGTCTCATGAGAGCCCTATCAGCGTTGAGCAGGGTAGAACCGCAAATCCAAAACTGGTAAAGGTTGAATCACTCTTGCAGAAACTGGCAAGAGAAGCGTACATTTAATCACAGGAAAATATTAAGGATAATTACTTTTTGGCAAGATGAAGTGAGTTTTAATCGCAGGTTTTTACAGAGCGCCACCTCTGAAGCTGTTAAACAAAACAGAAACATACTCAAACTGTAGTATTGTAATACAAACATAATAAAAAATATATCTGCAAACTGGTATATAAATCTTATATAAACAAAACACGCTCAGAGCAGCTCATGAGTCAAACTTAGTTCTTAGCTAAACAATTTTTTTTCTGCAATTAACCTTGCAAATGCGCCTCTCTTTGGTCTCCCCTCGTCGTGTTTTTACGAAGGGACATAACAGTTAAGCACAGAGCCGTCACGCAGTCTGACACAGGCCTGTTTCACTGCTGATCTGGGCTCAGCCAGGCTCTCCCTCCCACTGTCTGCTGTAACACAAAGTGTCAGACTGAAGAGACGTAAGGTCGAAACAGGCGGCAGCACATGATCATAAATATCTAAATCCTCATAGGGAAGAGAAGGTGTTTTTCACCAGCGGAGAAAAAGTCACAGCTTGTTGTGTTTGGACATTAAACTGGGGGAAGTTTGGATCCTGTGTCAGGTGTCTGATGCCTTTTAATGAGACGTGTCCTCCATCAGCAATGCCAGAGCACCTAAGACATCGTAAAGCCCAAAAAAATATGAGTAGCTCATCAGCTCTGGGTGTGTTTTCACTGCTTTGACAGATGCTTTATTATGACTGGAAGTGTTTAACTAAATATTACGCCTGCCCTCTGGCTGCTCAGATTAGGATCTGTTTAACATTCTTCTCTTCCCCTTGAAAAAGCAACATGCATCTATTAGGCCATCTGCGTCTCCGGTTCGAGCCCTGCTTTTAAACATGATTCTTTGTGACCACGCCGCTCACCCAGCACGAGGGACGGTCATTTATCCAAGCCTTTGAAGAGGGGACCTGGAGGAGGCTCACCCAGTCGGCCGCGCTCCCTTCGCCTTTCCAACTCCAAATGCCGTGTGGCATGTTTGACATAGCGAATGAAAGGAGTAACGCAGGTTGTCAGGTAGGAAAGAGCCAGGCTACAAGGCCGCGGCAATCAGGAAAACTGGGTCCAGCACGAGGCACGACTTCAATAAAATACCTCCAGTCCTACTCTTAAAAGCATTAGTCCGGGGCAAATTAAAAAGTAGAGTGCAATTAAAAGAAATCACTGTGTAAATGTTAGCATGTGGAAGTTTTTCTCTCCCCCCCCCCTCCTTCCTCCTAGCTGAACAAAGAATGCCCCAGAGGCAGAGCTGCGCAGCTGCTGAATATTACTACATCCATGTGTTTTAAATAAGAGCCCATTATAATCAAAATCATAAAAAAGGTAATGTGGCTCTCTTAAACATTTAAATCTAAGTTAACCAATGTAGAGTTCAAGCCTTTGTGAACATTCTTGTAGCTCCTAATTGAATGAATCTTTGGAAGAAACAGATTAAGGGATCATCAAAGAAGAAGCCATTATTTGTCACAAATATATTGCTCTATTGAAGGTATTTAAAGAAACAGTACACGTAATTACCAGCTGTGTTTCTCCAAACATTTCCTGTTTGCCCTTTTGACCAGACGGTGCCTCGAGGGAAAGGCCTCTGTTGTGCAACATTGCCAGAGAGTTTACAAAGCACATTGACCGATGCGATCAGCTGTAGTGAAAATGTGTGTGAGTCGTCTTAAATCCAACAAACTCTGCAGGGTGTTCTGGCCTAGTGGGGGTCTTGCATGGAGTCCTGTGTTGACAATCTCAATCTCACTTTCCACTAAAAGATATTTGACGTTGCGGGCAGTCAGCTGATGGTCTTATCCAGAGCAGCTGAATCAGTGGGACTTTGGCGTAAGAGTGTGTTGTTGGAGAAAAATAAAATGCTCTTAATTAAATCATCTGACAGTGGTCGGACGAGCTCGTGCAAAAGTGGATTTGAAGTGAATTTATTTAGTAAGAAAGCAGAGGAGCAGATTGCGGACACATTGTGTGGGGCCTGCTGGTCTGCAGCAGTCTGCTGTGCTCCAGCCGTTAGTTAGAAGTCACTGAGGGTGTCGCCTCACACCAGGACGGATGAGTTTCCATGGGAGGAACGGAGATGTCTGGCCAAATCCACTTTTCCCCCTTATTAAAATGGATATTTCCGAGCTGTCAGAGGGTGAAGTCTGGGTTTTCGGAGACTCTCGCTGACAGTGGGCTTCCTTTCCCCATAGGTTCAATATCTCCTGTGAGCCCCCCCTCCCACCGTGCGGTGTAGCGGGTTCTCTACGAGCCCCGAGCCAGCACAGCTCTGGCAAGCTGTTCACTTTTCACTTAACGGCACACACTAATTTACTGAGACTCTACACTGTTTTGGGTCCGCGGTACAATTCCCACGTTCCAGCTGAGAAAATATATCATTAGTCCCTCATCGTGTAATGCTTGCCACGTTACGTTATAAAAGCTGGGTGTAAAGCGACATGGATAAAACAGGAGTGATTTCCAGTGCGCCTCATTTTGACCGCCTGCTTGGAATAAGTGGTGGGTGTTAAGAATTTGAAAAGGGGACAAGATGCGGTGTTGAAAAGGCCATTTTGCTTACTAAATACTCCTGGGTGGCTGGAAGACTAAGCATTTCCATTGCAAACGTCTCCAGTAACGTGTTACAGCCATATGAGTGCAGGTCTTTACGAGGCTGCCTTGAAAGTTATATGGATTAATTAACTTTCCAGGCAAATTAAGATTCCATGTTAATTGTAGTCTAGGTATGTTTAATGAGATGAGAGAAGATGGTACTACACATATAAGCTCCTCCCCCACACACATGTTTACTCTCTGCTTGATAAAAGAATTTAAAAAAAAAGGTTTGTTTACTGCTCGAGTGACTTCACGGCAGACCGACGTCCACAAAACTGTCGCTGAGTGCAGCCTACGTGTTGCTCTGTCATTACGCACACGAGAGCGAGCGAAGACCCTATTTTGGCATGAGACCACAGCTCTCTGGGGTTTTTTTCACTTCACAAACATTTTTACAGGTGTGACACGCTGCGACCGAGCAGGCCGCAACCGACAGCCCTGTCACCTCAAAACAACCCC
The DNA here is from genome assembly GCA_037975185.1 of Centropyge bicolor. Taxonomy (NCBI): domain Eukaryota; kingdom Metazoa; phylum Chordata; class Actinopteri; family Pomacanthidae; genus Centropyge; species Centropyge bicolor. The sequence goes on from JBBMOC010000086.1 coordinate 517,685, forward strand.
CCCGCAGGGGCCACACGAGACGGCTAAATATATCGCCTCCCAGGAAGCACAACAGAAAAGAAACTGTTGAGTCTGAGCGGCCATCTTGTGGCTTAATTAACCGACACAGGACACAGTCAAAGCAAATTAGAGGCCACTGGAAGCTCTTTGACTGGAAGCTTTGTAGGCTTCACCACACAGCCACCGCAGTGCAAATGGCCTCTCTCATATACATACAGCCAGTCCACCCAGTCCACCCGGCTTCATGTTTACTCTGTTTGCCATTCGACGTAGCGCTCTGACCTATCCGCATTATTTAGAAAACATCTTCTACACCTCCGTCGCTCTATTTCTTTAATCACAACTGCATTCATGTGGCAGCAATTTGAGCCGGGCCGACACCCAGTGGTGAATGTGCCTGACCCCCTTTCTGCCCCCCCACCCCCTACCCCAGACACCCACTGGAAAGCCACATCTATCAGGAGCCTTCAGGGCCCTGACTGGCGGCCTCAGCCCATTAAAGTCGGGCTGTCAGGACTGTGTGTGTCTGCATCTGTGAATTGGAGATATTACAGGTTACAGAATGTTGTTCAGGACCTGAATGTGACCGAACTAGCTTCGACTCAGTAATGAGCATGACAGCCTACTGTACTGTATTAACCACATAGAACAATTTAAACAGCCTCACTGTGCAGTTTCCATAGAGGCTTCTAGCAAGCATCGGCGCTGTGTTGACATTTTATAGAACACCATAAGCATCCATGTTAATCAAAAGCAGAGTGCAAACAGTGCTCTGTGTATCTTTTATCAGGATTAGTGAAAAAGGATAAAAGAAACTTAAGTTAAATCACAATCCATTGATGCCTTTATTACATCCTCATATTAAGAAATAGAGTAGCAGTTTTCGCAGTAGCAGAACTCAGGTTTTGTTGGTGCAAGGACTCCTGTTAAATTGTTTCATTGCTGCAGAAAAGCAGTGGCCTTTGACTCAGCGCAGAAGACATCATCTGCTTACGAGCGCTCACTATAAAACCCATGCGCGCCGTAATAAGCCCCGCTTTGTTTCGAATACATCCAAGTGAAAACATTTATTGGACTAATTACAATGGTCTCCCATTGGATTTTCTTCCTGTGTTACACATGCTTTGGCAGCGTTCCCAGTATTGTGTCAGGACGTCTCACTCCTCGCGGCTGTGGCACCGACTGCCATGCTGGGAACAGTGGATCCACTGTTTTCTCTATTCAACACATTTTCTCTGATGGTCAGTTTCTTTGCTGTCAAGAGAAAGCTGTGATTGTTAACAAAATTCACAGATTTCAAAAGGCAGCAAAACTTGAACTCCACATGACAGTGACATTGCATTGGGCTAACACTGTAACTGAGGGCCAGGTGACCGGGAGAGAGAGAGAGAGAGAGAGAGAGAGAGAGAGAGGTACAGTGACCTGTCTGAGGAGGTGAATCTGTCAGTTGTGAAAGTGTCAACAGTAGCTTTATTTGGTCAGAGTATTGGTGGCCAAGGTAGCTGTGAAGAGACAAACATCCCAGAGGCCAAAACAAGTAAACTTGGGAAACCAGGTCTACACTGCTGGTAAGTTAACACTGAAACACAGTGGATGTCACAAGGACTTTGAACACTGATCAACAGTAAAATACTTTCATGTCAAACAAAAAAAAAACTCTACAAACTGGCCTAAATTATGTACAAAAGTAAATAAAAAAAAAAAATGGTTGCATTGAATATTTATGTCTTTTAAAGCGACACAGCTTCACTGGCAGCAGTTAGAGAATAGGTTTATTGGAGTGTGTGTAGTCAGGCACTAACAAGCTGCTTAGTCATCACCAAGACTATGAAACATTTCAACCAATTCAAGCATCTGTACAAGAGGACATTAGTGATGGCGCCACCTAGAGGCCGACAGCACTTCTCTGCTTGGGATCCACTGCTGCATGGTGATAAGAGCAGTGTTATGGTTGTGAAAAAAATCCTCGCCAGTGTTCAGTGTAGGCATGTGGAAGACTCTGAACTATGACCAAACAATATGAAGGATTTTTAGTCATCACAGATGACATTACGCCCCATTGAAGTGTGGCTGCAGCGTGAGGTTGTGGGGAAGCGTCTCTGCAGCAGGACAGAGAAGGATTACACATGTACAGGTTCAAATGAACGCAACAAAATTCAGAGACCTGGAGAAGAAAAATTACACGTTGCAAATTTATAAGAGGTCGACTCTTCAGCAGGCACAAAGACTCCCCCGAACATTCAGCCAAAGCTAAACAAGAATGGCGTCAAAACAAAAATGTGATTGTTCTGATGTGGCCAAGTGCAAGTTCAGATCTCAGTCCAACCCAGAATTAGTGGAAGCAGGCACCAGATTCAACAGATGCATATATCTATGTAAGGAAACATATATTATGCATTATACTCTTTTCACAGGTATATGAAGGTAGGCAATCTACTACTATCTGGACCATATAATGAAAATATGTCGTATAGTTTTTAAGCCCTGAATGATTAAAACAAACCTTTGTTTAATCATTTTGTGTAATAATAAAAGGCACTTTTGGAATCATGTCTAATTCATAGCTGTGATGGAAACACTGTCTTGTGAAATGAACAATTTGAGAAAAGTACTGCTGGACTGGCAATGGAAACATTAGTCTCAACATCTTTGTGAACATCTTTCCCTGTCAATTATAACGATACCTAATGCACAGTTTGCAGTTGGTGTTTACTGTCCCTGTTTTTCCAGGAAAAGATTGTGGGCAGACATAAAAA
>JBBMOC010000086.1:554776-579023 GCA_037975185.1 Centropyge bicolor
ATTGAGAAAAATTTTACAACAGAAATTAAGTTTTCTTTTGTCCTCCAATAACACTCGAAGGTTACATTTTTCAATTTCAAAGTATTTCAGTGATTGCCCTATAAATCATTAATACACATTGTGGCAGAAAGATAAGAAAACAGAACAGCCCTGTACCTCCTGAAAGGAAAGGGAGGGGTGAGGAAGGAGTGAGGGAGATAAAAAAAAAACCCAAAACAAAACAGGTGGGTTCACAAATGAGTGGCACGTGTGACCTGGGGGAAGGGCTACTGACACAAGCATCAAGGATTAGAACAGAGAGGAGTGAGAGTGAGTGAAACAAAGAAAAGATATCCAGGTACATTCAAATCCACCTGCTAATTCAATAAATATTGAAACAAGAAGAGAGCAGCAACTGGAAAAAGAGAACCAGCTGAATTACACATGTGGAACTAAAACTGAACTGGACTCTCTCTCTCTCACACACACACACACACACACCCGTTTATTCATCTATTCACTTTTACACATGTGACACTGGACCTGAACTGGACTAACACACACACACACCTACTTCCCCGGACCCATTTATTGATCCACTCTCTTCTGCACACGTGAAGCTGGAACTGAATTGGACTCTCTCACACACACACACTCTCACTCTCATCTGTCCAACCCTTCATTCTTTTCAGACTTTGATTACTTAAGTGTTGTTGTTGTATTGTCATACTATTGTAACCCTTTGTAGCCCCTACACTACAACATAATGTACAAAATGTGATTTTGTATAATAAAGAATTGGGGATTTACTAAAAATATTTGCTGCTTGCAAACAGACGTGATCATTTTGATTGGAAATGATGTGCTTCTTCAAAGTAGTTTAAAGACAAGATGAAGCTTTAAAGATCAGGTAATGACTATTTTACATGTGTGACAACAAGGTTTATCAATAAAGGGGAAAAGGTGGAAGATATTGTGTAATATATCTGGAAAGACTGAAGTTACAGAGAATTCAAGTTGCCTCTGTAATAACTGAATAACTGACAGTTTTCTTTCTGTCCTATGGTTTTGTGACAGTTTGATTTCTTATAATATCACTATCTGTACTATCATTCATGCAGCACTGTTTGAAAAGTTTCAGTGTGTCTGTGTTCAGTTCACTGTTTTTTGCTTCTTTTTAATTATTTCACATTTATGTTTTCTTTATCTGTCTGTAAGGAGGCTCCACAGTTGTTTATATGTTTAGCCAGAGACAGATCTTATTATCTTTTCTTATTCTTTCCTCTTTTATCACAAAAATGACCTTTTTATGTTTTCACAACATATTAAAATACAGTTTAACCATATGTTAAACAGATCAATACATTTGTCATAAGAACTCTTGAATAATGACTTTTCAAATTAAATAGAAAGGAAAACAACAAACTTTTTAACTACTTAGCACAACAAATTCAAATCACAAGCAACCATCAAAATTTCAAAATCAAATCTGTGGGCCCACACACACACACCTTAACCCAACTAAAAAAACGTAGGGGCCTAAAACGAAAATGGCGGCTTCACTCATTCAGAGAGCATTAAATAACAAGCATGTGCAAATTCAGTTTAATTTAGTACTCACGAATCCCAAGGGAACTTTTGGTGGGGGGTAGCAGTCACAGGAAAGATGGCGATAGCAGTCAAAGTTGGAATCGCGGGGAAGGAAAAAAACAGCACAGAAGAGTACAGTCGAGTACAGTCCAGCAGCAGCCTCCGAAGCCCGGGAATACCGCTCCGACGTCACTCACTCCACTTCTCCTTCAATCATAATTACTAATATGAGCATTGATACTAAACACTATTTTATTACAAATTGACGTGAAACTGTTTAACTATAAGCATTACACCAATAGCGACAGTACAATATCAAAGGCCATATATATGCTAGATTACGCTAGCTTGCAAGCCGCTAACTAACATCACGCATATATTACTACTACTACAGACTTACAGTATGAAACAAAAGGAACATATTCATTTACCTTTTCTTAAACCAAGTTATTATCTGGACCACGAGTAGTCGTCCTCGTTGATAACCGGTAATAAATCTTTAAGAACCCGCAGCTCATCTCTCTCAATCACCGTCCACCGTACCATTGAATGCCACTGTTAGCCACTATTAGCCTGGCATGCGCTACATGTCCCGCCCCTTCTTGAGGAAAATGGCAAAGATTGGCTGATAAGTTTTTAATGACCCAATAATAATACAAATCAAGATCGCCTGATTTTAAACATGTTACTTTGCACGGCTGACTGGCCATTTTAGCTCACTCAAACTGCTTTTCCCATAAATCATTGCTTTTTTAAAGAAACATTACTCATTTCATAAAACATGAATTTAACATTTTAAACAACATTTTTAGTTCATTTTAATATTATGAACTTTGATGCTGTTAAAAACTATTTACAGATTGTAATATTTGATTTTAATATCATGTAGTCCAACTTATTTTAGACTGGGCTACATAAAAAATAACAAATATTACTAAATTACATTTAACCCCTAACCCCTTGCACACCTGTCAAGTTCAGTCATATTAGTATGACTGAAAAGTACCCCCCCCCCCCCTCTACTATTGTTGTAACATTCTGATTTAATGTTAATACGATATCACATGATCAAGATGAGTGACAACTGTTGTGGACAAACTTAACAAAAAAAAACAAACAAAAAAAAATTGAATTGATAGTGCATCCAATGAATAACATATAAATGTGATTATCAAAAAGAGAGAGGGCCTTACACTCTGACATACAAGGGAATGTGCTGTAAGTCTCTGACCGTGCAGGTCCAAATACTAGGGTGTTAAGGAAGTAACATTCTCCACTGGCCTCTAACAAACAACACTTCCTGAGGCAATTTCATTTTCCAAGGGTGGTCTGTTGTCCAAGTGTTAACCAGGTCCAGCTCAGCTCTGCTGTGCTTCGCTTGTTATCCAGTACAGTGAGGGGAGGTATGGCATCTAGCCATGGTGGTATGCATGCTATTGTGTTACATTCAGCATGGCTGGATTGCACCTCACAATTATAATGACCACAAAGGTCAAATAAACGGTCTGGTGTTAATTCAGTGCAGAGATGGGGAACACACAGACTCAGATAGACTGTGTGATAGAGTTATGAATGGTGAAACAACCTCCACAGAGGTCAACATATTGCAAGTGACAAGCAGAACAATGGCAAACCTGTGGTTGCTATTTAAACCTGTGTGATTACGATTTAATTACCCCGACACACACAGAAGGGCATGTGCACGCCAAAACACACACATATGCTCACAGACTACCAGTCTGGAGCCTGGCGGACTCCTGCTCTGATCCCACCCTCATGCAGCCTTGCAGGGGGCTGTGTGGCGTGCCAGGCCTGCCTCGCGCCCAGACGGATGCCCGTTCTACGCCCCCATACCAACAGAGCTGCTGCCAAACCACACAAGGAGATAGTAAATGAGAGCAGAGGGTTCTGTTCAGCTTCCTCACACACACACACACACACACACACACACACACACACACACACACACCATGTGGTTTATTTTATCTGACTCATACCCACACACACACACAACACAATGCAGCAGGCAGGCAGCAATTAGGGGCCAGTTAATCGGTGAACTTCAGTATACTAGCTCTATAAATCTTCAACTAGCATTTTTAAAGTGCACAAAATAAAGTGCTGGGGTGGTGAGCAGGATGTTGCTGTTGTTTGTCATTTGATTTGTAGAAACATGACTTGATGGCATTCATTGACAGAAGTAAGTGAAAATAGCCTCAGATCTTTTAAACCAAAAAAAAGGAAAACAAGTTTTTAGTATCCTTTGCAGTTGCATTTGAAGTCGAACTCATGAATTCACTTCATGTGCTGTTTCATTCATAAAAAATCTAAACCTCTGCTCTGTGAGGCTGTGCTGCCAGTGCCAGCATACTGATGATAAGCAGGTATATGTGTTTATGTCTTAGGGGGAATTCAGACTGAAAACAGGCCTGCGTGAGCCCTGGCGTGTTGTTAAGGTACAACATGAAGTCAATTCTATCACTAGTCATGATGATCACAGTACAGTTTTCCAGCTTTGAAAATGAGGCAATCAACCAGGAATATGTGCTTGCATGTATGTGATTGGTCAATGCATATTCAGTCGTAAAACAAAGTTTAAGACCAAATACCTAAATTAGCATAGGAAAGGTGACTTTTATTTTGAAAAATCAGAAGATACATTACATTAATTCATGTCAAGCCATCCAATAGTTGTCAAGGCATTTCACTCAAAACCACAAATGTCAATTACATGGTGGCACTAAAGGAAAGGTTGACAGCATCACCAAAGTCAGTGGGACACTCCCATCACGTGGGAACAATGAATTGGAACTTTGGTACAAACTTTTATGAAAATCCACCAAGTAGCTGCTGAGATATTTTACTGGGTAAGTTATAATTTTGGCCTGCTGGTGGTGCTACAGGAAATGTAAAGGATCCCTGAAATCTAAAAGAGGTGACATCCTCTGGGGACCATGAATGGCTGTACGTTTCTACTAGGGGTGTAACGGTACACAAAAATCACAGTTCGGTATGTACCTCGGTACGGAAGTCACGGTTCGGTTCAATACTCAGTTAGGGGGAAAATGTAAAGAAAACAAAAAAAAACAAAGCAAAAAAAAAACCCTGCTCATAATAAATTCAAAACATTTGTTTTTCTGAAACCAAAGGGCTTTTAGCAACTCAGTAAATTGAATTAAATGTACAATATACAAATGTAACAGAAATACTGCTGCATATTCTTAATATAAAATATACAAAATAAATAAAAGTGCAGCATTAACAATTTCAGGTTATTAATCTTCTGTAATGATAACTAAGACTACTTTTCCAGTAAAAATAAAGACACTGCTGCAAACAACTATGTTCAGCAATAATTATATGTCTAATTAGGTATAATTATATCATATTATAAAATGATGTCGGGAGCAGCGTTCACACAGTTCCTTTTCCTTGTTTTTTGTGACGCTTGGATGGTGCCTTTTTAAATGTTTGGGTAAATTTGACGTGTTGCTGGTTGCATAATTGACTACTCCTTCGGCAGAGCGTCTTGTAACTCTGGCTTCCTGATGTTAGCCTTAGCCATCACGTTCACTAGCGATAACAGAAGCGTCGCTAGGAGAATAAACGGTCCGTCACAATCTGTGGTCCACTGGAAACTCTACTTGTTTTTAGTTCCGCAATACTGTGTAAGTGTGAGACGGAGAAGAGACGGACCGCGGTACACCTCTGTACCGGACCGAACGGTACAGGTACGAGTATGTACATTGTTACACCCCTAGCTTCTACGCAATCCATCAGTTAGCTGTTGAGATTTTTCAGTTTGGACCATCGTGGTTGATTGACCAACCAAACAACAGCCTGGCCCAGCCATCCCTAGAGCTGTGTCACTAGCTTGGCAGATAATGAATGATGTAATTGAACTTTATGTTTAATGTGAAAACAAAAACATATTATTGAAAGCTCAAAATTGCACAACTTTATGGGATTATTTATCAAAGCATATTAGTTAACTTTACGCTGTGGTTGTCAAAATACAAACCATTTTACAGACTCATTTCTCTATTGGGAGTGATGAATTGTGAGTAATACATTTTTTATAAATGAATATCCAACACTGTGTGAGTAGAACTTTGGGATTGCTTTCTATTAATATTCCCCTTGATTGGATCCAGAGGGCCACATTACACACAATGCTGCCAGTAATATCTCATTCGACTGCAATTGTTTCAGACCCTTAACCGACAGATTAGTCATCACTTTCTACAGTTAATCACTTAAACCAGCAACAGCAGAGAGCAGAGTGTGAACCAGAGGCTCCACCGCAGGTCACACTCCACAGCAAAGGCTGGGAGCCATTCACACACACACACACACACACACTCACAATCAAGGCTGGGAACCACTGACATGAGGTCAAGACCTCCCCTACAGCTGAGTTGATTAAACACGTCTCTACAACCCACACACTGCCCAATAAAATGTGCTGTGCTGAGGATGATGACTGTGTTGCGCGCGCTGGGAGCATCACCGGCTCCAGCCTGCTCAGACAGCCCAGTGTGGTGAGCGAGGCCGAGGTACACCCTGCTGCAGCGGCTCCACTTCCACCTACTCGCTGTACCTTGAGGGAGCAATCAACCTGGCTTCTTGTTAGGAGGATAATGCCTGTTTGTACATGTGTATATGTATGAATGAATATTTCCTCCGCAGACCCTCCAAGTGGGGGCAAAGGTTGCTTCGGAACCATGGCGCTGCATAATCCGGCCCTGAATGAAGGCGGGGGGTGGGTGGGGGGAGATAAACATTCCTGGACAATGAGACCCTCCTGTACCCCCTGCTGTACTCATACCCACTTAAAATCTGCTTACCCACAATGCAACACTTGGCTCAAGTGAATAGCCCCCCTGGAACCGGTGCAGTGCCACTACACAATAACACAGCCCCACTCCTAGAAGCCACAAGTGTCAGCTATGGCTCAGATACAACCCTTCTGGGCCCTTACTGAGCACATTATATCCAATTCAACTGGTCTTAATATACTTTAATAAGACCTGTTTTCGATTAATTCTCCCTTGAAACCGGTAGTAACACGGCTACTAGGCACATATAAAAATTGAATGAGTGGAACAGGGCTGCCAGAGAGTCAGGAGGGGGAAAACAGGAATCCTTGTGGATTTGTCCTCACCAGCTGGCTCTTGAGCCCAATATAATGGTTGTGCCCATGGCTCTCAAAGCACCAGTAAGAGGAAACATTTGCCCAGCCTGTAATGTGTTTAAGGTGTATAATTCAGTTCAAGTCATAAAGCCCTTGCGTGTCATATCCTGAGAGGGAGGACAGAGCTATATTCCCCTCAAGTGAGCAAGGACAATGGCTTTGTGTTGTGTTTGGATCCCCATGTAAAAGGAAAAGCTGGACATTTCAGAGGAACGCAGGGTTAAATGAGCCAAAAATGCTTACAGCACCCATAGGAAACACCACTCCGGGTCGATACAGAAATGCCTGTCTGTTCCATGTAATGGCTGGTGATAAAAAGTCCCACGTCTCCCGCTGCACCTGCTGTTATGAAGCCCAGCCGCAGGAACACTACCACAGCAAGTGACTCATAAATATGCCACCATTTGTCGTCCCAGAATGAGAAAAGAAAAAAAACACAGCATGGTGATATTAACGTGCAAGGTGAGCATTAAAAACATGAATCTTTTTCCGCTTCCTGTCAAGCAGGTGAGGCAGATGTGGAGGGGCTAAAAGACTGTGACCGTGGACTTCCAGTATGGCTCAGAGTCTTTTTACAATTTCCTGTTTCAAATGTCTCTGCCGCACAGCAAAAAAAACTGTCACAGACAATTAGCTTTTATTGAAGAACATATTTATTTTTGGGATTAACTTGTTACCTAGCAACTCCAAATGAAGCCAGAATTTGCATCGAGAGTTGACTTTGGATTGCATTTTTGCAATTAGGGGCGAGTTTAGCAATAAAAGTCACCCATTAATGCCACCATTTAGTGGGCTTGTACACACCATGATGGCTAACATATGGCAAACTTGTTCAAAATATTAAGATCTGCTTGTCCTTTGACACCACTATGTTCCTACTCGCTGGTGTTTCGGCCCGTGCCAAACACCGTGGCTAACCCATAATGAAGATTAATGATTCCAGATTTCTCTCGACTCGAAGGGCAAGCGATGGCTCATTATACAGTTATTAAAAAGAGCAAATTATTACAACATTTATTATCCCGGGCAATCTTATTTTCCCCACCAATGTCATAACTTCCATTTCTGCCATCTGCATTGGAACGAATGTGTCACATGTGCCACAACTGCACACTCACAGTAGGCTGCAGTGTGTGAATGTAGAGCAGAGGTCCCTGGGCCCCTCCCATCCTCTCACTGTCTTCTGAGGTACATACAGTGTATACAATAGACGCATTTACTACCATAACAACCTGCTTTAACCCCTCAGATTGCTATCACTGATCTATGCAGTGCAGAGCCCACTGGGTCATTTCCTGTCAGTGGTTTCACTTGTTGTGCCTTTGAAGCTGGCTTTAATAATAGGACCCAACAGAACTAATGAAAATGCTCTCTGTCAGATTAAAAGGGAGCTTCAGTCTCAGCCACCTAACCGCATTCAGCGCAAACATTAAAACACACACGCACACACACGGAGGCATGCGTGCACACACACACACGGTTTACAGAAGTGGTTTGCGTGGAGAGGACCGGTCCTTCTGATGTGTGGATGACTGCTAACCCTCCTAACAACACTGAGAATACCAGCAGTGTCCTGTTTCCTGCAGCAGTAGGAAACAAAAAAAAACACAAGTGGATTGATGTCAAAGGGGAAAGGTGAGGGGAAATAGCTCCAAAACGTGCCATGCATTTCTTTTTGTATCCCCCTTTTTTTTCCACTGTGGACGCTGCAATGTGTGCTGTAGTGGTGGTCTTGTGCTTAATGAATCCACTTCAGTGCAGTTCCTCTCCGTAAGCCTTTAGGTTTAATCCCCCAGTCTGGAGCAGTGATAGTCTGGCCCAGGGGATGACATCTGTGAATCGTTCATTAACTTGTAACCAGCAGCAGATGTCTTTAAAAACAACTCGCTACATCTACGCCTTATTTCGTTCCCAGTCATTTTTTTTTGCTTTGCTTCAGTCGCTGGTGGACAGAACTGGCTACATGGAGCCGTTTGCTGAGCTCAATTTGGAGAGAATATGCAATTTTTACAACAGAGAAGATGGATAAAAAATTGAGGATTATTTGAAAAGAATAGCACAAAAGCAAAAGGCTTTTTTTAAATCAGCCTTTACAATCAATCAGTTGGTAGATTAAGTACTTTTACTTTACTTTTCAAATCATTCTTCACTAGTCCATTTTTTTCAGTGTAATTTATATTTCTACTCCTTTTTTAAAAAAATATTTTACACTCATTATCCACCATTAATCTGTTTTCCCCTTTCAGTGCTTCCTATTGTCTTTATACACTGTATATGATAATGAGATGGTCGTATAGTGTATGATTTATTTACTTTATGACACTATATTAGTCAGTTATATTTTCTGATTTACAACTTTTAGCATTTTGTCAATTTCAGGGCTCCACAGTTCAAATATCACCGGCTGGCAGTGTTAAGCTGTGAAAATGAGTTACCTCCTGTGTAAAATATGCAGTGCCACTTTGAACACCTGTGAAAGATGTTCAGGCACTTAAAACCGCTGCGCATCAGGCCTCAGGATGGACGTGGAGCGTACAAAGAGTCGGGTATTCCTGCACTGACAGCCTCCCTATGGAAATATCATGTGTGATTTCAGGGGGTTAACCAGAGCAGGAAGACTGTGGTCTGTCTCCTCCAGGGTGATATATGTGTGACACTGTGTGATTCATCTGCTACTGTGCATCCATAAGCTGTCTGGCAGATTCAGCTTCTTTTTCGCTTCGGGACAATGATTATACAGTGTGGATCTCAGGCTAAATTAGCCGTGACTTGCATTAAAACATTTCTCTTTGCCCGTGTGCCAGGCAGATTTAGCCAAGGCAGGACCTTCGTATCTGTTTATTTGATTCTCTGAGGACCATAGAAGTGAGTAAGTGGGACCAGCGTCACATCAAGAGCAGATCGAATGTGTGTGCGTGATTAAAGTCGAGCGCCACAAGCCAAATGCATGTTGTTAGGGCATTACAGTATGATGTTGGAAATGAATGAGCCACCAAAGACATGCACTGGATTTGTACCATTCACGAGGATACGTATTACAAAACCCTTAACAGTGCCGTCATGCTGTTAAGGCTCAATTGACCATATCCAATCCTTTGGCTGGAAGCTGAGCTTGTGTCATGCAGCGCGACATGATGGATTTTGCAAACGTTTGTGAAATCGCGTAATTGTACAATGAAGCGAAACAAGGAAACAGGCACATATATCATAGCCATAGACAATAATGAAAGGCTCCGTCATACAGTCACATGAAATGTATTTTAATAAAACACAATGTACACATATGCAGTCCTATGACCATACATTTGCTGGATCCTAATTATTAAACCTAGAATATGTCAAAGCATAGTTTGTCTTTTTTTTTTTGTTCAAACTTCTTCTTTAAAACATTGAAATCAGTAGATGAGGTCAAATGAATGTAATACAACACTTTGCGTGACATCAGACAAAAACCTTTTCCACGTGTTAAAGATATGCGCTGTTATAAGGAACTCAAAGAATATTTCAGCATATAAGAGTAACAGTATGAGGCAAAAAAAAAAAATCTCACTGAACAAAAAAAGAAAGTACAAAATAGAATTAATAAATAAATCAAATATATACCATATAAATGAAATAGCTATGTGGCGGCTATGTTTATTATTTGTTTTTAATCATTTTAATCTGTAGCTTGGTATTACAACCTTTTTATCTCTAAAACATTTAGAACGGTGAACGAGTCAATACTGAAAATACAGTAATAAGCTTTCATAATTAGATAAACTATGTACACATGAGTCTGTTGCCATGCTAGTCGAACAACTAAATTTCTTCTTTTTTTTTATCCACACTATACAGTTAGAGCATAAAGCGGTCTGAACGTAAACAGTTTGTGCTGAGAATAAAATACTTTGCAACTATGCATGGTAATTTCTTTAATATTACTCTCAAAAATGTACATAACATAAAGGCCACACATGGGAACGCTCCGTCTCCGTTGAGAGGGGAAGGTGAGGGCGGTTTTTGACATAAATATAGGAACAAAAAAAACAGTCTCTTTCAGTTCAAGATGCCATTTTCTTGTCCATCAGCATCATTCGCTTCGGCCGAATCTCTTTTGTCTCTTCGTCCTCCATCTTTTTCAACTCGCCCCCCCCTCACCCCCTCACCCTCCGCCCCCTCTTTCAGCGAGCAGTTTAGCTTGCCAGCTCCCTCGCCACCTCTTCTATCCACCTCAGCTCTCCCGCCTCCACAGTCACTGCTTAGCCCCTCCGTCTTCCATCACCCTGCGCGGCTAATGACGTTGTTAATGACGGTAGCTAAATGAGTTCAGTCATGTCAACTGCAAAGGTCCACAAGGCAAGGCAAGGGGTGGGGCTGAGAGAGCAGAGTCACCTGGCTGGTCACTGCAGCGGGGGGGGGGGGGGGGACAGCGGGAGGCATGAAGCATGTGTTTAGTGTGTTGATACTCATATCGTATGTTAGACTTATATTTTCGTCGTGATGGACTTGTGAGTCATGGTTACTGGTCCTGGAGGGCAGGGGGAGAGGCAGGGGTCAGGTGGGGAGGTGGCGGGGGTTGGGGATAGTCGTCGGTCAGAATATGGGTGCAGCAGCGGCTAGCAGCTTTGCGTTGGTTCTTGGTTCAATGGGAAGTCCGTAGTTGTAAGTCCTCACTGGCTGGTGCGCGCAGAGGCCAAGTGGTCGCTGTGCTGGTTCTGGGCCCGAAACCGCAGCCTCTGCTTGTTCTTCTTCTTTGGTTCTTTGGATCGGTGCTTCCCTGAGCCACCTGCGAATAAGGAGACAAAATGGGAGAAAAGGTTAGCCCTTTAACCACTACTATCCACACTTACTTACTCCACAAGTGACAATGATTTTCTACAAGCTCATGTCACGGCCAAAGTTTGTCTGTGTACCACTGTTAGCTAAAATCATTTAGGGAGGGGGCGGCTACAGCTCAGGAGGTAGTCAACCAGTCAGAAGGTTGGTGGTTCCATCCCTGGCTCCTGCACCCTATGTGTCGAAGTGTCCTTGGGCAAGATACTGAACCCCTAATTACCCCCAATGGCTGTTCCATTGGTATGTCAATGTACGTCGCTTTGGATAAAAGCGTCTGCTAAATAAAATTGTAGAATTGTAGGGAGACTGACTAGAAGCTCTGAGGCCTACATAAGAAATAAAAGAAAAAAAAAAAGATCGAGCATGTGCATTGTGAAAAGATCGAGACAGAAAAACAGCTCCATCTCTTAATCTTATTGACCTGCTCTTACTATGAAGAGATCATTGGCGACGGTGCTGAGCATGTTAGCTTTGAGTGCACCGGGGGCAGTGACCGCACACAATCAGTCAGACTCAAAAGAGAAACAGTTTTTCAGTGTTATGCTAAATTTGTACCTGATTATCTGCTCAGAATACATGTTACAAAACAACCACTGATAGGATGATGCAACAAAGGAGTTTTTCCCGGAGCAGACTGATGACCTGTGAACTCCGCTTCTGTTGATTTTACTTTGAAACAGCAGCATGTAGAAGCCCAGGCATGCAGCAGACTGCTGTGGAATGGATTACATGAACTCAACCTGCTTATTTTGGGTGGGAGTACTCAGGATTTGAGACTTGAGCTTGAATTTGATTACCCCGTCCAAGAGTCGGGGAAATTTGAAAAAGGTGTTGGAAAAGGAAGAAAACCTCTTGGAAAATGTTTGATTATAACTAGTTTCTTAAAAGAATCAAAAGTTGCTCTGAGCATTCCAACAAAGCCCTTACAGTGATGCCACGTTATGCAACTGCTGCCAATGAAAAAGGCAGACTTAGAAGAAGTGACCCTTATATGAGCAGACATCACATATCAGGTCTTCATTTGCTCCAAGCCTCAGGACTGAACCTCAGCTTTAAACAAACGTCTGCTCAGCCCAACACTTTTCACTGTCACTGCAACGGAGAGCGGAGATAAGTATGGGATGTTGCATAACTCTCTTTCCAAGTTGGAAAGGTCCCCCAGCCCAAGGTTAATCCATCCCAGGTTTCACTGAGATGGGCAAGGCATGCTGGGAACTGACTTCCTGCTCTCATGGAAGCTTGTGTGGTGGAGGCTCTGCACCCACGGCTCTCTGTGACAGAGAAAACTCTGGCTACCGAACCACAAGGCAACAATCTGGCTGCCAAGGCCACAAATGAGATAACGAGGTGTGTGTGCGAGATGTATGTGTGCAGGGGGAGTGAGTGTGAGGGAATTTAAGGGAAAAGAAAATCTAATGGGGGGAAAAGTGGAGTAAGGCTTGGATGATGAGACGCTATCTGGATCCTGATCTCGAACACAAAGAAACAAGGCTGGCTATGGTTCGCTGAGGGGGGAAGCACGGGACAAGGCTACAGAAAAACAAGTCTCGTTGTTTAGTTGCCTGATTCTGGGTCTTATTACTGCACTTGTTCAAGCTTTTTCTCTCACGAAGAACAGGTAACGGTGTGTAAAATGTGACATTATCTCTAATTGCCTCCTCATACTATATGTGCTGGCGTTGGGGTGGCCTTCTAAGCACCCCTACCAAAGACCTGCCTCCCATTCTCAGGGCTGCGCTGTGAGGTCGATTTGAAAATATTCACTCGTTTCAGCCGACACGCATGAGAAAGCGAGATATTGCTCTGCTAATAGGGTCTCCCAACAAATAATACACATGCATGCAAACATCAAACCATCTCAGAGCTATTTCCTGCAATTAATCTAATCTCGTTATTTTGGGTCAGATTGCCAATCTGAGCCACGGCAGTAAAGTTTCTTGCACACAGCAAAGGTTAAAATCACGCTTCGAAAACAGCTTTCACATCTCTTCCATCAAAAGGCCCTCCCATTGAAAAATATTACCAGAGGACTGTGTGCACTTGCTTAGCTGACGCCACTTTAGATTTTTTGCATGACTTACAACAAGATGTTTGTTAAAGTAAATCTGAGGCTGAAAGGCATTTGGCCTATAGGTTCCTTTTCCTAATTGCACTTTAAAGTGGTAATTTTCATTCAAAACCGTGTTGCTAGGTACCTGATAAACACGGCTTTCAGTGAAATCAACTCAAGACGAATTACATTTGACGGCAATAAAGTACGTGTCGCAGCATTAAACCCTGTGTAACGGGCGAAGCCTTCGTGGACCATTCCTTGGATGCAAAGCTGCATTTAAAGTGAAAAAGCCTGCATTTACAGCAATTGCTCGAAACACAAATACTTATGTGAGAGTTAAGTTTAAAAAAGGAGTTTTCCTGGCTGGGTCAGGACTGGGCAGCAGATCTGTAATCCAAAGAGTTTTATGCTCTGTGCAGCAGCGCTCACAAAACACACTGAAACACACAGAAAACTGGAGGACAGACACAGAGTCAGCAGCTGTACATACAGACCGAGCGACAGAGGTCAAGAGGTGTAAAATGAGGATAGATTTCATTACACAGAGATTAGTCAGTTTACATGGATGAGGCAGCTTTTTGAGGCTTTATGATCACTTCACCCCTTCCTTCCCATTCATGCTTCTTTTCCTTTAACCACACCAAGCTGTAAAGAATAATAGGAAAAGGTCCTGGACTTTGCCCATCAAAGGTAAAAAGCAGTAACTTCTTCTACTAACATACTTTCATTCAGTTGAGACCCAAATCAGACTTTTTGACATCTCCATCTATACATCTAGTGAGTCAGATAGCCACAGTTAGTACTACAACTAAATGTACTCTGATTTTTCTGCAGCCTTAGTTGTGAATAATGATCCACTTTGATAAACTGATATCCTGTTATGTTTTTTTTTTTTTTTTTTGACTTTTGACTTCAGTGAAATGTATGTGATTTGGCATTGTGCTACCTGTAAGTCATATATTCAAATGTACTGACCTATAAATGAATCTATTATATTGATTACAATATAAATATAGGCTACTAGATGGATAGACAGACAGCAAACATAATGCAGCTACATTTCATCTTTATGGGACAGTATAGTCAAATAAGAGAAAATGGACGAGAAAGCTGAGGAGAACACATTTTGTTGGTTGAGATTTCAGGTCAAATAATTTTGAAAGCTAAAAAAAAAAAAACAGTTCCTTGTCTTTGTCTATACTTTTTTCCTTGAATTTATGTTTTGCTATATCAAGTTGATGACAGCCATCAAGACACCATACAAACCATTCTTACCATTAGTTATGGTCTATACAGCAGGATCCAAATACACTCAGCTGATGCCTGATGCTTTCCAGCCACTGCTTTCAAATTGCACCCTTATAAATCACTAGATTGTGGATATTGTAAGGATACTGTATGTATTCTTAGAATATTGGGTGAACTCATAAATCCGCTCCACACTGTAGCTCTACTATGTGGGACAATTCACCCATCTCTGACTCATGCTGGAAGATTCATGTTGTTTGTTAAGAAGATATTGACACTGATTTTATGAGTCACCCTGCAGAAACCAATCCAAGCAAACTTCTCAATAGCAGCATTATCAATGTGTTTCAAGGTTTGGCTGAAACTCTGCAAACTAACTGATGACACTGCACAAACTTATCTACACAACCATATTTCATAACCCAGTCTCAACGCTGACAGCTAGAGGGCAACCAATCCTCACAAAAGCCCCCTTCCCCCGGCGTCTGATACAGTCCCAGTGAGATGGTCTATCATATCTACCCAAGAACTCCCATTTAGCCTTTCCTCAGGGCACTACGCACTCTGAACACTGGGCTTTCATCATCTCATATTTACGACCGATGTAATCACTTAAGCTGATTACCAGGGTTCACAGAGGAAACAGTTTAATTTGCCTGGAAAGAAATGATTAAGTCATCTCAATTGCTTTCAAATCCAAGAACAAATTCATAAATCTTACAGCATGTAAAGATAATTTTGTCTTGGAAGGCACAGGAGGCTTCAAATCATTTTCTGTCTTTGTTTTGCGTCGTAACTGGCACAGTGAGGATCAAATCAAAGCAGTATGGCTTTTATCAGAAAATTATAATCCTTCATTATACTTTTCTTTCCATTCTGGCTGCATTTACTATCACTACAGCGAAACCATAATTTCACCAATGTTTAGTTTTCCTTCATAGATACAATCTTCCTCTGCCAGCTTGACGTTTGTGTTCGAGTTAGAAATGAAGAGTTAATCAAACAAACAAACAAAAATCTCGAGAGCAAATCAAAATGTTTTGTATGTCGGAATCAAAAGCAGAGCCTGCGGTAGGATGCTTATTTACCGCTGTCAGAAGTGACCTTTTCACAATTCTGTTATGCATCTATGTGCGTGCACGCGCACTTGTGACTGATATAAGTGCCCTTTATGCCTGTGCATCAGCGACTGTGTGCTTCCATATTACCTATGTGAGCTTGAGAAATACTTAGTGTCATTTCCAATCTCTTCAGCTGCCAAACCAGCGAGCGAAGAAATATTAAACTCCTCTGCACGCACTGTGGTGGACGTTCCTCAATAACCTCCCAAAGCCCAGCCGGGATCCGCCGCTTTTTCTTCTCCTGCCCCATTATTCCCCCTCTCCCTTTTCCCCTCTCCATGTCCCTTCCCTGTGATGCTATTTGAGGCCCTCGGCAATAATGGAGACGACTGCATGGTGAAGATCCCACTAAGAGTTGAGCGCTATTAGACGTATCATATTATTAGGCTCGCACTCCAGAATAATATCTCCTTGCGGAACGGCAATATGACTACTTGTCCAACTGATGCACTGAAAGATAATCAGTCAAATCCATATCCAGGGGGAAGGAAGCCAAAGCCAAAGCTCCCTTCATCTGTGTCAGAGCTAATATCTTTGTTTTGGAAAAGGAGACCAAACTCCAGAATATGCATAGGTTAACATGAGCGAAAGTATGCATTATGCAACAGCTCCATAATCCTCTAAAATCAGGCGTTTATTTGCCTTTTGTCGCCGAGCATACTTTGGAAGGCATCTCTTTTTCTTTGCTGGCCCCGAGGCTACTGTGGGGGTATCTATACGTTACCCTATAATCACAGAGGCCGTGACCTGCTGAAACAGAGCAATGCACCGACTGCCGGCGCAGGCCAAGTGATTTCATCCACTCACGGCTCCGGCGGCAGTGCAGGAATCGAAGGCCTAATCTTATCTCCATTGCTTGCGGTTCGAGAAAAATCGATGGCTGACCTCGAGAAGGCATTAAGACATACGGTAAATGGGATACTATACTGCTGAAAACTCTCCCCTGTTCTCCTGTTACCCCATCCCTCCACTCGACGCAGACGCTCAATTAATAACTTTCGTAGGACACCGAGAGAGGGGGAGGGGGGGGACAGAAAAAAAAAATCCAAACAATTTTGAAGAAGATTCGGGTGGACTTAAGGAAGGTAAAGCCGGAATTTTTGGCGGCTCGTCTTTTTCATAAACAGGCCAAAGCGGAGGCCATTATTTGTGAGGGAAGGAGAGAACTACTGGCGCCAGTGAGATTTGATTTCAGTGGCAGAAATTGGATTAGCAGCCATTAAGGGCCTCCTCACACATACATTTATAATGCTGTGAAGAGGAAAGGATCTGTAGCCAGCCAGTGCTCTCCTTACTCACACACCGACAACTCCTCTGTCTGGGAAAAGGTTACGGATGCTGACACTGCCCTGTACTGCTGCTGAACTGAGCTTTCACTTGATTTATAGGTGGGACACAGTGGTATGACCTCAAGCGACCCACAGTTCATTTAGGCGTAGGCCAGAGGTAGGCCAGAACTTTGAATGGCACTTTGTTCTGTTGTCTGCCTGCAGGGACGCGCTGAAGAAGGCTGACTGGACATTTGAGACAAAGGGGAACATGATACAGATGAAAACAATGCTCAAGTGTAAAAAGGCAGAATTTTGTCACAAATACAGGCCTGGACGATGTGAAAGGGCTACGATATTTGTGAGGAACACTACTGGGAAAATCTGCGGCAGAGACGCAGACGTCACACGTAGGAAAAAAGAAATCAGCCTTTTGACAGAGAGGACAATCATTTACAAGAAGCTCATCTTGCCAACCAACTGACAAGAGGCTCTCTGCACAACGTCACTTAGCCCTAACAAGGTTACTCAGGATCACACTCTTTCATTCACTCGTTCATTCTTTCGTTCCCTTTTCCCCCCATGCTCTGCTTACTATCACCACGCTGCGAGGCGAGAATGATTTAAAACATACGCATTCCGATTTAAAAAGCTAATGTTGGGATTAGGTCGGTCATTATTTTCTCATCTATGACCCAGTGGAGGATCTGCGCGAAGATTAAAAAAGCAGGTTAGCTCACCGCTCAGCTCTTTGATGCTTCCTTTGACTGACAATAAGTTAAAGCGAAAATCCAACTC
Organism: Centropyge bicolor; assembly: GCA_037975185.1. Classification (NCBI taxonomy): domain Eukaryota; kingdom Metazoa; phylum Chordata; class Actinopteri; family Pomacanthidae; genus Centropyge; species Centropyge bicolor. Next base: position 572,846 of record JBBMOC010000086.1, read on the forward strand.
GGAGATTAACGTCTCTAAGCGGAGAAGTCCCGGCAAAACATGCATGACTGACACGGTGATTAATATGCCTGATGGTCAGTACAGACAGCGTGTTTTTTCCCCTCTGGAGACGGTCAATCACACCAGCAAGAAGCAGCCACAACCTGCCCAGGAAGGCTACAGAACAGATGATGACCCCGAACATGAGCGTTTCTGTCCATCAGTCTCCCCACAGTTCAAAGTCATGCTCTGTTGCATTTCACAATACATGAACTGTACCCTCGTGCTGTTTGGGTTACCACCCTTGGCTCGAGAGCTCAAAAGTAGGTTATCAAGTCGAAACCTTCCGTGACAGATGTCAAATTAGGCCAACGTCCAAAAAGCTCTAAAAGTAAGAGCTGGCTTTCCAGAGCTTACGCTGTGTTTCAGAAACACTGGAAAGTTGGGAATTACTTCTTCCTACTGTACAAGGAAAATTAAATGGAATAATACCTCATGTCAGATTTCCAAGTTGGAAACTTGTTGCACAATTTCTCAGGTTTCTGAGATACTGGGACGTCAACATGGCACTGAAATCTTTAAAATACTCATTGAAAGACTAGTTATAATACTTTACTAATTCATAAACAGGGAAAGTCATTTGTTACATTACTTGTCACATATTAAATTGTAGAAACAGAGAATGGGACATTATGAGTCAACAAGCAGCCTGCCCACAGTTCTGAGGTATTCTCTGACTATCAGTGACTAGCATAGCCCCGGTGACTGCACATAGCGCTCCAGAAGTCCTGTCCACACAATGAAGCCACGGGTCCCACACACACTCCAACTCTAAACAAAACCCAGATGAAGAATCTAGGCTAACCAAATGTGGCCAAGCTTGATTCATGCAATGTCGGCAGAATGGGAAGAACAAGAAAAACTCCCTGGTGCTAACCTTGTATTCACACCAAATATACAATACAAACAGTATATAGCTCCTGTGCATTTAGCTTTTGTGTAAGTATTAGTGTTAGCGATTGCATTGGTGTATATTTGATTTGAATTTGAAGCCAAGCTACCATGAGTCCGGTGACATGTCTTATTGTTTGTACCAAATGGGGAAATTACCAAATCCAAATTCTACCAAATTGGGATTACAAGTCGGAAGCTAACGCGAATGTTTTCTCTCCACTTGGCTTTTCATAAATTTCGGACTGTATGATGCGAACATGGTAAAGGCTGCCAGTGGCTAGCTAGCTGTTTGGAAGACACAACATATAAACAGTCTTATTTATATAAATAGTCTTATTTATATGTTGTAACTTAAATTATCAAGAGGCGCATTCCTTGGGGAACTTCTAATCCCTTACATGATATGGCTACAAAAAGTAATCACATTACTATAATACTTTGTTAGTCAATGTTTTGCTGTCCAGCAGTGGCATCGCAAATGCTCACATTATTAAGTCAAAATGTACATTTCAATTCGAAGTTTGGGACTTTTAGTTGCGAGCTTGCTGTGCTACCTATCAAACTACCAAAGCTTGCACTGGCTGATGCACACAGAACAGGATTTTACATCAGTGAAAGAAAATCTTATTAGTGTTCTTCGCTGGTTTTCTCATGCTGCATCACTGAAACATACAGAAGCTGTCGTTTTTATAAGTTCTGCAACCTCAGTAACTCTGAAACTTTAGAACGTCTGTGGAACAAATTTACAGCCTCCGACTTCGAATAGGAAGACAAAACGGATGGTTAACTGTGTTAACCAATATGATCAATGTTTAGTTCTTTATTAGTATCACGTACTTCACTTTCACAACAGCTTCAAAAAATAGTGTAAAATGCATCAGATTTGCTGGACACTGTCACTCATTATACATGACTATTGCAGCACTAACTCTCCTGACTCGGGGAAAGGGCCCCACATAGGACCAGATGGTTTCTTACCAATCCATGTAACGTTTATTAGTTTAAAGCTGCACTAGGCAAGATTTATATGGAAAAATACACCTGGCTTTTCAGCCTAAATTGAAAAATGGAGATTCAACAGGGAACAGCACGTTATTGTTGTTGTAACCCTTTTACCAAGATTAATTTCTAGTAACAGCTTCATATACAGCACAGAAAGTGCTTCATATAAACTTCACATCAAAACATAAACGTCTCTCCTGAATTACAATGAGCAGATGCCTCATCCTGAGACAACTGGACTCAGCAACAAGGGCGAGATTCCGTCATCCCAGTGGTAAAGCGGTTCAGCCATTATTTCTAAATGTCTGGTGGGGGTACCAGATGCAGAGAAGAAGAAATTAGGTCTGATGAGTAAAATCACATGACGTTATATGGTTTCTGGGCTATGACATCCTGCCAGCTGTTACGGTTTTCCGACTTCCACTTAAAGCTGCCAAAACGTTAAGACTTGTAGTTGAGCTTTAAAGCTGAAATCTGTATGCACGCTGTCGCCCCCTGCAGATCTGAGGGGCAGTTTGAATTAAAGCCTGGTGTTTGTGACTCAGCCACTGCAAAATTTAGAAAATGTGCCAGCTAATGGCAGTATGAGCTATGATGATCATTTTCAGTTTTCAATTAAGGCGTATAACTGACTAACTTTTTTTTTTTTTAACTCGATAGAACCTTGCTGTTTTGCAGCGGCTTTACACAACCAGTGGTGTGATGAGGGTAACGTCAGCAGCCAGGCAGTGAACAGGCATCACGACTGGCCTGCTGAGTCTGATGCATCTTGAAACCGCAGGACTCAGAGAGAAGTGAGCAGCCCCCTCTGCGGTCTGCTATCTCCCGACTGACTCATCGACACATCTGGGCCTAAGTATATGGGGCTCTCCTGCCCCACGGGCACTCGGGTAAATGAGGGATAATTAGCTTTAGTTGACTTTAATGAATGGCTTAATGTTGTGTTTCATTTCTGATGAGAAAAATATAAAGCTCAGCACTTATCAAAGGGAGTTCCTGAAGGCTTGCCGTTGGTGTGGGTCTGTTTGTTTTTGTATTTGTTGTGTGCACGGGGGCGAGGCAGAGCGAGCTGAAGATAGCTGCAGCATATGAGGGAGTGGTTTCAAATGTGACCGCAGATCCAAAGATCAGGAAACCTGCTGGGATATACAGTAGCAGATTCATCATTCTGGCTGGGAAATGACTACACATGTGAACTCTGTTTGTCTTTACTGGGAGCTAGGAAAGGCCAAAGCACTCCACTTTGATTTCTGTGTCTTCTATATAAAGATGAGATCTCTATAAAGGCTTTGATCCATATTATAATTCCCACAAGCTGTGATGTAAAGCAGGAAGTGTCTCACAGAGTTATGATAGTCATTCATCTTAGTTTCCGATAAGTGTATTGCACTGAGCTGATGAAATCAATCATTTTCAACAGACACGAGATCCAGCATGGATTTATTTGTTCTGTTCAATCTTTGATAACAAGCTGCTCTCAAGCTGGTCTGATATAACTGTCATCTACATTTCCAAGTGCCTGCACCGACGCAGCTGCAGGTCAATACAGTTCATTATCTAAGTTAATAAAAGGTGGACTTGGCAGCTCAGTTTAGTGTACTTTTACACACTCCAACATTTTCCTCTTCCTCTCTCTGTGTAATACAGAAGCTTTGAGAGGCAAGTGAGAAAAAGGAAAGTCTGGTCATCCATTTTCTAAGTCTGATCTTAATTGCTTTCACTCGTGTTTATGACTTGAAAACAGGTTTTAAAAAAGTTTTTTTCATCTGTGTAAAAGGTCCAAAAATTTTTGACATCTGCTCTGTTTTAATTTTTCATATGTGAAAACACGTGAAAACAATTTTGACAGGTGAGAAAAACAAAAAGACAGGATCATTTTTCTAAATGTTTGTTGTTGTAATACTCATTTTGGCCACAAGAGGCTGAAGTGCACGACACTTGGGAGAATTTTGCCTTCGGGGCTGTCTGGCAGAAAGCCTTCTCTTTGTGACACAAAGGCTTTATGAAGTCAGGTGACTTTGTATAAAGAGCTACAAAGAACATGGAAGGAGGAGGTCACGGTGGATGAATGGGTTAAACACAGGACTTTCACCCAGATGACGGGTTTGTGTCTCATGTGAAACCAAGTCAATGTTGACTTACTATTGTTAGATATCGTTGACCTATGATCTTTTGTTTTATTATTATTATTTTTAGTTTTCAGGCGCAGGTTGGTTGTGTTTAGGAAACAAAACTACGTGGACAGGAAGGAAAAGATAATGGTTTGGGTTCAAATAGAACCTTTCACAAAGGTAACTATGTGTTAGAAAGGCTTTCTGGCAGAAAGCCCTGAAGGCAAACATCTCACATGTGCAATGCACTTCAACCTCTTGTGGCCAAAATGAGTATTACAACACACACACAATTTCTTTCACCTACAAAAACCTTTATCAGATCTGCTTCACAGACGCAACAAAAAACTAAGAAACTTAAAGAGATTATCCAGGAAAATGTTTTTTTTCACTTGATCATAAGATTTAAACACAGGAGAGTGAACAATTTAGAACAGACTTAGTAAATGGATCGTCAGGATTTTTTTTTCTCACTTGCTTCAGGGTTTTCGAAGTGTAAACCTGTGTGCTGCCAGGACTGACTGTGCACTTTCAAAAGCACCGTCATACTATACAAAGACAATGGATCAAGGCAGGAAACACACGTCCAACAATGGAGGTGACCTCTATGCACTGATATTAAACAAAAATCTGAGGGGGTGAATCTGCATTTCCAAGAGTATAATGTAAGTCTGGAGTAAGGTGGGGGGGAGGGTCGACCCCCAACGGCGGGCCTGGGGATTTACCTGCTCAGCCCCCTCCGATGAGTTCCTTGTCTTCACAAACAATCCCTCAGCATTACAGCACCCTGGCCCACTTTATGGAGAGGAATAAAACGGTTGTTAACACAGCCATGGGGGGCACGCAATAAGGTGCGCTAAGAGTAGGGGGCTTTCTGCACCCCTATGAGGCCGTAAGGTGGAGGAGGGAAGGATGGATTCTTTGTCAGCACTGTAGACTAGCGGCGCACAGACAGGTAGAACATGTCTACAGTCCATGGTAGGAGCTGAAAGAACAGCTCCAGCACATCCAGTGTGTGGTGAAGCCAGTCCTGGATGCTATCAGAGTTTAAGATAATGTGAACAACCCTGTTCTGCTCTGTATTGGATCAGAACCCAGCCAGACTCATTACCTGAGATGGTGTTATATTGGCCAACATCAGAGAGCCCTGATCTTAAAAGCCTTTTCTATTGTAATGTAAAAACGATGCATGCTTGGAAATATGAACCAGTTTATAAGATAAGCTGCCAAACGCTTATGTTTGAATGCAATAAAGTCTGATCTTACATTGTTCCTCGTTGTCCTGATAATACTGGGACCAATAATCTCAAGAACAATGCTGTTGCTCTCATTCAACGTCTTCTTACGTGGATCAGCAGCTGGAGACCAATGATAAAACTTATGCTACATAATCTAATTAATGTCATTTACTGTACCTAGATTACAGAGGATACAAACTGTTGTAATTGGCAGAAAAATGAACAGTCACTGGGTAGAAATGAGAAGCTGCTTTTACCTCTGTCTGAAATCAGGAACCCGTTGTTTTAAACGTGAAAAGGAACTCCTGGTTTATCCACTGAAAGCTGCATTATGTGCTGTGTGAGAACAGTAAGCTCGACAGTAAAAAAAAAAAAAAAAAGGGGGGGGGGGGGATATAGCTATATTAAGGCAAAACCAAGTGACAATGTGTGATCCTGCACATAACAAGTAGCTCATGAGTGTTTTTAGTGCATGTGTTCATGTGCGTGCATCCACTCCCCAGTCTCTAATTCCACCTGGTCTGCATCCTCCTGCTCTCTGTGGGCCTGCGAGGGAACGGGGGAGGATATAGGAGGAAATTGTCCAGCATGATTCCCTCTTTATATCTCATTTCTGCACAAGTCCTTTTATCCCCCCTTCCCTCTCCCGGGAAACCCCAGGAGGAAATCCCTCACATGTTTGGACGCGGAGCACAAGTGTCCCACAACGGGACCAGACCCTAACGAGTGGGGAGCCACGCTAAGTCAGACGGGCTTAGACACTAAAACAGAGACAGGGGCCGTCAGGATCATGCCGCAATCCCCGTGCAACGGCCAGTGATGAGGGAATCCAGTCCGACTGGCGCGTTTCTTGTTTTCTTTGATTGTTCAGCTGACTCTCTGTTGTTCGTTCAG
>JBBMOC010000086.1:579407-616641 GCA_037975185.1 Centropyge bicolor
GGGGGGGGGGGGGGAGGGGGGTGTTTGATGTGCTCGCAGAGCTCCTGTTGCACGGGGAGAGAGGTAAAGCCAATTCAGGAAGGGCTTGATCCTCTCTAAGGCCTGTGCTGCATCAAACACTTGTCAGGCAGCAGGCAGACAGACAGACAGCTGAGTGGCTCTGACAGATCTGACCAATGAGAGTCACCGCCGCTCGGCTCCTCCGCTGCGCTCAATAATCCACCTTCCACTCACTCAAACACAAACACAGGGCTTTGAGGCATATGGCAAACATTTTCTTGTTGTTTTTAGCCGCGTATGATTACAGTGCAATTTCAACGGTCGTTTCAGGGTCTCACCTCGCCGAGGACAGGTCTGTGCAGTCCAGAAGGCAGCAGCATCTGTCAGAGATGCAGCAGGGGAAGGAGAAACGAATCAAATCAAAGGGAGACTTAAGCTCCCACTAATCTGAAAGAAATGTCTCAAGGCCTGTCGGGATCACGGTCCTGAACCTTGCCACCCAGCGGGAAGGAGCATTTCTGTTTGAAGGGATTTGATATGGTACCTGGAATGGGTTGAGTTTCGTTACAACGACCACTCAATCATGTCTCCAGATTTTCCTGCGAGAGCCATCATGTCATGTCCACTGACAAGGCCATGTAATGGGTGTTTCTCACGTGACAGAAAGCTGAAAATCTCCAAATGCATTTTGAAAATTATGTATTTGAGGTTGTGCCATTAGATGCAAATATGACTAAATGGACGACTGTGTAAAATGCTGCCAAATGTGGGGGTCTCAGATTGGGAAGGGGTAACCCGCTGTTGAAAATGTTAAGATTGATAAATGCTGCAGTCATTTTTTTTTTTACACTGTGTAATATATAAATGAAAAAGACGGCATTACATATTTCACTATTTATGTTTTTTAACTCAATTAAAATGCTTTCAGTACACACACTTGGCTGCAACCATCAAAACTTAACAAATATCAAAGTTAAAGAATGCATCTGGTCTTAAATGTAAAATTACAGTTAAGTATCATTTAATAGCAGCATATTTTATAAAGCAAGTTCTCCATGACTTTGACTGGCATTTTGTCATTAGTCTACAACAGCTCTCTATCTAATCTCCATCTCTACAAAAGTAGTGACAAAGGGAAATCCTTTTTTAAATTATTATTTCTAAGATTTGAATATTAGTGAACACTTTCTACGACAGTGAAAATGTGTAATGTTGTGAGCTGGCTGTAGTGCATGTGTGCAGCGAAAATAACGAGGATGCAAAAACCAAAAGGGTTTAAATGGTGATTGGTAGTCGAGATTGTTCTGCTCATTTTAAAGACATATCATCTTCATTGTTTTCTATTGCTTTTTCTATTGCTTCTTAGTAATGAGTCACATGATTAAGTTTAATATGGAAAGTTTTGCTCACAGTGAATTATCACCAGCTCCTCTCAGCGCCATGAAGCCTCTCAGTGTCTTTAAACATGCAGTTTTGCATTGGGCCTGGTTACTGGCTCCAGACCAGTGGCATCTCTGTCAACTCTCAGACCTGCCGACGGGCTTGTGCTTTACGCAGTAAGTAAACATGTTGAGGTCACTAACGTGTGCTAGTATCTGCTCCCCTGAACTGGAATAGCTAACCTGTGACATCACCTCCGTGTCCTGCCTGTTCATGTCGATGGGAGTGCAGGGCACTTCAACCTCACTGAGTTGGCCCTGGCCTCTACTTATCACTATAATGGCTGTGCTTTTAGTCTGCGCCCCCCCTCTGTTTGTCACTGTTCGCTGACACACAGACTTTGTTGTGTCTGCACGTCTGCTCGCTGGGTCCACGCTCACGGACACTGAGTGGGTCCGAAGCCACAGTCTCCCTCTGAATCAGCAGCTCTAATTAAAAGCTGTGATGTCTCCAGTGATGGAGAGAGAGAGGGAGGGAGGGTGGAGAGAGGAGAGGAGAGGGGCTTCTGGTGGCTGAGCCAGTGCAACTGTGCACCAGATGTTTTCAGGCTCCCCCGTTCGGCTCCTCGCCTTCCTCCTCTTCTCCTCCAGCCAGACCACTGGAGAGGGAGCGCTCCGGTGCACGATGTGCGCCACGCGAACACATCCTCCTCTGTGACATGCACGATGTTGCTCCGGCAGCGCCGCGCTGTGATATGTGATCCATGAGTGAGAGAGTGTTATTGGAGTGTGAGGCAGGGAAACAGAATGGAAACAGGGCAGAGGAAGAGAGGAGATAATGTGGTGACTTGTTCTGCCTGTGAGGTCTGTTTTTATTGTTTGTCGGTGTCTGTTACGTGCGTCTCACACTCTGCCTGCCTGCGTGGATACGTGTGTGTGTGTGTGTGTGTGTGTGTGTGTGTGTGTGTGTGTGTGTGTGTGTGTGTGTGTGTGTGCAGCCTCATCTGCCCGGTGCAGTGTGGATGGGGAGATGAAAGCGTCGGCGGCCCACAGGAGAGCTGGCAGCAGAGCCGGACTGGAGGTCTGGCAGACAGAGAGAGGAGGTGCAGGGATGCAGCACGATCAAACACACCCACCCGCTCGGCTTATCTAAATATGAGGTGAGACGCCCTGACACTGGGGCCTACTTCAACATAGGGTCAAAGACATATAGGCATTTGATGTTTTTTTTGACTGGACTGAAGAAGAAACAGATGATGTTTTGTGCCTGTATTTGATAAATTTCATCACTCCAAACATTTCCAATAAAGTGTAAAATTCAATGTTTTGCTACACGTGTGTGCTGTCAGGGTGGAGGAGCCTCTGAAACTAGGTTTGGATCATCACAGCCCTCCAAATCCATACTCATGAAATGTTTTAAAGCGGGGTGAGCAGGTTTCATTACACGTTTTACAGATTGCCACCCTTGAAGCTGTTCTGTAAAATCCTCCAACGTCCCGCGGTATCAATTTCTGTCGGCAGCCTTCTGATAGAAACTAAGAAGAAATTCAACAAATGTGGTCAAACACAAACCTCAGTCATGTCACAAGTGGACATCTCTGGTTGGCAGTCATCAAACATTATATAACAGACCAAAACAGAGCCCTATGTACGAGTTGAACTCCACTTCAAAGACCTCATCACAGGCTGTTGCCATCATCCCTGTAAAGACACAGACCATGTCTCGACTGCTGTAAAAAACTCACAGGGTGTAACAGCTCAAACTGGCCGTCGAGGGAACGCTCAGCGAAGGTGTGCTTTACAGCCCGACAGTGTCATGGGCAATATCAGCCCATATACTCCTCAGCGGGGGAAATAGCTCCCGTTTGTGGAGCATGAGAACATGAAAACATTCCACTTCTGTACAGTATCCCCCCCCCCCCTTCGTTCCCCCTCCAGTTTGCTGCCACTTTGTTTGTTTGCATACGTCTGTTTTTGATGGGGCTGTTGATGTCGGCACACATGCCTCATTTCCTCCGCCAGGAGACGAAAACGGAAGCAACCTTCCTCCTCTCTGACTATATGTGCAACCATATCCAGGTTTTCAAGCTTACAAAAGAGCCATTGAGGTCAGGATTCCATAACTGTGCGGCTTGTAATCACGGTTGATAGAAACATCAACTTTGGCTGGTGTTCTTGCTGCCAAATGAGCATCTGTTCAAAGTATCCCAGCAAACTTTCTACATCCGCTGGCTTGGATTTCTTGGAAGAGCGTTAATGCACACTTCACAATAAAGGAGTCAAACAAATAGCAGAGCTGCTGTATCTAATGTGTGTACACGAGTCTACAAAAGGCAGTTCAGCAAAACCACAACTCAAAGAGTGTGAAAAAAAAAGCCCTCCACTCACACCCCTCCTCTTTCTTCCTGCTTGGAAAAGACCAGATGACAATAATGTGGAGTATGGAGCCCCAGTGAGCACCGCTGACCCCTCCCCTTCCATCCCTCCACCCCCTGGTCTTTGAAAGGCCTCCACATGTTTATGGCTCATGCCTGTGGTATGAGGATGGATTCTCCATATAAAAGCCAGCAGGATCATGGGGTGTTTCAAATATTGCTCTCTGAAGACAGTTGCTGACAAAATGACAGCAGCCATATTTATTTTGGTCAGAGAGCAGGGGCACTTAGTGGGAAGTTAATCAGAGACCCCCCCCCCCCCCCCTTCTGCCCCCGGCTTCCAGCGTCGTACTATTCCCCCCAAAAAAGGAATGTACCCAGGGCAGAGAAGTCTGCTGGTAATGACTTTCTCCTCCGATGGAATATTTAACACTGCTCAACTGCACCAGAGGCAGAAAAATGAACCTTTGAGAACATAAGCAAGTGTTGATTGTCTGTCCAAACATGAGCCTAGATAATCCTTTTTCATCTGGTTAGGAGGAGATATGAAACATAAGCGTGGGGATGGGGGGAAAAAGAGAATAATCTATGGCAGAGATTTGCAGTATAGGATGGCTGAAGCAGAGCGTGTGTTAATTTGTGACTGTGACCGCAGTGGTGACCATAACTGCCCCTGGCACCGGGCTGCTGGAGACCTGGCCAAGTCAATGACAGGTTGATGTGTCTCTCCTCTTCACCCACACTCTTATTCACTACAGCACAGTGCAAAGCTTCCAGAACACTCTCTGTCATCTCTGCCTCAGTTTCACAGTCGTGTGTGCAGCATGAGGAAATCATCATTATGGTTTTTTTTTTGGTCTGCATAACCAGATTTCTGCAGCATTTCATTAAATAAATGAGCGATGCAAGCTTGTGCGGTGGGTGGCGGTAACGTCCCGGCACAAACCAACCCTGGTCCTGTGTCCAAAGCCGGGCCGTCCATGCTGTCCAGAGGAGGCAGGCTCCATCTGAGGCCCTCTCACCGGCTCCTGTGTCAGCTCCTGTGTCAGCCCCTATGGAGCAGCCTTATTAAATGAAGATTAAGCCGTGGCTCCCCCAGTCACAACAGGCTGCCGTGTGGGGCACACATAATCACTGTGACAGGGCGGCTGCCAATTAGAGCCCTCCTTCTGTCCTGGGAAAACGCTCCTCACTCCGCTCCCGCTGGCGGGAAGAAGTGATCCGGATTGTCCGTGATATGAGCCAGGCCAGAGCTGGCCGTTAATCAGCCGTCAGATCTCCGAGCGGGACGTGTCATCTGTGCACCAGCTCTCCGTCCCAGTCCTGACTTCCCGTGGAGCCACACAGGGAACATTAATTGGAGTAATGAGGTAAGGACATGAAGGAGCAGAATGAAGAGTGTTGGTTGGAGCAGAGCTCGGACAAACGGCACCACCAGCTTCTCTGCTGAGACCAGAACAACACGCTCCATCAGTTAGCCTCCAGTTGAGTTGAGTTAAAGCGAACGTCTGATTGAGAATAAAGCCGGCTACATCTGACAAAACCACGTCCAGAGATGTGTTTGGATGGGAGCGTTCCGAGCCAAACACAGGCCAGGCTCAGATGTGATCCTGCTGAGTGTGGAACTAAAACGCTCAGAATCGAATGGCATCTCTCGCCAGAGCTTGAACCTCCTGGCTCGGCGAGTGTAAACAGCAGAATTGTGTGTCACACGCTCACGTGCACGCGCATTAACTGCTCGCTCGTACGCAAAGACTGCCAGAAAGCCGAACTGTTTGGTGTCTCAAATGTTGTGCGCTACAGACGAGGCGGTTGAGCTTCCTCCAGAGCGGATTTGAGGACGGGTTTACGGGAGCAGAGGCTCTGGAGCAGATGGTTCGCAGACGGTGAAGACCAGGAGGTCCGCAGCGCTGCGGATCCACCGCAGAACCAGACTGGCTTCAGACAGAACCTGGCGTAAGTCCCACCAGCCAACCAGATCCTCATGGGCCTGGTGGATCCGGGGCAGGTCTGGGTTCACTTTGGTCCACTGCACTGGATGCTTGTGGGGTAGTTTCAACAAATGGCCGCCTCTCTGTCAAGTCCAGTTGCTTTAAATACAGAGCCCCCGCGGGGCCTTCACATGTCACGCTGCAGAGGAGTGATGAGGTGGTAAGCTGAGTCTAGGTGGGTTTATCCTCCTCTGCCCCCCCCCACAGAACGTGTAACACCACTTGTTTACCCAGGGTTTCAAATGGAAGGCAGAGGGAGCAGACCGGCGCTGTGGCTGCAGGAGACAGTCATCACAGTTACAGTACAAACAGAAGTCATGACAGACAGCGTTAGTGGGGGCTGGACCCGAGCACGCTCAGGACTGATGGGATGGAGGGCTTGGCCTGGGTTGAGCCCTACAGCAGAAAGGCTTTCTCTGGTTACACACACGGGAGATCAGTGCTCCCACACAGGCTGTCGTTCAGTACAGGTCCATACAGATGATCAGTTCTCCTCTCACTCTTCCTCCTGCCTGCTGTTTCTGTCCATGAGGTCAGCAGGGGGTCTGTGAGTCGTCATGGCCTTTCAGAAGCAGCACTCATAAATACACTTCAAAGTCATCATGTAAAGTGTAAATTGTGCTGCACTGATGTGGAAAACCAGCTCTTACATATGTTTCTGTTATCGGGTCCAAAATTTGACATGAAGCTATGAAAAGACACTGTTCAATAAAACGTCCATATTTGTCTGGGTTAGTTTCAGGTTCAGTCATCAACCACCCATCCAACACATCTACTCTCACCTACAGATCGAGCAAGCAGAGCCGCACAAGCGTCACTCCGGCCTGCGACCAGAGAGACCATCGCGCCGTCTGAGAATCTGAAAGCCGATTTGTAAAACTGTTGGAAATTAGCCCGAGTTGCAATAGTGTGTTTGTGTTGGACTTTACTCCCTCTTAAATCTCAAATCAGGGATTACGCTAAGAGTGGGAGTTTCGAGAGCTTTAACATTTGAAGTTGTTTACTCAACATCTAATGTCAGTGGACGGGCAGAGGCAGCTGCTGTTCAAAGATTATAGTCGAGAGTGGGTGGGCAGGAGGGGGGGGGGGGGAGAGGAGACGTATGGATTGATAGGCAGAAAAAAAACCCAAAGAGGGATCGAACTTGTCACATGTCTGTTTGTAAACCAGTGAATCTGATGACAAGGCTTGCTGGGAAATCTCTGCAGGGAATTCCTTAATGGCATCAATACGGAGCAGCGGGCGCTGCAGTGTTATCACTCTGCTCACCTTCCTCTCCTCTCCCCTCGGCTCACGAGACAGAGAGAGGGGAACCCAGCCTGTCAGTGCTGATAGCACCGGAGCAGCTATTAATAAAGTCTCTTTATTGTTTATAGGCTGTCAGGAGCACCATCCGGAGGAGAGAGGAGCATTTCACCGTCTCCAGGGTGCGATGCAAAACGCCTGGCCCGCACGCACGCCAGCCAGGCAGGCAGGCAGCCGTGAGACGAGACCTCCTCATCCCTCCAGAGATCGTCTAGCACTTTTCCCATTGAAGTATTATATGAAATCATGCACCAAACTGAAACAGCTGGCTGAATGTGACAAAGAAGATTTTCATCAGAATCACACAGAAGGTTTTCTAATAACTCGATGTTGTTCAGAAGTGCTGTGATTAACAGCAAAGAGAACACTTACTCCAAATAAATAAGAGTGCAGTTATTTAATCTTGTTCCCAAAAAACAAACAAGCAGCTCAAACTATGAAATATGGCTTTTGATGCTTTGAATTTTTTGTTGGTGAAATATCTGTCCACTGCTGCCTTTCCTTCATTGTTATATACATGCAGTTGTCCATTGTAGCTGGAGCGTAGAAATATATTGACTAAATACTCAGCAGGTGGAAACCAAATCCCCATTTCACTTTTTCAAAACTTCAAACGTTTCCTCACAATGAGCCTGAGAGTGTGATGGAGATGATGCCTGTGACAGTGCACTGCCACTTGTTCCATCTGTCCGTGCTCTCAGACAGGACACTGCTGCTCTGACAAACACCGGCCCAGAGCAGCAAACGAGTCCCAGCAGTGCCAATGATATACGGTGTTTACACCGATCGGCAACTTGTCCAGAGCACATCGGACACGGTTTACACAACTCGTCATGTTGCTGTGAAAGTGCATCTCCTCTTGACGTGATCTGGGCTCTACTTTCTCTGCGTTTGTGTGTTTTACACAGGGATTATGTCTCTGCCAACACAGAGGGAGAAGAAGAAGATGACTGGCGCTGTCCTTGTGCGCCTCGGCTAAGCCGGGAGACAGGGATCTGTCACTGACGTCCAGTGTAATTTAAATACGGAGATATGTAGAAATGCAAGCCAGGGTGATCAGATAAGCATTTCCATAAATAGTGTATACCTACATGCTGCTTCCTCCGTCTCCGTTTAATCCACTGCATCTTTACGCTCGGCAGTTATATAATCCTGTGCTTATCCTAAACATTGGTGTCTGGTGTCCGCTGAGAAGAGCTGATAAAAATGTTCATTTTTAGACCCTCTTACATTAAGAGCACTTTTTATATTTACATTTTCTTCTGAGTATGAAATCTATACATTGAGGTTAGAGTTTTCTGAAACTGAAAGATTGAATGGATCAGATTGAATTGCAGAGTATGTTATTTTTAAGTACTCGGGACCCGTGAGTTCTTGAAATTATATTATTTTACAAGGTCACCCAGCAAGGCCATGGAGCCATGCTGCAGCCAGTCTCGAACCTCCACCTGCATTTCAGAGGGCGGCCTCGTCCCATCGGACTGAGCTTTATTATCAGTCACGGGAAGTGATTATTTTACGGTGTCAGTCGGTCGAGCTCCCATGTGACGGCACTGGATCTCGTCCCGTTCGACTTCAGCTGCTTACATTTTTACCTTGTATTTATTTGAACTGCAGAGTGTTGCATTTCACTGGTTTTTGCCAAGTGGGAATTTTTCACTAGCGGCCGAGTGGCGGGGAATTAACAACACATGCCTAAGTCTGAAATTTACCTTGACGACCCGGAGAGTCCTACGACACACACACACACACACACACACACACACACACACACACACACACACACACACACACACAGTGACACTTTCACACACGGCTGAGGTCACTGATCCTCCACAGAGATGGAACCCAGTCACTGGACAGAGAGCTGTGCTGAGAGGCAGCGGCTGCGTCACCAGGGAACAGCAGCTTTAAGTCAGACGGACACGGGGAGTCCGCTGTCGCCTTTTAAAGGTCTGAAGAAGAATGGTTCTGCTATGCGCTCAATTTAGACTTCACGACGATTTCCCATCAGCAGCTCCGTGCTCCAGATAATTAACGGCTGTAACCATGCACAACAATGCCAAATTTTAATTAAAGAAGGTCATAAAGTTTCTTGGAAAAGGTCAAGCAGGCCCGGCAGAGTCACGGAGAGGCGTGGGGGGGTTGGGCAGAGTTTCCCCAACAAACAGGACGGGGCTTTAGGAACTAAATGTGCCATGGAATCACAGTTTCCAAAGCGGAGAGCAGCAGCTGCCGGAGTAGTGCTGAAATATGAGCAACTATCAGGGTTTATTTCAAGTTTATTTACTCTTTCACCACTTCACTAAATGGTCCTCCATTTCACCACTCCAGGCCAAAGATGGAGAAAAATCCTCGAGGTTCGAACATTTCCCTCTTTCTGTTCAACAGTGTTTTTCTTCTTTCGACAGCCTGAACGATATCTGCCACCGTAATTGCTTCCTTATTTGGTGAATTAAATATTTACACTTGGCCTATCCTAATCCAAAGTTTATGAGAGATGTAAAAGTACATTAAGGGAAAAGACATTTATTTTAAAAGCACTGCTAACTGAGGCCATCACCCCAAATGGTGTGTTTGGACCGTCTGAGAGAAATGGTTTACTTTTTGAAAAAAAAATATTTCCCTTAGCTGCATTCACACACGGAGAAATTCCAGATTTGACTTCTCATTTAATGGCCTGACATACACGCTGCGCGCACCGCAAATATCTCACGAGCTGACGGGGAGGAAACAGAGACAGCCATTGAAGAAACCTGCCGTTCGTACTTTGAAGAATTCCACTGAGGAGAGGAAGGGAGATGGGGAGGGAGGGGGGAAAATATAGCTCAGAAAAAGAGCCGCCATGGAAAAACACTGATAGTTCATGCAGGGAAACGCCACTGTGCACCTCAAACACGCAGACGGAGAAAAAACAAGGCTGAGTGCAGGTACAGAGGTTACATGGAGCAGGTGGAACTGTGGGGGGGGGGGGCTGTTTTCTTTAATATTCACCGGAGCAGTGTGAAGTGAACGTGGATGGAGCTGGACTGACTGACAGCACGTCTCCCTCACACACACCAACATACATCCTTACCTCTCCTGCAGTGCCTCATGGCCATTTTGCACATCCTGGACTCGGCGATGGTGGGACAGGGTATCGTGTCCTTGGGTGGTTTCTTTACAATGTGCCGCGTCCGGGTCTCCAGACCCCACTTATAGCCGCAGGTTTTGTTTCTCCTGGTGCAGGCTCCCCACTCGCTCCACTGGCCCACCTCGCAGCCCTCTGCACACACACACACACACACACACACACACACACACACACACACACACACAGACAGACACACACACACACACACACAGACAGACAGACAGACAGACACACACACACACACACACAGACACAGACAGACACACACACACAGACACACACACACACACACACACACACACACACACACACACACACACACACACACAGACACACACACACAGACACACACACACACACACACACATAGACACACACACACACACACACACACAGACACACACACACATAGACACACACACACANCACACACACACACACACACACACACACACACACACACACACACAGACACGGGGATGTGCAGTGAAACACAGAGCTCAGGTCAGGCTTTAATACAGGGGGAGGGAGCTTTACTGGGGGGCTGTAACCTCTGTGTGTGTGGTCCCAGCTCCACTGTTTGTTTTCCAAGTGCAAAATAAGCAGGTCAGCTGAGAAATTACAGAACACTGTGCAGGTAAAGAAAGGTTTAACAGACCAGGTTGTTTACTCCTCTGAAACTTTTTCATTTCTGTAAATATCTGTTCTTCCACATACCTCCACACTCCATGGTGTCCTCCAGCGGGGCGAAGCCCTCGGGGCACTTGTCAAAGCAGCGCCCTTTGTGGAGGTAAAAGCCTGACTTGCACTTGGTGCAGAAGTCTTTGCTGAAGCAGGACTCACAGTTCTCTATCCTGCACCCTGCAGGGAGAGAGAGAGAGGAGAGAGAGAGGAGAGAGTCAGGGTCTGAGCAGCTCAGGGGTTTGGGGAGGGGGCTTCTTGAAAGGATCAAACAGCAGTGGTGGATGTGAAGCTCATCTCTCCAGGCTCCAGTGTGTTTGTTTGTTTTTCCAGACGTTTCTTTCTTCCTCCTGTTCGAGTTTACAGTGAGCAGATCAACAGTGTGAAAACAGCAAACGACACAGACGCTGAGAAATTATGTCACACTGACCTCGTTCAACACATTTCACCAACATCCAGCCGTGTGCATGCAAACACACCGGCCCACATGTTTTCAGCTAACAGTTGTCCTATCAGGGCTCTGAACACTTTTCTTAATGTGCTGTCTTATCACTCCACACTGCTCCAGTCATCTGTGACGGAGGAGGCTTTTCTCCATTCCTCACTCAGTTTTCCTCTCACTGTGAATGATGGCTCCTGATCCCAGCGCTGCCAGCTGTGTGCATCCCTTAACTTCTGGCTACGATATGAAAGGGGAAAGGTGGGTGAGGGAGGGGGAGGCGCGGGGGACAACAACATTTTGCGTCGCCTTGCCAAACAAATGCTGATGCATTTAGTCAGCAAACACAACAGCACACTGCTCGTCCCACGCCACACCCTGTCGCTGCGCGTGACACGCAGCGCCGCGCTCGCAGAGACAGGCCCGGCCGGCGATGTGTCATCCAGCTCGTACTCTGCAAATAGCACATCAGGCAGGGCCAAATTACAACGACCACAGCAGCAGGGCGACGCTCAGGCCGCCATGATTAGAAGGAGCCTCCCACAGCTGGCTAATTTATGATGCTCCTCAGAAGCTCTATGTGGCCCTGTTACCCAACAGGCGTCCAACGCCGGAGAGCCACACTCTGTAACCTGCAGCCCCCCACCCCCACCCCCCCGGTGCAGGGATTTCCCAGGTAGGTGTCATCTGCTCCTGCGACCGTGTCTCAACCATGCATTAGTGTTCACGCATTTCTCACTTAAACCTGCTGTGATTTTCCACATGTGAGAGCGACAGAGGCTGAGGGCTGCTCTTTTATCTGTGACCCTTGCAGGGCCCGGGGAAGGGAAGGTTCTCACAATCACACCCCTTAATTACACCATCTCCAGCTAACCATCAGGCCTCCTCCTCGACATTCCTCCAAAACGAGGGGGTCCCTCCCCGCTTCACTTTGAACCCGAAAGTATGGCCTCTGCCCACTCACTCTGGTCTCACGCTTTCCCGACCAGTCTAAACAAACCATGGACACACACACACACACACACACACACACACACACACACACACACACACTAATCAGATATGGCTGGAGATAGAGCCACGCTACACTGAAGCCTCACTCCATTTTCTGCCATGGCCATAAATCACTCATCTCTTTGGTCACTTTCTGTCTTCTCTGTTTTTATGTCATTAATTCAATCACATGATGTTATTTAGCTTATCTAGCTTTTCCCTTTGCTCCATTTGATCTCATATCTGGACATATGACTGGAGTTACTCTCTTGGAATGTGTGAGTCTACGGGAGGTATAAGTGCTTTTCTGCGGTCCTTTTTTTTAGCTCTCTATCTGTCATCCACTTCTTTCTGGGTGAAACCGAATCAGTCGGGTTTGGGTTTGATACAAGTCAAGCCCAATACCAGGAGCAGGCTAATAAATCACGGAGCTAATTGGAAAGCACAAAGCTGTCTTTTAGCCTTCACACTTCCCAGGCCTGTCATCACCTGAGAGACTTGAAGCTCCCAAACAAAAAAATAAAAGAGTGAGAAGGGGGGGGGGGAGAACATCTGGCAGTACTCTCCAGCACTGGGGTTGTGCAATGCTCGGTTATTGACAGTAAATACGAGCAACACAGATGTGCGAAATACTGTATCCTTGCAGCAGCAGTAGCACTTGACAAGGTTTTTGATTAAAACATCACTCTTGGCTTCGGTTTCAGATGTGGTAAGGCAACGGCTCAAATGCTTAGAAAAGCTGTTTCTCAAATAGAAGATAAGTACTAATGGCACTCGGAGAGACGGAGGAGGTGGATGACACATCAATACGGCTCCGTGGGAGTTAGAATGTAGGGAGACAACGCTGGGGGGGTCAGAGGTCATCGGAGAAGGAGGTGGGTCGGAAGGGATCGCCGTGGCAGACATTTATCCCTCGGTCCATTTATCTGGCAAAAGGCTATCTGGGACAGTGGAGACGCTCCCACACTGATGGGCAGAGAGGCCGCTCGTCCAGAAGCTGCAGGAACAGATCCAGGGGAGCGGGTTCATTCTCCCTGCAGGATTAACCTCTGGACCACCTTTAAAGTCTTCATGGAGGTGCCTCAGGGAGACTAATGAGAAGTAATGAGGTCATCAGATCCCATCGAAGGCCCAGTGTTCCCGGGACTTAAACGTATTATCATCATTATCTCCCAGCCTGCTTCTGGCCCTCCGTCATATTATGAACACAGGAGGAGAAGCCTGATGTTTCAGCTCGGAGAGGAATTTCAAAAGCTGCCAGGAAAGTGACCGAGGGTGCACGATTGGAAGGGTCAGCGCCGCCGGTCCCACCGTCGCCCGTGTCGCTGTCACACTTCTTTCGTTGTTTGTTTGGTTTGCGCATAAAATGTTTCTGTGGTTTGCATGTCAAGTGCAGCTGAAGTTGAGGGATGAGTCAGCGAGCGTTACTTGTGATCTAATGGTGCATGCTTGGCAGAGGCCGATCCCTCTGCTGTGGTCTGGATAAGGAACCCACCGATTTTATCAGGGCCACTCAGAGCCTCATGTCAGCTGGTGTTGATCCGCAGGCTGACGGCACCGTGTGTCATCACTGTTTACACGAATATTCACGGTGCAGAGAGAGGGTGCTAAAGCTTTTTCTTTTTTTTTGGAGATTGATGAATCTCTCATGGTCCAAAATGGGGTCTTTTCCGTTATCTGAGCTGGAGGTGGGTTGTCTAGCGAGAGAGTCTCAGCCTCCTCCAGAAAGCTGAGCAGCCCCGATGCAGCGCAGCAGGAGTGTCCATGTCGTAAAAGGCCTGGCAGTGCGAGGGGGAAAACAAGCCCTGTTTTTCCAGCCTGCGCCTCCAAGCTGAGTCGAACAGCTCTGACCTACTCTCTAGGCCCTGGGTTTGGCTGACATGGAAGCTCTGGCTTGCTCGCTGCCACCCAGCCATGTCGTGTGGAGCTGCGGATGGGCCAGAGCTGCCATGTTCCTCCCAGCTCTCTCCGTGCTGTTCTTTCCACATGGCTGCTCCCCACACGCCGGTGTGGAGCTAGGTGAAGCAGAGGAGGTGTTCCTGTCAATCAGCGTCTCCCCGAGGGAGCGAAGGGATGACAGACGTGTCAGCGGCCCCCCCAGCTTCTTCAATCCAAGGAACACAGTCTGTGATAGAGCAGGATCTGCTGCTGGATCTGCTCAGCACAGCTCGGGCTCAGACAGTGGTCAAGCTCAGGCAGTCCTTCCACTCACACTACACTATGCACAATTACACAGTGTTTCAGCTCCGTCTGGCTGGAATGTCCCTGGGAGCAGGGCTTGGTTTGGTGGGTCCATTGTATTGTCTGGCAAATGTGAAAGAGCAGTTAGTAAAGCTGTGATGATTAAATGTCCCTTGGTTTAGCTCAAAGGCCAAAAGCAACTGGTCTTTTTGTTGGTTAGACTGTGCAATGGAAATACCCACAGGCTCAGAATTAGAGCGAGAACGACGGAGCTTGAATGAAAGACATGGAGAGGCAGAGCAGGAGAGAGAGCTGCCGGCGCTGCCAGCCCACGGCTGCTAAACTCACGGTAGTGCCTTTACACAGCCTTCGTACCCAGTTGGCTGAGGCCCACGATGCATGGCTCCATCTCCAAGCCAACAATTCCCATGATGTACTTTTAACTTAAACGATCTTGGAAAATCCAATCCAATCACCTTCCACTTCCAGGGCTAATTTGATGTGACACGGCAGCGAGAAGTCGAACAATGGGATTTGGTAACAGACTTCCTCGCTCTGGGAAATGCAGTAAAAAAGAAATCACAATTGGCAATCCAAAAAAATTACCCTCGACAGAAGAGTCTCTCGTGGCCCATGACGCTGGCACTGAACGAGCTGCCATAGTTAAACCGCGCTTCCAGGATATTGGCAATCTCAGGCTTTGATCAGACAGCTCGTTGGTTGGCAGCGATTAGGGCTGGGGTTTCTGCGTGTGTGAAAGCCCGCTGCAGTGGGGGGGTGGCAGCAGTGGGGGGTCCAGAATACAGCCAGAGGGAGGAAGTTTGCTGAATGCAGCCCTGCTCCCATGCTGACCCTCTCAACGCTCTCCCTTTAAAAGACAGCTCTGATAGTCGCCTTTCAGCTCAGAAGTCTTCGAGCCAGAGACCTCGCTCGTGATACCAAATGACAGAATATGCTTTGGTTTGGGAATGTATGTTCAAACCGAGGTATTATGAAATGTGACTGAGGCGAGAGCATGGCTGCACCGCACTCACACACATTTGGCTGTACATAAAGCAGCACACTGTGTGACCGTTGCTACAAATCTTCCCTGTGGAGCGCTGGGTTGACACCCACAGTCACTGGTGTGGGGCCTCTTCTTGGCGGCTGATAAGAACCCCTGTGGAGAACACTGGAGTTACTGCATATGGTTTATGGCTCATATCAAGCCAGCCATTAGCTGCTGAAAGGAGCTCTTGCAAAGCAGAGACCCTGGAACATAATATATGGACGTAGAGAAAGGTATTATGCAAGGAACGACATCTCACTACTGGTAGTTAACACTGCGCCTCCCATGTCTCGGGCCTCTTTGGAATCCAGCTGAAGTGTAGCTGTAAATGGGCTTCCAGTCATGTTACACTGCGGACAGTACAGCTCCCATTGTTTTTGGCTGTAATTACAGTGTTATTTTCTCTGTGTGTAGGGGGAAAACCCCAGAGCTGTAAGCCTTAAATTTAAAATTCATCAAGTGAGGCACAGTTTCTCAAGTAGCCCTGAGAAATTAGTAGGTGGTCGGGCCGATAAATTAGGACACTGAATGAGGTTGCACTGGGCTGGTCCTGGTCGTTTATGAAGTGTTGGAAATGCAGCATCAGGTGGTTCCCCTTAAATTAAAGTCTCTAAAACTGACAATGACTTTGCTAAGTGCAAAACTGAAGATAATTCTGTCGCTCAATTTTCTTTATACTTCATTCTAAGGAGGTGAAATATTCTGTAATTTTCTGTGATTGCATGGGTACAACCTGGACGTACACTTAAGTAGTTATACATAGAAGTTTGTAATATAGCAATATTGAGAATTATTAAGAGATACTGCGACACCGCTGGTGGCTAAATGTTCTGAATTTAAAACAGGAGGAGGTTGAATGATAATGAGAGAAAGACTGCAGCTGATGCCTGAATTTACTGTGAGCTGTGATGTGATATTTCAAATGGTGAACAACAGGAAGAGGCTACAGCCCACCGATGACGCTGAACAGGAATGCTAAAGAATGTTTTCTAAATGCAGTTTCAGAAGTATATTTCAATATATTTCAGCACGTTTCACAAACTGAAACTTGGCAGTCTTTGTCTTAAACTCCTCATTGGTCAAACTACAGTATCTGTGTGACTTTCCTTTGCATCACACTGCAGCATATACAGTGTACAACATCCATCCCTTCTCTCCCCCCACACCTCCATCACATGCTTCAGGAGCCCCTGAAGAGAAACTGAGAGTGAGCGGAGTGTATAAGCCTCTCGCTTGTCTCGCTCTTGTTTTCCTTCACCCAGGCAGTCCACAAAAAAAATTCTTGAATGAGATAAGATCACACAGACAAACTCTGGTGTAATAATAAGCAGCTGCTCTCTAAGTGATTTCAGAGCCTGTGTTTAAAAAGCTCATGATAACAGAGACGTAATGCCACGTTCCAGGACTCTCTGGAAAAACGGCAGCAGTTCCGTCCACGCCGGCGGCAAAGCCCTCGCCGTCATTCGTCCGCCGTGCCTCGGAGCTCTCGCCTGTGTCGACTCCCAAATAATATTCAGTGACCCGACAATTAGCTTCCGACCCAATAAAATATCCGTTTATGGAGGCGGGACGTGAAGTGCTCAGTGAAGACGACATGCGGAGCGCAGCTGAGAACGAGGGTCAAATAGGAAACAGGATTACAGAGCCATGACTGAAGCGGCGATCACATCAAAGTAGGTCTCGCTCTGAGATCTGATGCTACGTGACAATACAAGATGTTGTTCTATGAGCAGTTTGTACGGAGAGGGATTCAGATTAACTTGCCACACATCAGGATCAGTTAAAGTCAAAATTCACCCAGCGTGGGGATACAGCGGTTAGGATCGCAGGGTGAAGGGAAAAAAAAAGAAAAGAGTTTTCACCAGAGAACAAGATGTCTTTCTCCTCCAATTTTCTCTGACTCAAGAAAATAGGGTGAAATTACTCTTACTGGTTTTAACTACAGGCGATGAGAGTTTCTGAGAACTTATGCCATCGCAGTAACCTAAACGACCAAGAGATGCAGCAACATCCAAACATCACATCGATTGACCTGATTTGCTAAAACAGAATTTTGATGTTTTCTGTCGACACTGAAAATCTTCCACTTTCAGAAATAGAATCCTGGATGTTTCTTGCTTCTCTTCGTCAGAGCAATGCTCGATTCAGATACTTTAATTGCCTTATATTTTTGGCCTCCTCTGTAGAACAGTGTTGGACAAGTTACTTGAAAAATGGAGGGCTTTCAAAAAACTACAAATCCTCGAAATAGCCTACATATTTGAGGCATTTACTGAGCGTCAACCGATCGCTTCACATTATCATCGGTGACTGCAGAAGTGAAACCACAGGGCTCGCACACCCCCCAAGTCTGAACACGTGATTCCTGAACGTAGGCCTAACCAGTGACTAACGTTACCAAACCACCTGAGAACACACAGCATGTAAATAAGAACATTTTGGAGTCGGCAGGAGCCACATTGCCGATGCCAAGCTAACACCTATTACACCAGTCTGTCAGCTGAATGCATGTCTCAGTCCTGGGAAGACAGCAAAAAATCTGAGCCACAAAATATTGTTGAAGTTTGAAATATAGTTTTATGTTTGATGCAGAATCACAGCATGGCCAGGTGAACATGCTCAGAAACATTCTAACCCTTCCTGGGATACCACCATCTGAAGCTGGCTGGTGCAGCTTCAGCATGTTATTCATGTTCATAATCATAATGGGGCCAATGGACGTACTTGCATCGAGGTCGGCAGCGATTGGGTAAGCAGTAGATTTTTTTTTTTCTTCCTGTGGTTGCTACATGTTTGCATTATTGGGCCTAAAGGTCCGGACCCCCCCCCCCCCCCTCCGGGGCTTCATTTTAGTGCATCTGTCAAGAGTTTGGCTCAGGGAACCAAATGAGTTCAAGTCCCGCTCTATTTTCATATGAAACCCTCAGCCAACACCTCAGGCTCTGTGTAAACCTATAAAGTCTCTCTCTCTCTCTCTCTCTCTCTCCCTCTCTCTCTCTCTCTCTCTCTCTCTCTCCCTCTCTCTCATAACATATTCCATGTTAAAATAAGGTTATGAGATCGTGGTGCTACATGAGGAGGAGAGGGAGACGTTTCATTAATTGGATTTCAGAGTTATATTTTAACAAGAATCAAGAGGACATTTCAGTTTTTCACTGTTATCGTTGGGAGTTTTTTTTTAATAGTTTAACATAATTCAAAGTGTCCGAGACTGAAGGTACTGTCTGTTTCAAGTTATTGAAGCAAACCACTGTCTGAAAAAGTGTAACAGTGAGGAGACTGTCAGCACATCTGATATGATTTCATCACTGAAACAAACATTAATGTGAGCGAAGTTCAGAGCGACATCGTGTTTACCTTCCTCATAAATACACTGCTAATCTTAAAGGTTCATGTTTTGTTTGTTGCTCCGAATGTTTAGTTTTTCCTTATCAAACTTCAGTGGAAAAAGAGCACATTGCTCAGTTCCTGGTGGATCTGGACTCTTCAGCTGTGACTGGCTTTCTGTGACTCTGGCTGCCAAGAAATGACACTGTGTGCTGACGTCTCACTGCACAGGCCCCCGCAGACGGTCAGCAGGAGGGGTCAGGTCCATGCCCTCATGCTGATAATCATAACACATGAATATAATCATCTGTGTAGCTCAGATGAGAATGAATGACACGTTGCTCTTAATGTGACGATACGAGTCTCTGGAGCAGCTATGGCCTCATCCTCAGAGCATCCTGGATTTCCTGCCTTCAGACATGCTGGTGGCTGGAGGATGTTGGGTAATGTTGGGAGTGTAAAGAGAAATGAGAAACAGCGCTGGTCATAGCTGGACTTCCCTGTAAAATCCCCAGAAACACAGTGCTACAGGATGAGGCGTCGCTGCTCGCC
The DNA here is from genome assembly GCA_037975185.1 of Centropyge bicolor. NCBI lineage: Eukaryota > Metazoa > Chordata > Actinopteri > Pomacanthidae > Centropyge > Centropyge bicolor. The sequence continues at coordinate 598,812 of JBBMOC010000086.1, forward strand.
TCCACCTGTGTGAACAGATGAGCCGTTCAAATTGGGAGGTATGTGTGTCTCCTCTGGATAACTGACAGTAAATCATGAGCGGGGGGGGGAACGGGGAAGTTGACGGATTGTGTGTGTGTGTCTGGGGACGGTGGAGGAGTGGAGGTGGAGGCTGGCTGGACTTACTGGAGCACATGTTGAGCTCAGGGCTGCGCATGCCGTAGTATCCAGCCGGACAGTCGTGGAGACACTCCCCGTACTGCCGCATCCTCTCCCGCCGCAGGAACAGGAAGAGCTTGGGCTGGCAGTTCACGCAGCCGTTGTCCCTGGAGCACACCGAGCAGCCCTTACAGATGGGGTACGCACCATAGCTAGCTGTAGGACAGACACAAGAGGAGCAGACAGACAAGGTGATTCAGTAGATGGAGTCAAACACATGAAGGTCAGTCGAACAGTATCTGAAACCGCTTCCACAAACACACTTTTCTGGTGTATATTTGCCTCAGACAATTCCTGTAGCTCTCTGAAATCAACAATCCAACAAGCACAGAAGCCTCACACAGAAATTGGTCAGGTGTTTTTTCATTCTTCACACAACTACTTCAATCAATTCTGCAAATTCCCTGAACAACGTGCGAAGTCAGTGCTTTTGTTTTTGGATGCACTGGAAGATGCATCTCATACATTGGTCCATAAAGTCTACAGAATTATGTCAGATGGCTGCTTCCTGGCTCATCAGTGGACGACCCCGACCTGACCCAGCGCTGAGGACAGGGTGAACCCGGGCAGCAGGCTCAGCTGTGGGGGGGCTGACCAGCAGAAGACAAACCCAAACAACATAATAGATACATCAGCAGGACGTTCTCTAACTCATAGTAAATATGTTCAATTCAACAATTTGTCATTCATGCAAACTCTGGCTCCCCTCTGCACGTCTGCACGCTGATTGGTCATGAATGTGAATATTGCATTAATTCTGGTCAGGGCTGGCCTCCGGAGCGATGGTGCTGAGACAGCCGATGAAAGGCCCCCGAACCGCAGTGGCTCTGGCCCCGGCTCCAGTTGCCTGTGGAAGACAAAGGAGCCAGTCCAGTCCAGTCCACAATAAGTGACTCTCAGTGTAAACTCCTCAGCGTCCCCGTTTACAGGAAAACGTCCTTTGGCGAATCCCATCTCTGCAAACGAGAGACACTTCAGTTGATGTAAGCCAAGTCTTAAATATCACAAGCGGGGACCGAGTGAGAGCAGCTCAAACCCAGCGACCTACCACAACGCTTCAGAAACCACTGCAGCAAACTGGACAAACCCTGAGAGACGGAGCAGAGCAGGCTGCCTCACTGGCCCTGGATCCCCAGATTAGATTTCTCTGAACAGATTCACCCAGACCAGAGTGAGCGCTAAGTGGGCCCAGTGCAGGCATCAGTTTGTGATCATGTGAAAATCAGTCAGTGGATGTCAGACTCATCTTTTTTCAGTTCTCTGGTAGGAGTGCTGGGAGGTGCGCTGGCTCTGCCCGAGCAGCGCTGGATGGAAGGAAGATGAAGTGCTAATCAGAATGTGTCTCTGAGGGTCTTTAGGGATGAGGCTTACAGCGACACCCCATCCATCACGGCCGCGCCGGTGTGTGCGCTCCGAGCCCATTCATCACGCAGTGTGCTCATCTCCAGCCGGCGCTCGCTCCATAAGACATGAAGGAGAAATGAAAAACCGCAAATTATGACTGGTTCTTCAGCTCTTCCAGGTCTCAGATGGAAAACTGTGCCCTGTGTTCAAATGTCAATCCAGTGTCTGAGTTGTGATTTGTCTCAGACATTAGTTCTTGTGTCAGTCGTGCCAGCGCAGGTCGACTCTCAGGCCAACATCTCATCCTCAGTCAGCTGGCTCCACTGCTTGGACACAGGTGCTGTGTAAAATTTACAACTTGCTGAAGTACAAATGTGCTGATTTTCTGACTTTCTAATGTAGTTTTTTTTTTTAATCAAATAATGTGTGTATATGTTTCTTTATAAAAACAAATACATAAAAACAGCTTCACTTTTATGAAAAAGAAAAAGTTGTTTCACCTGAATTAAAAATACTACGACTACTGCAGGTGACACCACAAACACAAGTTCTCATGTCTACATGTCGTCCTTCACTCTGTCAGTCGTTCCACAGTAAAACTAAAGAGCAACATTAGCCCAAACCTCATACTTAACCGTATATTCCTGTAGAATATACAGTCTGGATGTGTTTACAGCAAACTGACATTCGCATTAACTTGGTCACATTTACTCCAGCTGCCCTCGCCAAACTCGAACACAGCACTGACAGAGAGGGAGCCAAGCTGGCAGGAGAGAGGAGCAGTGAGTCTGGAGGCTGATTCCAGCAGCCTGTAGTGAGCGCGCTCAGCTCCGTCACTCTTACCAGTGTGCTAACAATACTCTGCTAACAATCATAGAAAAATAAAATCAGGGCCTGTGGTCATCTGAGATCATGGGCCGGTCAATCAGCGCAGGAATTACAGACAGTGAAAAATCTCTTCAAGGCTCCGGCTCAGAAATCTGCTCACTCTTTGTTGTCAAACCTTTGTTTAGCTGGTTGCTAATCTCGCAATGCACGCTGATTGAGGATAACATAATCACACGGCGTTCGAGTGCAGCAGATCCCACATCCTGGAATTAGTGTAAGATTGGGGGTGGGGGGGGGTGGGGGTAAGGAGAGGCTGTATACATATGGTGGAGAGAGAGTCTTCTGGTGCTGATCCTGGGAGATTACATGGTGTGTGTGTGTGTGGAAAGGTTTGGGGCTTCAGGCCACAGGTATGTCAGGAAGGAGGCCACAGTTTGTCTGCAGCAGCGCCGTCCAACTCACTGCACTGACGTCCCGCGTACTTCACATCAATCTGTCAGCCGCCAGCAGGTTTCAGCCACTCTTAAAGAAAACAGTCACTCGTATGAATCAGATGTTTGAGATGAGAAGAAAAGAGTGGCCTCTACAGCAGAACTGAAAGTGCAGACGGAGTATTTGGAAGAGGTCTGCAGTGAAAAGTTTTTACCTCAGCGTGCTTTAAAGGCATGAAAATTGAAGCCAGTTTGCCAGAGCATGTAGCAGCCATGTTTTTAAGTGGCACTAAAGAAGAGGGAATCAAAGGGAAATGGCTTGGTTCTGAAGTCTCTATAGATCATTGCAGCTTAACCTAATTTGGCAGGAACATAAAGCTGTATGTTTAGTGTGCTGGGGGGTGTGTTCTGAGTTATGGATGTGGTTTTTGTTTTTGCATATTGTGTCTTTACCCGGCTCTGAACAGCAGGCGAACCCGCTCCGTCCCAACGGCAGAAAAAATGCGGCGCGTCATGTTTTGACACATGCTCGAGTGCCCTCTACGGCTTCTTCTCTCCCCACAAATCATGTCATGCCTTGGCTCTTCTAGTGTTTCTTCTGTCAATCACGTTAAAAAACCCAAGTGACCCAGACATGTAGAGAAGCCACACGGAAAGTGGTCATTTGGAGATTATGGATACCAGGTTTTACCAAGCATGTTTTTGGAGACAGGAGAGGAGCGGACACGCCATCCCGAGTGCCACTCCCCGCACACAATAAACCGACAGCGTTTACGGTTTCAACCACAGAAAACGTATTACGTGAAACAAAACAAATCCGCAGTTCCCACTTCTGACAGCGAACTGAAGATCCCTCTGAGCCTCAAGGATTGTATTTACAAAAGCCAGGGTCCATATGAACATCAGTGAAGAAGCCTCTGCAAAGACCTTTAACATAAAGACTTAATAAGTGCCTCAATGTGTCATGTCTGCGAGGGAGGGGGAGGGGGGGGAGGGGGCTGGAATAAAGCTGCAGCTCTTTCACATGAACCACATGAAGGAACCTTCACATGTCCTCTTCTTCACCCATCCACAATTCATCATGACAGCTACACTCAGGCACATTTTGGGGAGCAAATCGACAGAAATACATTTGAATTTCAAGGGGATGTCTTTGCTCATTTGCATTTACAAGAGGAGACGTACCTAACGTGCATGTTTTAAAGGAACATTTCAACATTTTGGGACATTTGCTTTCTTGCTCTCTCTCAGGTCTGTGTGTAAATATGAAGGTACAGCCAATGTTAATGAGTTTTGGAGGTACTGGTAGGCTGCTGCTGTTACCATGAACAAAGGTAGACTAATATTAAATATTAAATATTAAATTAATCTTCTCATCTCACTCTGGCCAAAGAGGGGAATAAGTGTACTTGAAAAATGTCAAACTAAACACAATCTGATCATTTTGGGTCATTGTCATCTTTGAAATTATCAACATAATTAAAATGGCCTTGCAGATACTCACTGAGAAGTATCAGACATGCTCAGGTGAAGTTTTGCTCTTTCATTCACTCAACAGTCACAAAGCTCACGACATGAAGAATGACGGCATGCTTGGAGCGCAGCACCTTCTCTCTGAAGCCGGAGGCTCGCTGGGAGGTTCGCTCTGAAGTAGCTCAGGAGCAATTAGGGTCTGCAGAGAGATCCAGCAGAAACCCAAACTGTGTCTCAGGTACGTTTTTATGAGTCCAAAGCAAGCGTGACAGACTGCTCTCAGTGCTGCCAAAAACCTCCGCCTGTACGAGGGGGCTCCACCCACGCCGGCTCATTTCCTGCCTTCCACTCACCTACCGTTACCCATGAAATCATTCACATTGACCCATTCCAACTCTCTGCAACCCGAAGCCCTAACAAGGCAAATTGCACATAATTTTTGTTGCTTTTCGAGCCCGAAACTTAACATGGAGAACAAGAAGACATTCTTACGCAGGGTTGCACTGATGTGGGCTCTTGTAAGCCCACTTCAATAAAAAAAAGTTTTAGGAGCGGCGCTGCTGAAAACTGATACTTTGTGACCATTTTCAGGTCTTTAAATTTGACAATTTTATTACAATGCTAAAAAGAAAATAACCAAAAGACAGAAAACACATTACTTTGTTAGAAATATGATATAAACAACACTGAACCATATCGGTTTTTAATAAAAGTTACAACAAATCCTCGAGGGTTTAGTAGCATTTCCGTCTGTCTCATGTTTTATGGATAGAATGGGATGAAGTAATGCCAAACATTCCTATTCATGCACGTTTTACTATCAGACGCAGGGTTTTTATTTTCGTGGTCTGCCATATCTGAAAACGCGGTTACAAGCCTCTTTCTCACCTCTGAGCTGCTCACTTCAATCACAGGACTTCCACCAGTACAGAAGAGATTTTCTGAGAGACCATAGCCCATATAGTCATCACCTCTTTAAAGTGCTACTAATACTTTTATAAGGATGATTTCTTTTTCTGTCTAAGAGTGCAGGGGTCAGCCAGAGACAAACGCTGAGACATAAAGTGAAACCCATCCACATCAGCAGCTGATGATCTTGGGCACAGACGGTGGTTTTGAGTAGACCCTAGTTTATCTTGTCACTTTAACACTAACACTAAGTGGAAAATGACTGTGCAGAATTCAAACTGGATCGAGTCTGTTTCCTGATTGACGGCTGAGGTCATATCATAATGCAGCAGTGAATTCCAGACCCAGCGTACGAAGGACAAGAGCTCATATTAAAACACAATTGTTTCTATTCTCACAGTTTTCTCCGAGGGGCCCTGGTATGTAAATCTAATAATACAGACTGTGAATGCAACTAACCAGCATCCACACTGTCCATTGTTCGGAGCAGACACTTACAGTACGGCCTATGTGAGAAAGTGTGGTATCATCAAGTCACGTCAGAAAAAGTTATTCAATTTATCCAGCACATCTCCACTAAATATAAATGTCATGGTGAAGAGGCAGCGATGGCAAACCTCAGGCTGCGGAGTTACAGAGCAGCAGTGGGTCAAGAAGATTTGTGCTCTCATGTGGAAAGCATCACATTCACCAGCAGAATTATACGCTTTCCTCGTGGCACTGAGACAATTATTGTTTATTGTCCACCTCCCTTGTTCCCCCTAAATGATGGTATAAGCTTACTGCTGCTCCACTTTGGAGGAAAAAGAGAAAGCTGGGGAGAGAGGGCAGATACGGGACAGACAGCGCTGCAGCCACCAGCCGACGGGCGGCCGACCAAACCCTAAGAAGCAACAGCCACTTTCTGGATCTCCGCTGAAACCACCGAACTATCCAGGCTTACGGCGCGTCGCTGCGAGAGGCCGGGGAGCCAGCAGTGTCAACCCCGGCGCTCAGAGTTCAGCAGCCGTCGCACATTGTTCAAGCTCGTTAAACGCTGGTACATGACATCAAACCGCCGCCGCTCAGGCCGTGACTCTGTCATGGAACTGGAAGCTGCACTTAGCTCAAACACTGTGGAGAGAAAACAGAAGGGCAGGAGGGGGGGTCCAGGCCTGAGCATGAGCTGAAGGCACAGTTCTGTTCCAATTTAGCAGAAAATATGTTGGAGTTGCCTCCGACTCTCCTCCAGCTGGAAATGGTCAGGTTTTAGGATCTACGTTATTTCCCCCAGTTTACTTTAACAGATCATACTGTAAGCACATGTTTATAATCTGGGACAGTCCTGCTGCTTATAATGATTTTGCAGCATGAGACTGAGCAAACACATTTGCTGTCAGACGTATTAGCTCGGGCCAGAGCGACGCACGTCGGCCGGGCGAGGCGGGCAGCGCGGGGACTCGAACCCTCGCAGGAAAGGCTGGCGGTTCATGCAGTGAATGGGTAAAACAGGCAGCCGCCGTTCAAACAGGAACCTGGAGAACAGGGGGCCAATTTAGAGCTTCACTTTTTTTAGTGCGCCATGAAACAGAAGCTCGATGTCATTGACTGTGGTGTGATTCAACAGGTGGAGCAACAGTCGCACGCAGGTGAGAGAAGTACATGTGAATCATTGGGTGATCACATGACCGTTACACAAAGCGCCTGTTGTTAAAGGAAGAGTTTGACATTTTGGGAAGTTGTTGCTTTCTTGCTCGAAGACCGTTATACACCATACATGTGCTCACTGCAGGTGGATGATTTGAATGGTTTCAAAGTTTCAACCAACTCTGTCTTGGTTTAAACCACATTAAATTCATTTGTCTATCATCTTATCAAAACAAGATTAATCAATTCAAACGGCTCAGTTGACAAAGCAAATGTGTCAGCAGCCCAGCAAACGTGAGCTTCACAGTGTGTATTGATGATGTCTCTGTCCTGTGTGTCCTGAACCTGCAGCCGCTCAGACAGAGTCAGTCTGGAAACACTCACACCTTTCCCCCATGTGTCCGGCTGACCTCACCGTGCCTCTCACCCCTGCACTCGTTCCAGCCTATACGAGGACTCTCGTTCACTTCACTTCCTTATTAACATCTTTATGATGGATTATGATTTAAATCCCATGTCCTGGGTCAAATCCCACATCTGGATCCCCTAATGTGAAAGAGACCTCATAATTCCTGTTGGAGCAAAATTAGAAATAAAGAGTGACCTGGCTGACCTAATTTAACCCTTTCTGTCACAGTGATGGACGCGTCAGGCCTCGACAGCAGCAGACATGTGACCACCATGGAACACTCAATGGTCACACTGGGGGAAAGAGCTGAGAGAATGACCTTGATGTGGTGGTCAGACAACAGCATCGCCTCTTCTCTGTGGCTTGCGGTCCCATAAAGTGTTTTACAACTCAGTCAGGCCTCGAAAACAACGGAATATCTGTTCGCATTCACTGTCAACATCGCTTCAACAATGCACTGAAAGAATGAAAACCTCAGGTTAAACCTTTGTTCCAGGGAAGGAAAAATCCATTCTGAAACACAGTTTCTAAAAGAAGCTGTTGCTGCATTTATAGTCCGCTTTATTCCTGGTTTATATATTAATGTCACAGCTGTTAAGTGGTTAAACCAAAAATAGTGTAAATTGCAACACTTCATCACAACATAATGGAGGAAACATCACACACTGAGTGGGGCTTTCCCTTAACCTCTGCACACCATAAAAACCAAAAATATATTCTTTCCCTACAGTGTTTTTTTTTTTTTTTTTTAATCAGCCTGGCACTTCCTGCTCAGTGGTCATCACTCAGCATGTTGCCTTTGACGGCGACAGTCACTTGGTGCCCCACAGGTGTGAAAGGACACTCAGGCACTGCAGGAGTTCATCGCTGACTCACGAGGATGGACTTTATGGCTCTCTGGCCAGGCACGAGAAGACGAGCATGTGGTTTACGTTTCTTGCCAGCCCTTCCTCTCGCGCCCATCTTTATCCACTCTTTAAAAGAAGAAGGTTAATGTTCTTGTGAAACGTCCCAGTAATTTTCTACTCATCCCCAAGGTTTCCCAACTCGCACCATTCCTCCAGTGTTGTTCCATGAACGCAGCGTGATCTAAGCTCTGTATTTTAACATTCTAATACGCCTCCAGGCAACGTGGCAACCATGGATCAACGCACTGGGACAGATTTAGTCAATATAAACCTTGACGTTTTAACATTCGTAGGATTTCTGAAGATTGGCCTTGATAAATTATGGCCTCTTTGTAAACTTGTGCCAAAAACGCACTGGCCTTTAACTGCAAAAACTATATGGAGTATAATAAATGGTTTTATAGCGTTGAGTCGTGAGAGTCCAGAGATGATGCATGCCACATTTGGAAATGATTAGTTCAAGTGTCCAGGAGGTGTTTGCAAAATACAGTAAGTCTTTGAGGAAATTCAAATGATCAGAGAAATGAGAGAAATTCAACATGGTGAAAAGTGATGGAACGATGTGCACCTGATGGAGCTTGGCCCGAAAATGAAGAAAAAGGAGAAATGTGTTTCTTTGATAAGCATTTTTTTAAAAATCTATTTGGACTATTGTGTTGCTGTGGCTCTTCAGGTTTCTACTGACTCTGATGGCACATGGTGTTTTTTTCCTGATAAAATGAAAGTCAACATTATAGCATGAAAGCTGATAAATTAAGAAAAACAACTCTTGTAAACAAACTATGACATCAGTGTTAATGATGCTCTAGAAAATGTAGCTGAGAGATTTTACTTTACAGTGAAATCTCTCTGAATATTTCAAGGTTTTTCATCCCCATAAATCCTTTAATCTGCGCTGAAAGTGTGCCTCACTTCAGACGGCTGAGGACAGCTGAGAAGGATTGATGTGAAGACTGTGATTAGCCTTTGTTATATCTCATATAAATCTGCTCCGGTGCCTTAAACACCCTGTTTTTTCCCCAAGTTCCCAAGTCTTTGACAGTAACCCATAAAACTACAAACTAAAGATGAAGTACAACCAGTGTGAAGTCAGAAATCAGCCCCAAAAGAAAGGGAAACATTCGGAACTTTGAATATTTCAATATTTGCACTCCCTCAAATCCACTCAAGCTGTGGGAGAAACGTGTTTTTTTCCCCCCGCTAGAGAGAAGAAAAGGGAAAAGAGAAAAAGGTGGAGTGGCTCCGATTAGCCCACATGTTGGTAATTTATCACACATAAAGCTCACACCTAATTTTCACACCTGTAGCTCAACGTGCTGGAAGTCTAGTAATTCACTCACTCACTCACACACACACACACCCACACGGCGCTGAGTGGGACGTGGTCGTGGGTTTCCCTCAGCGCGGGAGGAGAGCGGGGACATCACAGGGCCGGGATCAGTGAAGTCAGCGGGCATGCTCGGCATATTTGCTCCCCATGTAGCAGCGCTCTGTCTCTCCCAGCCCGGCCCGTGTTCGCTCTCCCTTCCCCATTTGTCATCACCTTGACTAAACTCATCCCGACCTCCAGCTCTCACATCTGAAAAACACAAGAGCTGGATGTGGAATTTCCATACTTGCCAGAAAGCACAATACACTGTAGCTGTAAATCCAGATGGGAGACACTCATCTCTTGTCGAAGTGCTACACGAAAACAGATTGTAAACTAAAAAAAAAAAAAAATCTAAACGGTAATATAAAAAACAGGGTTCTATTACTTCCTTTCACTGATTGACAGAGCTGGAAAGAGATCAAATCCTTGACGTAAATAAAAGTAGAAAAGGCCGGAGAGATGCTTTAACAAGAGCATTAATGTTTATGGTCAGTATTAAATAATAATGTGCTGTGTCCAAAGAGTTAAAACCACTATTTTTATGTTTTTTTAGAGGACTTAAATACTCAAAGGGGAATGTTGCTTAGCTTAGCTTAGCACAAAGACTGGAAACAGGGGGAAAGAGCTAGCCTGGCTCCGTCCAAGGGCGATAGAATCTGCCAACCTGGACTGAAGCCCATTTTCCAGTCTGAGCGGCTGCTGGCTTTAGATTTATATATAAGAGACAGATATGAGAGTGGTATTGATCTTCCCTGGTAACTCTCAGTGATCATATTTTCTTTCAAAATGTTGATATATGTCATCAAGCACACCTCAAAATTCTTCCTTAGCTACTTCTGTAAAAGTCTTACTTTCCAATACTACAAACAATAGTGAAAGTATTCAGTAGTCAGTAAAGTAAAGTAAGTAAAAGTCCTGCGTTCAACATCTAACTCAATATACAAAATATTTTGAAAGTATTAAAAGTAAAAGTATTCTGCCACAGAACAGGCTGTTTCAGTAGTTTAATTATTATTTATTACTGAATTATTATTACTGATGCATAATGTTAGGGTTGGTCAGGTACTACTTTGTATACTGCTGGATAGTTTTGTGTTTAACATCATATTTTATATAATTGATCGCATGTTTTGTCTGTGAAATCTAAATCTGTAAAGTGACTGAAGTAGAAGACGCAACTGTTATGATATGATATAAATATAGTGGAATGCAGTTGAGTGAAAGTGAGAGATGAGATATGAAAGGAAAGTACAAGTACCTCAAGATTGTACTGAAGGACAGTAATTGAGTACATGCACTTTGTGGCATGTGACCACTAACTGATCATTAGACCTCTCATGATTCCACTTGTTGATAAAAACTTCTCCTCCTCTCAGTTTGAAATAAATAAAAGAATGTGAGCATGTAAAAGAAAAACTCATCTTTCATCATCAGAACGGGAAACGAGAAGAAGACGTCATACTGTTTGATCGATGTGAAGAAAATAAAAGGAATAAAAAAAATACCCTATGCTGACTGACTCACTGGCTGACTGACTGACTGACTGACTGACTCACTGGCTGACTGACTGACTGGCTGGCTGACTGACTGACTGACTGACTGACTGACTGACTGGCTGACTGACTGACTGACTGACTGACTGACTGACTGACTGACTGACTGGCTGGCTGACTGACTGACTGACTGGCTGGCTGGCTGACTGACTGACTGACTGACTGACTGACTGACTGGCTGGCTGGCTGACTGACTCACTGGCTGACTGACTGACTGACTGACTGACTGACTGACTGACTGGCTGGCTGGCTGACTGACTGCAGCCGTCTTCCTTCACACCCAGTCTCGTGAACGTCTGCTGCAAAGTTCTACCTCATTAACCCTTTAACAAGACACAAGCTCACACCCCTGCTCGCCCGCCCGCCGAGGCCAGCAGGGAGATGTGAGGTGATCGCCAGGGTCAAAAGTGGAGAGCACCGCAGGGGACAGATGGCAAAGAGCTGCTCTCACTTTCACACATGGTGCCTGCCACAAAAAAACAACAACAGAAAAACCCTGCTAAACATCAAAGCCTCATTTTTCTCCCTTCAAAAACTGCTCTGGATCAAATATCTATGTCAGGTCTCTCACAGGAATAGAAGACAACTGAGCTTGTTTTCTCACCTAACTGAAGCCGGCTCCCTTGAAAAGAAGCAGCCACATCATTATTTGATTATTGCCGGTTGAATATTAGAATAATACTGATATTTTTCTACTGCCAACAGGTAATATTTTGTTCCAGCCTTCTTCATGATCAATGGCTTGAGGGTTAGTCCAAAAATGGAGGCACACGCACACACACACACACACACACACACACACACACACACACACACACCACAGATTTCTGAGAGAAGTTCATCTGAGGTGTTTCTCAGGCCGATGATATACAGATTCTTTAGGTACACTGTATCCACATGAGAGCGGGCGCCGTGTGCTCCAGCAGGTGTCTGGATCACATCTGGCTTCATGTCTTCGCAGCACCACAGAACTGCACCTGAATGGCTGGCAGCGCCCGGCCTTCTTAACAGGAACCGGCTTGTGTTGGCTCTGAAAGGCCACACTCAGCCCTCAGGAGCACACATTTATTTTCTGCAGTGCCCTTTGAGAGAGACTTGGAATGAGAGCTCTAATAAAGTATGAAGGATGACTGGACTCCACCGGCCAGAACTGGGGAATATAGAACCAAATGAAACCAACGACTGCAAAGATAATCCTCTCTGTAAAAGTCATCTGTTTCTCTAAATCTGCTGCCACCAGAGAAAGTGAGCGTCGGTACGAAGGTGAGCTGGGATCTCCAGGAGGTGTTGGATGTTGTAATAAAAGAAACTTTGGATGAAGAATCGCAGACTGGGTGGCCCGAGGTGGTGGATCATTCCACTGAAGCAGCAGACGCGCGGAGCTGTACCTGTCCTGTGCCGACACGCCACAGTGTTTACTGCAACAAATGAGCAACAAATTGGGTTGTCATGCACGGGCTGCTGTTACAACAATGTTCCAAAGAGCTGTGTCATAACTCAACCACAGGGGCTGTCTCCTGTTCTCTAAACAGGCAGAGAAAAATGTCTCAGATGCAATCTCTTCTTCTCCAACAACAACCTTTGAAGTCAGGCTCTTTTTAAGAACACACTCCTCCTATGCATATGCATGTGTGTCCTCCATGATGAAACCAGCCCATGACTGCACCGAGGCACTGCCATCTCTGAAGCCATTAGCTGGTACACATGTAAACTGCATGTGACCCCTGTCTGCAGATACCTATTAGTCCTGACTCCTGCCGGTGACAGCTGTTTACACAGCCAGGGCCCTGCTCCTGAGCCCTGGCCCCGGTCCAGATAAAATAAGATCCAGTTAAGGAGAAGTCAGCCAAGATGTAATACAAGTGTCTGACGAGAGGAGGAATCTGAGAAATGTTAATGGACTTCTTCTTCTTCTATTAAACCTGGATACTTCTCTGTCTAGCATGAGTCTCTGCCACAGCCTCGCTCCACTGTCCCGACTCTAAAACAAGGTTAGTGAGAAAGTTCAAACCGAACCAAACCACAATTGATGTCCTTCTTGACAAAGGGCAACAGAAAAATGTGCTGCGTTAAAAACACAACACAGCTTACACTTGGACTTACACTCACTTCTTACAGTGTGTGTGTGTGTGTGTGTGTGTGTGTGTGTGTGTGTGTGTGTGTGTGTGTGTGTGTGTGTGTGTGTGTGTGTGAAGCGTACGTGGCGTGCAGCCAGAGCAAAGCACAAAATCATACACGGGCTAAAGTCAACACAGACAACAAGAAGACAAACAACAACAAAGACCGCAACCACACGACAACTGGGTCAGACATGCAGCGCTCTGCAGCGGACAGGGCTGGACCCACTGTGGAGGACGGCGGGCCAAGTGGTGGAGAAACATGTTGGCTGAGGAGAGCGAGTTACGACTCAGACGCCGTCAGTGACAGCTCAGCGAAATGCATCATCCAGCACACAGGGCCGACTGAGACACAGCTCCTTCATCAACCTGCATGTGACGGTGAAGGTGAAGCGTCTCGTCTTTCATCCGCATTGATTCACTTTGTTGACGCTTCACTAATTCATTCTGTTTTTCCTCTAATTTATCACCCATCTGTATTTCACTTATACGACCCAAGTGCAAAGATGATGGAAGCAAACTGTGAGCTGTAATTGGATTGACAAGATGCTGGATCCACCCACAAAGGGCTGATGGTGAGATGCGTCAGCGGGGGCGCCATTCAGTCTGGCTGAACTCAGACTGTGAAACTTTTTTACAATTTGAAAACCCTAAAACTCATATTCCTAATCTTCAAACTGAAAAAACATTTTAGATCAACAATGGCTCAAATGATTGTACGTACTATAAAAGGTCAAACCCACAGAGCATTATCACCCAACGTTGCAGCCCCCCTCAGCTCTACTGCACTTTTTAGTGTCTTTCAGCTCGTTGTTTTGGATTTACAGCCAGCAGTTTTCCTGGTTTGGTTGAGGCTTACCGCTCACATTACAGCCATTTGTAGACACAGCAGGTGTCTGAAGTCACCGCTCGCTCTGAACCCGCTGTGCGCCACCTGCCCGGCACTAAAAAAACAAAGTTAGCAATTAGCAAGTGAACATGGTGGAGCATTTAGCGCTAGCCGCTAAAGTGCTACACGTTTCCGGCAGGAGTTGGTGGAAACATTTAAAGAGAGTGAATGTTGGACTTTGTCACAAGGACAGAAACACAACTCCAAACAAATGATCAGTATCTGCTGGAACCGGACGCTAAAATCAACTTTATGAGCAGATAATATGTCACTGTTGTGTTTAGCTTGTTTCCGCTGCCACCAAGTGGGCAAGAAATCAACCGACACAGGTTTAATCATCTTAAACACATAAAGCTCTGTTACCTGGGAGTCTCACCTGAGGGTGAAAAAACCCACATCCTCTCACTGGGTGTTAGCTGGCTGTGGCTAATAGGTGAAGCTAATAGTGGAGTGGCAGCACCAACAATGTGGACAAACATACACAACAGCTGCACTGTCTGCTGGGACAGACTAATGTGTTTGATAGCAACGGTGGTATTTAGCTAGCAGTTATGTAAAGACAGACAAAGGCACTGTCTTATCACAGGTAATCACAGGTCATCAAGATGAGTGACAATTATTGGGCTGTGAGCTTGAACAACTATGGTGGAACGAGCAAGAGACTCTGCTGCTCTGAGGCCAAACATCACACACTGTATCCTCCATCACATGATTGATGTACAGTGTTATTGCTCTGCTCTGATGACAGACAGATGCACGTCTCCTTCCATCACCCCCCCCCCCCCCCGCCGCTGCGTGCATCCTCTCTTCCCATCGCTCTCCTCCTCTTTGCTCCTTCTATTTTGACCACATAAATCTTCAGGGCATGACCCTCCAGGACCTCTTTACATTTGACATGCACGCTAGGCTGCCCCCCCCCCCTTCACTCTCTGCCCCGCTCTCCCTCCACAGAGGGAGTCAGAGAGACAATGAGCTCAACATGGAGGCCCAGTAATGACTCCCAGCCTCGCTCCTGATTAAAAACACACCGGGTGCTTCTGCACTCCGCAGGCAGCCATGAGGCCTCCCCCCCCCTCACACCACACGGCCTGGGAGCGAGCAGGGAGAGGGACGAGCCAGGCCCAGCACAGCTCCATGCCCAGGAAAACACTCTGCAGCACTCCGAGCCCCTGCCCCGACCGGTCCAAGCCATGTTCCACCGGCAGGTCTCCATTCAGTGTAAGAGCACCCCATTACCAACATGAACCCCGGCCTCAGCCAAAACCAGCCCCCGGCTCAGGCTCTCTGAGGGTGGGGGGAAAATATCCTGTCACGTATTTGCATGTCTTTTAAAGTGAGTGGGGATTATCTTTCACAGGACGACATCATCATGTTGGCAGAGATCAGGTCTTCATGTAGTGAGGCGGATCAGAGCTGCAGACCGGCTGTGACTCCTCAGATTTACAGACAGGCAGGAGGCGAGAGCGGGGGCAGCTGCACCTTTACCTTTGCCTCTCCTCGTCCGTACTCAGGCCACCAAATTACAGGCGAGCTCCACAGAGCCTCTTTATTGCATCTGACCGGCTCACTTCCTGTCCACACCAGCACTGCACGCTGAGCTGGATTCTGATGTGGCGTGGAAGCATAATTAGAGGTCCCATAAAAGCAGAGAGGTGGGGGGGAGTCCTGTCCATCTGTCGAGTGTTACGGGGTGGGCACGGGGCAGCCATCACAGCCCCACGCCTCGCTGTTGTTGGAACAGGCTCTGATGATGAGGATCAGTGTTTGTTTCTCCAGGGGCCTCCTTCAGTTTCACATTTCCAGGCCCTGTGGATCGATGCAAAGTAGGTACTCGTCGGCACGCACACGGAGGAACACACCGACACGGCAAACAAGAGCGGAGAGAGTGTGGCCTTTTCTAGAAACATCCGAGCATCCGTCCAAGGATCCTGGAATCCTCACATCTACACATTCAGCACATGTGGGGGGTCAGAGTCAGACCAGCTCAGCTACACTGATCCAGGCCTCACTCTCACATCCAGACAGTAAATATGAAGCTACCGCTAGCAGCCAGTTAGCTCTGCACACAGACTGGAATCTAAAGCTGGAGAAGAAACTAACTGTTTAATCTGTACAAAAATGATCATTTGCAGTTTTGCACGTTTTTTTTTTTTTTTAACTATTGTTTGGGCTGTGATCAAGTTCCTGCTGTCTCCACTGGAGGCTCCAAGAGCAGCATCAAATCCAACACCTCTCAAGCTCACAAATGAACTTAGCTGTTTGGTCTGTATAAAACAATGACAATTTGTAGTTTTATGAGTTCTATGTGTGTGGACTAAGTCTAAACCTAAGTGTGTATTTGTGTGTAAAAAAAGTCGAAGTTCAAGTGTAATTGTGTCATTTTGTAAACAGCAAAAGGGAAATTGGTCCCATTAACAAAGCCTATTGTATCCACGTCATCAGCTCCACACAGCTCTTCACTGGACTCTTTCAGAGGTGTGTATTAGTAATGTGAGAGCTCAGTGGTGTGGCAGTGCGTGGCAGTGTGGGCCTGGGGGGGGGGGGGCTCCGTCTCCGGCTCTGGGCAGCTCTCCTACCTGTGAAGCCTCGCATGAGTCACTTTCTCAAAAAATGCTCCTTTTGTCTTGTTTTTTTATGTGTGGCACTCAGAAATGATTCCCACATTAGAATTTTTACGGCCCAATAAACTTGAGAGGAATCGGACCAAATTGGCTGGTCATATTGAGCAGCTTTATAAGGAAACGTATTAAGGTGTAATTGCTTCGGGGGGGGGGTGGGCAGAGGTGAGGGTTAGAAAACGGCCCCGGCGCTCTGGAGGGACACGGCAGGTTTTGTCTGCTGCTCCGGAGTTTCCAATCACCACGAGGAAATATGGGCTGTATTATAAGATTTTATATAATAAGTTCATTTTATTTCACATTTCCGAAAAAATGAACTTTTACAGTGTGGTAAAATGTAGCCTGAAATAAAACCATGTGTTTGGCATTTAGCTTTGCCAGCACATGGGATCCTGTGATGACAGTGATGGAGGGTGAGAGAGAAGATCCCCCCCCCCCCGTGGATTCCCCCGAGAAAAAAACACAAAAAAGGAAAAAGAGGGGCTAAATCTGCTCACAATTTTTTTTTTTTTTTGCCTTGATGTGATAAATGGAAGTGTGAAGAAGTGCTACAAAACCAGCTTTGTCATCCATGTGAGAGCGATCCTGCTCTGACATGGTGCAACACCCGAGGACTGATGGATGAATGTGAATCCCTCACATCACTTTCCTGCCTCACTGGGCTCCTAACACATCAATCATGACGGTGAATTACATTCATTTGGTTGATATTCATTTTTTCAAACAGCAGTATAAATAAATAGTATAATTTTTTGTTGTTCTGTGGGAAAACAAAGTGAAAGCGATCGCCCCCACCGGGTCACGTGGTGCCTGAAAGAATCTCTCTCTGTGTCTCTCTGGCTCTTGGAGAAAGTTCATGCCACTGCATGTTTTTTCCTCTGCCGGGCTTTTCGGCAGTGTAGCATGGCATGAGCGCACTGAGGAGCCTTTCAGCCGCTTCATCTGATACCGCTGTGACTGGGAGCAGGAGCTGCGCTACAGGCCGGGATCGACATGCATGGGTTAGTAGGTCAAACAAGGAGCTAGTCTTTCGACAGAGTTCGGAGGCTGGGTCAGACTAATGTGATTTATCAATACAGCACATAAGTGAATCATTGTCCTTAATGGCCGTGATAATCCCCGGGACAGGCTGCGGACGTGATTGGTCGAGGAGTT
>JBBMOC010000086.1:616856-719390 GCA_037975185.1 Centropyge bicolor
CTCTCTCTCTCTCTCTCTCTCTCTCTCTCTCTCTCTGTGTCTCCCTCTCTCCCTCCCTCCCTCACTCTGTCTCTCTCTCTCTTAGTCTGTGTGTGTCTCTCCCTCCCTCTCTCTCTCTCTCTCTCTCTCTCTCTATGTGCCCCCCTCTGTGTGTGTGTTTCTGTGTGTGTGTGTCTCTCTCTCTCTCTTTCTCTCTCTCTGTCCCCACCTCTCTCTCCTCCCCTCTCACTCTTTCTCTTTCTCTGTATCTCCCTCCTTCTCTCTCTCTCTCTCTCTCACACACACACACACACACACACACAGAATTACACTCGTGGAGCCTGGGCTGATGGGGCCTGGGAGAGAAAAGACAGAGCTCTGTTCCTTGACGCCGGAGCTCCGGCTCAGGTCAAGACTGGGCTCGCTGTAATCCCTCTCAGGTGATGCTGTTCACATTCAGCCGTTACCAGCTGATCTGCTTAAATGCGCCTTCCTCATCCCCTAAAAAGCCCCCACCTCTCCCCGACCGGCACAACCTCCGAGGACGAGGAGGAGGAGGGAGGGAGGGAGGGAGGGGGTTTGCCGTCAAATGTCAGATCACTTTTCAGCTTTTCATGTGGCTGATCAATCTGGAGCTTCACATGAATAAAATGTGTGAACTCCTTCTGTTTTCGGGACAAAAAGCGGCAGGATGCCAGGCTCACATCACCTGGATCAGAGTGGCATCATGTGAGAAAGCCTTGTTAACAGACGTGCCATCTGCGGGCCTTTTTCACTTTTTCCAAAGAGTGGCAGGGCTGGTTTAAAGCAGCCTCTTGGAGCTCCCTCTCCTCCCCGTTAGGCACTTAATCAACGTATTATATTGCGCTGAAGCGCCGGGTTCCAACATTAACACTTACACACAGACCTGGGACTTTGTGTGAGCTTTCAGCACTGAGGCCTGACTTCCTCGGGCTTAGAGAGAGAGAGGCCGCGGTGTTGGAGTTGCTTATCTGCAGCCAAAGATTGCTGCAATTTTAGCATTTACACAGCCAAAAAAACTGCATTTGACTTCAAAATAATTTGCACGTCATCTTCTTTTCTGCTCCATTACCAACTAACTACAACCACAAAGTGAATTCACAAGAGTTAAATACCTGAGAGTGTCGAGTTTCCACACAGTCCTCATGGAATTCCTCATTGAAAGAAGCACATATCCAGCCACAGATCCTGACTGTTTTCTGTGTTCTGGCATCAACATCTCACCACACACACCCTTGTTGCTGACTGTCATCAGCGGTACAAAATGTCATGCATGTCTGACCTCACTCCCTCCACCCTGCGAGGCTGCACTGGCTTCATCTGATCAATTCTGCCCTTTGAAACATGTGGAAGGCTGTCGAGGCGAGAGATGGCACAGTGGAGCGTGATCACAGTCACACAGGCTGCGTCCTGCTGGGAAGTCAAACTCAGGATTTCTCAGGTGGACGCTGAAGGGTTAACGGTATCACATGGCAACTTTTCACCACTCTCCACTGCCGTTACCTGTTCATGACCTGTTTAAAGGTCTCAGGGCCCCACTGAGTGTCTCTGCTCCTCCAGGCAGCCCGGCTGCTCCGGCCTGATTTTATGTAGTCAGCAGGTGGCATCATTAGCCAGAGAATAAAAATGAAAAGTAATACCCTTGTGTGGAGCTATGATATCATAGCAGGGCTCGTTGGCATCACTTCCCCGCTTCTAACGGGCAGGATAGGGGGTAAGGAGGTGTAAATTTAATATGTTTTGTCATCTGTTTTACATGATAAAAACCCTATATGTGGAGTTACCGCAGCTGAACGGGAGGCTGGGCGATGCCATGCAGTGAGAGAGCGAGACAAGATCAGGCCAGAAACCACACACAGATCCCAATCTGCACTCTGCTCATACATTCAGCAGGCTGCAGTCATTCGCAGTGGCTGTTTTTCTCCCTGACATCCCCCTAATTATACTGGCATCTCCGTCCCTGACACCTCACCCGGTCATGTGGCTACATGCAAACAGAGTATTAATGGCAGAAACTCCGTCGTGTGCGTGAAAATGAGAGAGACGTTTGTCAAACGATGTGTTTTGTTCTGCATGAAAGCGTTGCACCTGGGGGGAGCGGAGCGTGGCCAGATTGTGCTTTCGAAGGCGTCTGGGTCTCAACACTCCTGAACGGTTGGGATAGCTCTGCGTGCATGCCAGACGGCCTGTGTATAAAGCTGTCACAGGGACCTTGAGGGCTAGAAAAATATTCAAGCATTTCTGGGCCTATTGGACAATGATCTCTTACACATGCTCCTTTCAATATAACCGTGATAAATAAAGGAAGGAAGCAAATACCGAAAGCCTGGCCGGCTGCCACCGCCTGCTAGAATGGCACTTTTGGCCCAAAGTGCTGCTTCCCCTCAAACACACACACACACATACAGAACACTTGAAGCAACAGTGTAAAACCTGTACATATTTGCATGGGATTAGTTTGACAAGTGTAACATCCGCTCCGATGGTAGCAACACTGTGTAGCTTATAGTGCTCAGCCTAAAGCTATTCTTGAGGTCAAATGTGTAGGTTAACCTCTTGATCTCATCCCCACTGGTTAGCCCACCACCCTCCCTCCCTCTCTCTCTCTCTCTCCCCCCCTCTCTCTCTCTCTCACCCCCTTTTTTCTCACAAACACCACACGGATAAAGAGGCAGCCACAGACAAACGTTAAGGCAGCTTGACCATCCAAAACCCTCCAGACTGAAGCAGTTAGACAAGATGGATCATACTCAGAAAATGACACTGCATCTCTTCTGCCCTGTCTAAGATCACACAGCGCTCAGAGAGAGAAACACAGAGGAGCGGAGGAACGTGTGTGTGCCAGTACCCCGCAGTGATTGCCTGATTATTTGCAGATGGGCAGTGGAGGGCTTGCAGAGTGTGGAGGTTCCCCCTTGGCACGCAGCGCATATGATTAGATCTGTGATTGCCTTACAGTTTACAAGACCCCCCCCCTCCTCCAAATCTCTCTCTCTCCTGACTTTTTCTACTGTACAACCACGTTGATGGTTTGGTGCTGCCCAGCAGACCCAGAGTGTCCAAGCCCGCTCTCCTGCTCACCCTCAGGCTCTTGGTGTTATGTCACAGTTTCAGAGGAGGAGGGCTCCGCAGGGGGGGCCACTCTCCTAATCCCACTGTCTCCTCATTCATTCAGAGTATAGAGTGGTGTTTGCAAAGGGGGCTGATCTCCCCCCTCTGCTCAGCTCCTGCGCCTCCGCTGAGCGATTGTCATGCGGGTTTCCTACCAACTGTTCAAAGTGGTTATGAGATCAATTAAAAGCAGCTTAGGGGGGGCTGGAGAGGAGATGTGCAACTCATAAGTCAGGGGAAGGGGAGTCCGTATCTATTCATTAAACAACTCCCCCCTCCTCCTTTCCTATACGACCCATCCGCAGCAGCTTTTTTTTTTTTTTTTTAGCAGTTTCACATGTAAATATTATAGGGAGCCCTTTGTTGAGGCTACAACACGGGCAGCTCGCCTGAACAGCCCGTCATGACAGCAGCGTGCTTCAAGCACAGATCAGCCCATCCAACTGACGAGACTTGTTTTAATATTCAATCTGGACAGCCGCACGCGTGGCCAATTTTGCGCACATTTTACGCATTAGCTACCGGCTCTGGAATCGTTACATAATGTTGAAAACCTTCTTTGAGGAGGTTTGTGAGTTACATCAGATGCTGCAGCACTGACTTACAAGTTTAGTGATTCTGGGATGTTGCTGAATTCGCGGATCTGCGTCGGATGGCCAACTCTCACCTGTGCGTAAAAGGGAAAAATCAATCACCAGTGTTTGATGTTTGTCTCTGACTCCCCTGGATCTCTGCGCGGACTGAGCTCTATGGGAACCTACAGATAATGTATGGACCCTGCTGAGCCAGAGAGAGGCTTCGACAGACTGAGTGCAGCCTTGTTTCTGGACTGACCCGCACAAACTCTCCAAGTCGCTCCGTGGATGCTGCTCTAAAACCTGCACGCTCCAACATTACCTCTTTTCTGTCTCCTCCAGCGGTGCGACGGCGCCTGACAGTTGCTGTACTCCATACAGTTCAATACGATCAGGGCAAAGGAGAAGAGTCGAAACTGCATCTGGACGGCGATCTGTTGTTTGGACTCCAGTACAAAAAAAAGGTGCCAGCAGCAGCGGCGGCGGCGGCGGCGGCGGCAGGAGCGGGGCTCGGGATGAATTCTCTTGACTTTGTAATGTCCTCCTCCAGTTTACTCGATCCTCAAATGTGTCAAACATCAGCCGGGATGCGACATGTGAGCGCGCCGCCGGTCGGGATCATTTTATGGAGCGCGAGGTTTCCTCCACTCACCAAAAAGTGTCCGCTTTGAGTGCGCTGCGGGGGGAGACGACAAAGGAGGGTTACCGTGATAACAGTGGGATCAAATCAACACCTTCCCACACAGTGATGCGTGAGGGGGCATTAGAATAAAAAAAAATGAAAAGCTCTTCTGTGTGTTAATGTGCTGGATGCAAAGGCGGTGCTCGAACGCCCCTCTCCAAAAGACCGAGAGCGCGCGGCCGTGCGTAATAGTCGCTCCGCGTCGGTGGGCACCTCTGCATCGGATGGAGGGTAAATCCCGGTCTTTAGGTGCCCTCTGAGCGCAAGTGCAGCATCCCTCTTTGTGTCAGAAAAAAACTTGCGTCTCCAGAAGAGAGCCGAGGTCCGAGGAGGAGGAAAAAAGGTGGTCGCGGTGAAGGAGGAGGAGGTGGATGAGGAGGAGGAGGAGGGGGGATTTCCTTTCCTCTCTCTTCCCTTCTCTCTCTCTCTCTCTCTCTTTTTAAAAAAGCGTAGACTCCTGTTTACCTGCGTCTCCTCGCTCCAGCTCGTCCGGACTCACACTCACATGTGTTGCTGTGTTGGAGGCGGAAGCCGGTGAGTGAGGTTGAGGGCTGACCAAACTCCCGACTGGTCCTGATGCTTGCCGCCTGTTTGCTCATATAGCTCCCTGTCGCTGTCACGTGTGGAGATGTGGAGCTTTGTGTTTCTTCTTATTTAAGATGTTGAGGATGACATTTAGTGTAGTCCTCACCCCCCACCCACCCCCCTCACCATCACCTCCTCCTCCCCTTGCGCACTCACCCACACTGGCCGGTACGAGGTGGCCTCTGGGTCCTAGTGAGCTGGAAACATCCCACAGGAACAAAAGTTAGTGCGATTCTTTTAAGGGGATATGAGAATGCTGCTGGTGGTCTACTGAACCCAAACTTTTAATATCCCTATAATCCCTTGTACCATTACGCATGGCACTACTTTCCCCTCACATGGATGTCTCACATTAAAGCTCGGTGACCCCTTTCAATCAAGTGTATGACTGCACTCAACCCAGCTGTCTCTGCTCAGCTTCCTCCAGCTGATGATGATGGTCCTCTAGAATCATTTGAGGTTCGCCAAAATAATCAATTATCTGTGCAATGTGCGTAATGAGGTGCGCCCGCAAGTCAGCCATCCAGTCACGCCTCTTTTATTGCGCACCCAGGACCGAGATCTCCCCTCCTCCCCCCTCCTCCCCCCTCCTCTGAAATGAACGATAATCGTCGGGGAGGCTGTAATTGTGGAACATGAATAAATCATTGAATAAAGTCAGGGTTTTCCAAGCCCGGGTCTTTCACGCTGACCCATGCGACCCCGTCAGCGGAGACATGAGAGAGACACGAGGGGGCTGGCAGACGTCCACTGGTGCATCCACAGGGCTGGATGCTGATCAGTCACAGATCAGAGATGTGACAGTGGAGCTCTGAAAGTCAGCGGCAGAGCATCAGAGCGCAGTGATGCGCACACGTGGGCATCTACAGGAGTAGTGGACAGTCACAGGAGCTGCTCTGTCACCATCAGCAGCTGCTTCACATCCTAACTGGAACACAAGTTGGGAATGCTCTACCCCCTTCTGCCACTAGGTGTGGCACTTAATCTTTTATTTATTTCTGGAAATTATTTTCATGTGAGGGCCTCATTGTCCCTGTCAGTGCTTCTCAGTCAAGAGTGAAATGCACAGATTTCACAAGACAGATGATGATGATTTAACACTTTTAAAGAATTACTTTAAAAAATCAACTTGTTTTCATCTGGTTGCCCTTAGAGATCACACAAACCTCCGATCTGAACGTTACAGAATGTCATTTACACGCTGGTTTTACACTTTAAACACCAGAGAGAGTGGTGGAGGGGGGGGAGGGGGGTTCTAGCCTCAGGCTGTAAAACATAGGCTCAAACACACACAAGTAAAGTTTCCATTTCGTCACTGGAGCTGATAGAAAAAAATGTGCGTGTGGGGGAAAACCTCTAACAATATGTTCAAAAAAGAGGAATCATGCTTGTTTCCTTGCCAAAACCTATAGTGACCTTTGTCCTGACTTTGTTTATTTATTTATCCAGAGAACAGTGACAGACATTGTGGTGAGCAGGGCTGTCAGCCGCAGGCACTGCTGCTGGTTTGGATCCTTCTCTAAAACAACATCTGAGAGTGCACGCTTAAGGTGAATGTGATAATTTAGGCCTCCGGCACTTTTATTTTCATGATGTGTCATGGAGAAGGGGGCCGGTAAACCAATCACTTTATGCTCCCCATCCCTCCTCTCCTCCCTCCCTCCCTCCCTCCTACTCGTTGCAGTGCACATAAGTGGAGGTGACGTCAGCATTCGGATGGTCTGGCTCGGAGCCCTCAGCGCCATAACAGCAATGAGGGGAGCTGCTGTACACCCTGTTCATCAGAGACCAGACTGGACGGGCTGCACTGTGGGCTGCTGTCACGGTTTGCTAGGTAAGAAAAAAAAAAAAAAAAGTTCCAAGCCACAGTGGTCATCCAAGTCAGAATCTCGAAAATGTCAAGGAGAGGAGAGTGAGGCAAGCTGAGAAAGTTCAAGTTATACTTAGCAACTTTCCATGTTTGGAGCTGGAAAGAGGCAAATTTCAACGTCCATAAATAACCTGACGTGACATTTGCAAACAATGCTGAACAGGAGCATCAAGACTTTAGCTGTGTTCCTCACAATGAGAGCAGGTGAGCTCGGGCTTCCTTCCAATGAAACAACAAGATAATGACTAGCACATTCACAGACTCGCTATTATTTAAATTCTTTAAATACGTCATTAAGCCCGTTTTCACCCACTTCATATTAGGCAAATACTGAATGTACAGATTTTCACCTCATGTTATTTGTGCTGTCATGGTTTGTGAAAATGACCCTCATTCATTCACTCACTTCCACTTGTCTTGAAAAAGAGCTGAATCAAAGACTTTAAGGCACAAAAAGTCGACATCCGCAATGCAAATGAATTAATAATACACAGACAACAAAACCTCAGACTGGAACCTGCCGACGTGCTCACAGCTGTATGGAAGCAGCAGGAGGGCAGAGGAGTGTCTGCTCCACTGACAACACAAGCTCAGGCTCCTTCAAAGAGCCGTCATCACCACTGGTCTAGTCCAGTACACAGAACCTGTGAGCACACCTACACACTGATTTAATGGAGAGGTGTAGGATTCTCATCACCACCTTCATCAGTCTGCAACAGGCACTTCCTGGGTCCTCTCTGCCTCCACTGCAACCACCATCTATCACAAGACACCACCACAGCAAGCCAGCCAGAAAGCTCAACAACTGACCTGATGGATGGCTACTAACTTTATCTGGTACTAGCCAACTAGCTAACTGTCTAGCCAGGCAAACTATGCCTACATTTCTCAACTGCAATTCTGCGTTTGTAACTAATGTTCATTGCATGTCAGTTTCACTCTGTAACTTTAGCACATGGGAAGCTGGTGTTTGACTTTCTGAGGTTTGATCTATGACATGGAAGAATACGTTTGACTCGTAATATAAACGATCAACTTGTCATAACTACATAAATCTAAAAAGTAGTACTGATGAAATAAATTTTAACCCCCCCCCCCCCCAGCCTGAATGAGCATGACGTGTCTGAGGCTGAACCATTACAGTCCACATGTACAAATACAATTTTATAGCCACCATAAATCTAGTTGCCAAAACCATCTCACCTCCAGGTCCATTTAGTAGCTCTTCTGGAGCGTGGATTGAATAACTGGAAATTTCAACATCTACAGTTTCAAGACAACTGGGGATCTCCATCTGTTGATGAAGATCATGTGATGTGACCAAAAGCTCCAGAACAGTTATTTAATGGACCATCAGGTGAGGCTGTTCTGTCAACTTCTGTATCAGATCAAGAATCACTATTTATTAATACTAACAATGACCCTCAGCCATGAATCTATAGATAATAAATGAAGAAATATTAAAATGCATCCAAAGTCTTTTGAATATGTAAACTCTCCATTGCTGTAGACTCGAAAGGTGACTGTAAAAAGCTTTTTCTTTTTTTCTTTTTGAAGTGATGCTGTGTTTGATGTCACAAACTTTGGATCACCAACCAAATTGAGTAATATTTGAATTTAATAGTTGTACAGTTCTGATCAAACGAAGCAAGGGAAGATGAGTTTGACTATTAAACTATTACTAAGAAAATGAATCAACAAACTCAACCCCAGGATTCACACAAAAAGACAACGCCAGAAGGGCAGCACTCCATTTCAATTGTCTACTAATGTTTTGCATTGTCTAATCCATATTTTCTTAACTAAACCCAGAGATGTTTTTGCTTCTGAACTTTAACCATGAGAGTTTATTTACCATCGTCAGGGTTTGTAAAACATTTTAAGGGCAAAATTCAAGCACTTTCAAGATACCTATTCCACAGATTCTCAAAGCCTGTATCATCACATCTAAGTTACTATTCTGAATGATATTGCAAAAACTAAAGTTTACAGAATTCCTTTATGCCAACAGCAGTTTGTCGCTTTTTTTAATCAGCTGTTCATTTTAACTTTGATTGTATCTTTTCATGATTATTTATTTAATGCTTGCTACTTTTGATGCCAGGAGACAACAGACAAATATGACTGACACACATTAAGCATTTTGTTTTAGTGATGGATTTTTAAGGAGCACGTTCAAATTCCAGCATATTCCTAACCTTGAAAACAGAACCGTTGAAATGAACCAAACTTTCAGGACTTGAACCTGGTGTAGTTTTGATTAATGTTGGAAAAATTGCAAAATTTTCTGGAGCTTTAAATCAATGCACAGGTCAGATTTCATCTTTTTAAAACACAATGTTCCTGAAGACACAGAGTGAGGTTCACCACTCAGACGCACTGCAGTTATCACCTTCAACCGCCGGCAGCCATCGCTCTGCATGTGGAACTATGTTGAGTGATATAAAGCAGTGCAGCTTCGCTCCCTCTTAAAAGATGTTTACGGACACGGTTTCGCATATTTTCTATGGTCAAGATGTAACGATGTATCTTGTAATTTGTTGAGTTGAAGCACACAGTGTCCTGTTAGAGAGTGTTTGTAGGGTGTGATAATTCACCTCATGTGGTGTACGTGTACGTGCAGGAGATGACTTTTGATTCAAGCTAATAAAGCAGGTGGATTTTCACATAAAAATCCTTGTTTAGTAGTTAAATTATATGTCAAAGAAAATGAAAAGGCACGTGAAGCAACGAGCGCCTGTTTGTGAGCAGTTGTGATGCAGAAGGAGAGGCAGAGGACTGAGTTATGAGAAGGTCAAAAGCAGAGGAAAGCGGGGGTGGGGTGGAACATTAAAAAGATTGTGTCCGTCTGGCTAATGGTTCTTTATGGCTCCCTCATGTCCTCAGATGGGCAGGATGACTGGCAGAGAGTGTGACCACCGGTAACTGTACATCACCTCTGTGTGCCCCTTCAGCTGCCGGCCCACTCTGCGCGGCCGCCTGCCACGGTGCAGCCAACCACTGAAACACCATAAAACCAACAGACTAAACAGCCATTCATCATTACTGCGCACACATGAGTCGCGTCACACGCAGCAGCCTCAACTGTCCCACTCAGTGACTCAATGTGCACATTAAACCTTCATCAAGTATTACCGATAGAAGAAGTCTGACCGCTCAAACCTCAGTCCAGAAATAAGGCAATCATGGGTGAAAATGGCTTTGTTGGTCACTTTTATTGAACTGGTGATGACTTGAACCAAGTGCCCAGCAGTGCTGAGCTCCTGGAGAAACAAGTGTGCAGAAAAAGATGCAACACAATGAGTGGGACGGATCCATCTTGACTGTGTCTTTAAAATCCAGAGTCCTGACCAGCCCAGTTCGGTGTCTGCAAGAAAAGCGTGAAGAACACGGAACATTAAACCATTTGGAGATCACTGAAACCATCAAAACTATTTTTTTTGCTTGTTGATTGTGGGAAATGTGAAAAAGTAACAAACATGTGCAAGTAGTTAAGTGCTGACGTTTGCCTTGTCGGGGTGTGTAATGTGTGTGTTCTGCTGGTGAGCGCTGGGTGGCTGTGAGGGCTGACAGGGACCCTGAGCAGCCGCCCAGATGTTCAGCAGTAAATGTTCTCTATATGTAAGTGATTTGTAGCCTTGAGGACAGCAGGATGTAATAGAGCTCTGTGAGTTGTTTGCAGCCTCTTTTGTCAAATTACAAAAACTCCCTAATTGGGAGGTGGTGGTGGTGGTGGGGGGCTTTGCTGTTTTACAGGACAGGGTTATATTCAAACAATGGGGAGGAGGCTAATTGAGCAGATCAAAAGGCAGCCACAGTTCAACAGTGAACATTGAGCATGTCTGCTGTGACTCTGTGGCCTTGGTGCTGGCAGGTGTCGGCCGAGGGACCGACCCGTCAGTCTGCTCTGACACACGTGCGTGTCCTCGAGGAGCGGGGAGTCACAGCTCCGGCTCAGAGTATGTGCGTGATTATGACGTTCTGTGTAGCTGTGGTACTTAAACAGTCAACATACCACTAAAATGCACAAGGTCAACATCAAAAACACACTTAAATGGGATGAGTGGACCCTGAGCCAGACATCTGCAGCGGCTCCTAAGTGCAGGGAACTCCAGGCTTTGAGTAATGTTCACCAAAAGCCAGTGTGAGGGTCCACCTTATTTACGTTTCTGAGCTGAGTCACAGCGCTCAGGCATCGTTTTATGGTTGTTTGGAATCTACCTTGTCATTAGGCCTTTGAAGAGCGATGGAGGGATGAAAGCGTTAGCTCTGTTAAACTTGCTCTTACTGGCTTATTTCGTGTAAAGAGAGCTTTTGTTGATGGTTGTTCATCAACATTCTTCAGGCCTGTTGTTCTGAGCTGATCATTTGAGAGGCTTTGAACTGCCCTGAGCTCATGTTGACCTTCCGATCAGTTAAGGGAGGGATGGTTGCCTTCAGCGACACGCTGGGAGTGCTGCTCTGTGAGTGCTTGTATGTACTGTATGTGCGCTGCTCACCTCGTTCTTGGTGCTCTGGGCCTGCTTTTTCTCAATGTTCATGGCCAACATTTGGCTGCGGAATGAGAGGCTCTTGGTCTTCTCAATCACCTGCTGGTAAGGCGATATGGCATTGTTCCCCATGACCACATGGCCCTGGACAAAGATGGACGACAGATACACAGCAACCAATGAGCCAATCACATATGGTCCTGCAGACACACCATCCAGCCACTGCTCAGGTCCCATTCACATCTACTGTACGCACATCTCCATAATTCTATGTCATTCTGGAGGACTGGGCTGTGATTTGGTGATTACAGAGAACTGCTGTGATGTGTGTGTCAAAGCATGCAGGTTTAACATGGAGCCTCACGAAGGGGACCTAACCAGGGTGAGATATTATCGTTACAATGTCCTCACAGTTCACACCCTTCAGTTACAGAAATCAGGACATACACAATGCCTCTTTATTCCCCTTAAGTCTCACAGGAGGAACCTCCGACCATGATTCCAAAAATGGTGGGATACAAATAATAACAGAACGCAATGATTTGAAGATACTTTTCAGCCTGTGTTCTGTGCAGAGGTTACTTCAAATTCTCCAAATCTTTTGATGATACTGTTTGTAGAGAACCTCTCTCCATCCTCGCTTGTCTTGAGTCTTTCCAGGATGAACCCAAGGATCGACCCAATCATGATACTATCACCTGTTACCAATGAACCTGTTTACCTGTGGACTGATCCAAACAGGGGTTTCTGGATCAGTCAACTTTCACAGTCTGTTGTTGCTCCTGTCCCGACTTGTTTGAAACATGTTGCTGCCATCAAATTCAGAATAAGCAGATATTTACAAAAATCAAAGTTCTGTTTTAATTCATGTCTTAGCCCGGCATCCTAACTTTTTTGGAATCAGGGTGCAAAAGGGTTATATGTCACTGTCACCCCCAGTTTAAAAAGGGCTATTTCAAAAGCTTTGATTAATCAGCTAAGTACTGTGGTGACTGATTGGGGAAGAAGACAGAAGGTCTCACCAGTTTGGAGTCGATCTTTGCATCCAGTCTGGCGTTGCGGATGAGGTTGACGATCCATCGCTCAGCTTCCTCGGGCGACATGTTCAGTTTGTCTGCCAGCATGCTGTTGAGAAAACAGAGATATGGAGCTCTAACCTGTGTATAAAGCAATAGAAAGGCAACGTCTGCCACAGCAGGATAAAGAGAATACCTAAAGGATGACGCTGGCAAAGGACTCTGTCTGTCCGTCTATAGCACTACATGGGCATGGGAGTAATAACATATGTGAGGTCCCTCCAAATGATCTTTTGAGGGACAATGAATTCACCAAAATCACTGGTGCTTTGGATCTGTGATGTACTGATTTAGCACTGACGATGTGCTACAACCGTCCTCGGTAGATTCCACTGTATATTCTTAGCCATGAGAGTGGGATGGCTTTACAAATGGCAGTGTTGTTCTGTTGGCTGTTCTACCACTTTAGTTCCAATAGGGTCTCATCTATCACATGGATCAGCACATCACATCGTTCTCAGACAATGTTTCCTAATGACTTAGGTGATCTGTCAATTTTTTTCTAGTGCCACAGTCAAATTTTCAATTACTCTTAAAGCTTGGTTTATGACAAAATAACTTCAAAACTAATCAGCCTTAGCTGCACTTTGCTTTTAGTGCTAATAAGCAAACTTTAAGGAGCTGACATGGGAAACTAAGACTGTGGGCATTGCAATCATTACACCCCCTTAACACTCGCACATTAGCATTGTCATTGTAAAAGTTTAGTATGCTAACGTTAGCTAGCATGGTCTTGTTCAAATGGCAAAAATTGCATGGAAAGAAAATGTAATTTCATGATATAAACCCAAACCTGAAATTACTGGTGTTCAAATTTCTTTTCTTTTTTTTCATCTTTACCAACAAAATAAGTGGCTGATCTGCACAAGGTTTTGTTTTTTTTAAATCACAGACAATCTCTCCTGTTGGTTGGCTCCTTGGTGAGATCAGTACCTGCAAACACTGACTTCAATTAAACTGGTCTGCTGTCTGAACGTGTTGATGCATACCTGAAATATGTAACAGCATCAAATAACTCTGAGCTAACGCTACACTACATTATGATGCCTGCCGCACGTTCGCTGCCAAAAGGCTGTTGTCATTTGAGAGTGTTAATAAATGCCAAACACATTGTGTCCATGCAAAATGGTGCACAACAAGAAACACACCCCAAAACACTTCAAATGGTCCTCTACTCATGGAAGCTTGATTTACAGACCTGTATGAATAACTCAATTAGAGGTGTTGCCACTCCCCACTGTTGTGAGCCTCTGTGGTTACTTATCCTTTTATTTTCTTTGTACTTTTGTCCGAGACACACTCTCTGCCCACCTGGCTGCTAAGACTTGTCATGATACACTGCTCCAAATGGTGACTGTCCCTGAAAATGAAAGCCAGGTTGGAGGCCGGCCTGCTCTTTGATACAGCTAGACATGGATGTATCACAGCAGAGGGAGGGGGGGGTACGAGGGTGACTGGCATTCTTTGATCCCAAGCTTTCCCCAGTGCAGCCGCCTTCCCTTGTGGCTTTCAAAATAACTAGACCCCCCTTGATACCCCCATCTAGACCCCCTTCCCCCCAACATTTCCTGCCCCCTTCCTTCTGTCTGACCCCCACCACCCTCCACGCCTACCGCATTTCATATAAGGGCCCCAATAAATATCCTCAACCCCCCTGTGCACTGCCCACAATTACTACAGCAACCCTTCCTCTCATCTCAGAGTCAAGACAACGACCCCTCCCACCACTGAAAACCTTACTAAGACACATGCTTAATGAAATACTGTCGGCACAAATTTGTCACTGTGTATGGCCTGTGTGTGTTTATACAAAACAATCAGGGTTATAAGGCCTTTAGAAACAATTTACTCTACTAATTATCACTTCCTCATCCATTAATCACATTTTGAGAGACTCCTTCATGAGTAAGCTAGAATGTGCCCAGACCACAGCACTTCTCACGCCATGGCTCTGCAAACACACACACACACACACACACCCACACCACCACTATTACTGATTTCAACTGTCACTGACTTATTTAAGAAATTCTTTTGGGAGAGAGTAATCCTATTTGGGATTTGTGATAATGTCTGTCTTACCTCAAGGTTCAAAAAGAAAAAGGAAAAAAAAGACTGCCACTTTCTAACCCATGAATGTTGGTCAAATGGTGGCGAAACCACATGAAGAAGGGACGTGGAATGATGTCAGTGTCTGGATGGGGCATTAAAAGCATAAACAACAAATAAAAGCATTACCTCAGCATAATGAGCAAAATAGGGTTTGGTCTCCCAGTGACAGTGCACATCTCTCAACACTTTCACCGCAGTGAAGTGATGGAGGAGGTGGATAATGAGATAGAAAAGCAGCAGTTGTGAGTTGATTCATGTGCATCTCTGCAGCCCAGAGGAGGGAAAAGGGAATAAGGCCAGACTGATCAACCTGTCAATCACCCCAACAAACTACCAACACATCTCTGCTGGACAGCTGATTACACTTCAGACTTGGGGAAAATGACGCTTGACAATGAAATTGCTCCTATGGATCATTATTGGGAACCTAGCAAGTTTGGAAAAGTGTCAGCTGTCTAATGACGCAACTTTAAGCTGTGATGGATAACACATGTCAGCGATCACAGACTGACACTATTAACATCAAGGATTTTAGTCGGCAGGCCTACACGTTGCTAATGTCGAGCAAATGGCACAGTGACCGACAGTTGTAGCGCACATGGATAGCTTAATCAATAAAACACTTTGATTTGACTTAGTGTTCTTTGAAATAATAATGCAAAATAATATGTAGTGCAAACAAGCAACTCAAACTACTGCACAATAAATTATTAAGGTTGTATTAAAGTTGTAAAGCCTGTCAAAAATACTGGCTACTAAAAGCCTCACAAATTAGATACATGTAACATACCCAGACTATAGTAATATATGAGTGTGCTCTACAACAGTGAGAAACTACAAGAACAACAGTCAACACGTGTTCAGAGCATCCCTCCATTACACCCACTAACATTCAGAAACACCCTTCTCTTATTTATCCTACAATCAAGTCATCTAAGGCAAATTTGAATGAAATTTGTTATTGGTTCCCATTTTAGCCGTGTGATTAAGTGATTGCTGCGCAGGGGTACTGGGTGTTTTGTTTGGCAATTCAGTAAAGTGGGGGCACATGTCAGTCAAGTCCAGGTCAGATATGATGATCAAAACAAACATGATCTGGTTTCCTCACCGGGGAGTTGAGCTAACCCCTAACCCCTCTAAACGTGATCTGTGCAGCATAAGACAGGAACACAGAGTGCCCCAAAAGGCCCAGGGCCTTGGCCCTTACCAGGCAAAGTCCTCTAATCTAATTTATAAAAGAAGGTCTGGCAATGTTTTCCTCCCAGGAAGGACATTTGTATATCAGAGGGTTACTTTATCTCATTGTCTCTCAGAGGTGTACAGCAGCTAGCCCGACTTAAACCTCAGAGTGAAAATAAGAAAAGAGGAGAGTGAAAAAAAGAGAGAAAAGGAGGTAGATGTGAGAGGGAGCAGGGAACGGGTCAGACTCGTACAACCTACACTATTGACATCCCTTGGCCCTAAAGCCAAGCAGACAGCCTCCATGACTGGTTTTGTTTTACACAATCATGATCCTGTTCCTTGGGGGAGAGGGGATCACTTTCATTTCGACCCCTTACTCACTCCGGCTCCTGAGCTTTCGACTTCAGGCTAGGGGACTCCTTTGGGTCTTAATACCAACCTCACACTCGAAGAGAGGGGTCAGACACAGGGGTTTAACTCTGTTAGCTGAGAGCGGAGGATGGGGGGAGATCCTACTCAAAAGTAGCTCCCTTCTTAACATGGCTGGTCTAAAATGAATGCATTGTTAAACACTAACATATGATAGCATTTGGGAGACTCCGAGCCATTTGGAGCGACTATGCATTCGGCTTGGGGTAAAATAGATTTTTTGGGGAAACCGAAATGATCGTGTGGTCTTTTTAATGACTCAATTGTGAGGTGGAAAGATCTTCAGTGTTACATCCAAATACACAAGACAGTCCTTCCAACTACCAGTGAGCTGTTGTGTACAAATACAATCTGATGATGAGTGGAAAACTGCCCAAATGATCATGTGTCTAAAGCATTTACTTAAAATGTCAAAGGACAAGTGTGCATTTGAGGTCAAAGCAGGGTCTGGCCACTGAACCAGTCGTGGAAGGACTAAGGAAATAAAGCCTGTAAATCAAACAAGGAAAACAAAGCTAAATTGGAAACACACACTGGGGACACTGAAAAGTCTAGACAAAAGGATGTGTGTGTATGCAATTACGAGCGCAGGCTGAATCACATTTTCACTGCCTACAGTACGTTTTACATAAGCCTTTATTGCATAAAATAACTCAATTACGCCAACTTCTGGTCTACTTTTGTGTCCCAAGCTGTGGGCAAAAGGCGAGTTAAATATCTGTGAAACCATCATGGCCAACAGCTGTAAAAATGTCCTCATTAAAAGCAGCCATCAAATTCATTTGAGTCCACGCTTGAGTGCAGAGGGCTTCTGGGTAGAGGTCTAATGACTTGGAATTTGGGTGTCTTTCAGAAATAGACAAGTTCTGTCCATCGTCATAACACCCCCAAAAATAAACACGGAAATCCCTGAAACTGCCCCTGATGTGTGTTCCTGCTTTAGCGACCTCGACAAACCGAGAGCCCGAGACAGAGAAAAAAGGTGAAAAGTAGAAAAATCACCGTCCGACTTCCTCTTTCAGTGTTACCACTAACCTTTGTGGTCTTTAACAAGTAAATGGATCCAATTGCAGTAAGT
Organism: Centropyge bicolor; assembly: GCA_037975185.1. Classification (NCBI taxonomy): domain Eukaryota; kingdom Metazoa; phylum Chordata; class Actinopteri; family Pomacanthidae; genus Centropyge; species Centropyge bicolor. Next base: position 634,047 of record JBBMOC010000086.1, read on the forward strand.
CTGCCAAAAAGAACCAGGACTCCTAATCAATTCCAGACAATCTGCAACTGGAGATTTCGACGGGGCCTGATCATGTTCCACGGTTCAACCTTGACTACAGACCTCCACGGCTCTATATAACAGTCAATGCAATCATTTTCGTGTCAACAGAAGTAATTCATTCCCTCTTTCCACTGAGCATCATGTATTCGTGGACCGTATTTGAAACGCAGACCTTCAAATCTTCAGCATTCACAATATGCCTGAGGGACAGTACGCTGTAGTATATCGTTATAAATATAGAGTATAGCTTTCTGAAAGCAGTGGGAAATTTGCACTGTAAATTATAGAGGAACGGGATAAACACAAGCACACATGCATTGGCTAATATCAGAGATTAGATACAGTAACAAGCACAAATTCACCATTACAACGATGAGGATTAATGACTGAGACGAGAGAGTGTTCTTTATCTTTGTCAAATTGATAGAAAGAGGCAGCCAAATCCCATAATCTTTCTTAATTGCAGACAATTACTATAATCTTTTATTTTCTCTTCTGCTCACTATAATTAGCACTGACTAAATGTATTGGTTTTGGGGAGACATCCAAGGTCAATTTTATTTTAATACAAGTAAACTGAATTTTGAACTTGGAGTCCTAAGAGACTTACAAAACCCTCTGACCTCCATTCAACCAAAGAAAAGGGGCTGAAAGGTTTCTGCCTGTTACAGCAGCTGGGAACATCTCAAGCAGACTAAACCCTGACCTCTCACTGAGAGAAAACTGTCCATGAATTGGCTTCGGACAGGTGGTCTTAAATGTTTAGTGAGCAGAGCAACCTGTGGAGACCTGGAAGCAGTTAAACCTCACAATACTTAATCCTCAAGATGTGTGGGGTCAGCGTGGCTGTGAGTGGAAGGGGCAATAAACACTTATCTGTGAGGAAAATTCCACTAATCATTAAGCCCATGTTCTTACTTCCTGTTGACTGACTGCTTACAAAGTCTGGTGACAGCAAAAAGGACTTCCTGTTAGTCTGAAGAGACGTTCGTCTGAATGCTACAGTACAACATCGTCAGCGTTTAAAAGAAAATGTAGTGTCCCCATACAGTAGTTTCCCTTAGTTTGGATTGTACCGAGCGACTAACCTGATGCTGATGCACTGGTGAATTCTGCAGAAGGTCTCAAAGATGAAGAGGCGGGCATTCTCGATAAAGTCCTCCAGGCAGGCAACCAGGAAGAAGTCGTTCACAAGAACCTGAGGGACAAAAGGCATGTTGCATTAGAGCGGTGTCAATGTAATACAAAGAGTTATTTCTGTTGACCTCAAAGTTTCTTTAACAGCAGTTTAAGGTTCGAGTAAGGCCAAACAGTTCAAACAGTTCAAAACACACAGGAGTCAGAGCTTTTCTTTGACTCATTAAGACAATCAAGCCTTCTTTGAGACTGAACAAAGGAGAGTCATGAGTGCAGCATTCAAGTTTCAATCTGTCTGCTTCTAGAAATTCATGTCTTATTCAATTAAGGAAAAAATAAAAATCAATTTACTGAAACCAAATTCCACTCCATTTTTGATATATACTGAGAGTAAACAGGGAGGGGAGGACCATACTGGCTACTTTCACATTACCAGAAGGTTTGTTTTGGCAAAGCTTTTAAAAGATTTAGGTTTCCTGTATAAACTGTAAGTAATCCCAGGGCTTGCAAGGTGCTTCAAATTCTACAAACACCACATGAGACAATACAGTAAGAACAGAGCCAACCACAGTGATGACCACATTGTCTGTGACTTATCACCAGTCATCTGGTCTGGTGGTTCAGTGTCAACTCCAGCGTGCAGGATCGCCAAGTTTCACGGCTACAGTCATCCAACAACTGTAGCATCGCCAGTCCAAATAAACTCACAGATGAGAGCAAGCCTTTTCAGGCGTCCGTACACAGTATCACCTGTGTCTTGTTACAGTAAGAAATACAGCCTTGCCTGGACTCTTTGACACTGCAGCATATGGCCGATTCATCTACTGTAAATGTTCATGACCCAGAGGTACCACTGTGTGAAATTCTCCCATTTCTCCGTGCTTGCTGCATTCCAACTCTCCATCGAGTACTATTTCACATCACAGACCTCCATCTTCAAAAGTTCTCCAAGAATTACCAGATCTTTGTTTGCTTAAGCTTAGAAAGCTGCCCAGAGTTCTGCTTGAATAAATCCCAACTACATGGCGCTATCAGGCAACGCACATTTCAGCTATGACAACGCTTATCTAAGGCTGATAAACTTTGAACAGTTAAGTGCCCTAATTACTGTCATCTGGGATTCAGACCACAAAGCTTAAACAAATTCTGAAAGGGGCTTGAAGAGCCCTTTTATGCACAATCTGAGGGCCTGACTATAGGTAGGCCTATACTTTTCATTCTTTGACATGCAAGCATCTAACATCTGACAGTGATTCCAGATTTGGGTGGGGTGGGAAAGAAAAACCTGTACAGTTTGAACAGGACAATTTAAACCAAGCTAAACCCCCCATTTGAAAGCACTTGGCTCAAACTATTATACAGGGTACAGTGAGCTGAAGACAGGAGAGCTGAAAACAATACCCATATCTTGCTATTACAGCAATCAGTAAATAGACGGGTGCCACTTCTCCATGGCTCAAAATTGATGCATTACAAATGCTCATCAAGACAAGAGCCCATCCCAATGGAGTATCAGTTTTCCTCAATCACTCCACGGTCTGTGAAGCATCCCTTTACCTCTGAAATAATGTGCTTTTTAAAGGCTTGCGTGTGAATTTCTGCAGGGGGAAAAAAACTGCATTACTGACTTCAAACAAGGCCATTTTGGGAAAATGTTTGCAGACCATCACAGGTAATGCATTAAAGGTGCCGTTAAACATTTCTGGAACCACCCACCTCGCTAGACCTGCTTGTGAACTGAAGGAGGTCAATAGAGGGCTTTTGTGCCTACTGGACATGGTCTGATAAGACTGACAGGTAGGCCCAGTGTTCAAAGCACCTGGAATAACTGGGGCTCTGACCCGAGAGGTAGTTGGGGATTGAGCATCTGTTTCAACCACAGTGGAGCCTCTGTAAACAGAACCCCAAGAGAGGAGGTCACGACCAACCCAGAGACTTCCTATAAAAGTGCGTGCAAGTGTTTAACAAGGTCGATGATTGAGGGCGTGTGTCATGTCTTAGCTGAAATAGGATACAGCTCTAATATTGTTGATAGTACATGTCATCATTTGGAGACGGTCCCTGGAGGCCTTTGCACAGGAAAAATCTCATTTTCTCCGGGAACATGCTTGGGATTTTTTATGGCCATGCACAGATTTTTTTGAGGTAAGAAAAAGCAAAGCTGCCTGAGCGAGTGAGTTTCGCTGCAACTTCCTCATTTGTCAAATAGTGATTTGCGAAGTTTAACACTCTCTGTATTAGCTTGAAAATAGGTTAAAATTAAACGGAACCGTCGGTAAACTGCTGACATGATTTATAAACATTTACTCCTGGGAAAGAGCCATTTGATCAGGCCAGATGGTTTTCATTTTCAAAGTTTATCGTCGAGAGGCGAAAGATGAAAAAGGAGCAAAATAGCCCATAGTTTTGCCTTTTATTCCTCCGCAGGTCCAAATTATCAAGTCATCTGGGAAAACCAAATTACAGTGTATACCCAAAGAATGAACTAAGCTCAAGTTACACAAAATATACATATAATACAGCACCAATTAGGACACCTGCTCTCTCTCTAAATCTGATTACTGTGCACTTAATGTGTCCCCAGAATCCCAGCAGCCCCTCATAATAGGGTCTACTGGGCTTATTCAATCAATACAACACTTAATTTATCATTGTGTTGTATAGGCATTCTGTTCTGTCCACCCACTGTACACGAGTAAATAAAAATGCAACACATTAAAATATCAACAACCAAAAAAGTAATGTTGGCAGCATTTGAGCTCAAGAGACTCATATATAGACAAAAAACTAAGGTTTTAGGTTTACCACTTTTTCTTAATTGAAAACTTATACTGTAATAGTGTATGAGAGACATTAATTCACATGATTCTGATTTTTGTTGCAGTTCTTCGTGTTTTACTGAACTGCATTACACTGTCAGGTCTTTCTAATATTTTTGCTCCTTCATATAATGTTTATTGGGTACAGCTACCTAGAACTAATGCAGTCTAATACAACTTTCCTGCCATAAAATCCACCCTTATGAAGGTTATAATGAAATTTCTGCAGAAACACTTGATTCAAAGAGGTGCTGGTTCAATTGTACTGTCATTTTAAGGCTGTAGTTTGTGGTGCTGTTGAAGTGTATTAGATAATAGTGAGAAACTGGGTGGAGAAACCATTAGAGACGTCTAAGTTTGGAGGGCACAGCTACACTATGAAATCTGAACAGATATTCAGTATAACAGTAATTTCAGTCACACCAAGCAGTGTCATCCCTCTACAGTTCTTGTCAGTATCATTCTTGAGCCATGTACTGTTAGTGCTGTTTGTTTCTTAAGCAAATGATTACAAAGCAACCTGTCGATGGTCTCTGACTGAATTTCTATGAAAAAATAAGTCAAGTATATCAGCACTGTTTTTTTTTAGAACAGATTGGACACACAGACCTTAATGAGATGGGTTCCAAGATCAACAGGATCACAGGAATTTGTGGTAACAGTAAAGATGTGCAAAATGATCAAATAAATTTGCAACAAGTTTGTCATGCTTTTTCCCCACTGATGTCTAAAAATCATCTGATTTAAGATCACTAACAAAACGCATCAGTGTTGACGGTGTGTTCAGCTTTGTAGTCAACGCACAAAGAGGACTTTTAGAGTATACTACTCATGTTCTATTCTTATATCAAAGACTACAGTTAGATCCAAACATTACAAACCAAAAGTGAAAGAAATGCTCCAAATGTTAGATCTCACCCTAAAAACAAGTGTCTGCACGCCTCTGAGGAGACTTTTGCTTATAAAGCTTTTACTGTTAACTTCTAGCCCGATGGGTCAATTACAGGCCATAGTAAAATCTGACGGAAGCCTGAGTCATACGGTGTCTCAGAGGACCTCTATATTTGACAGTATGACACAAGGCACACACTATCACTGTTCTGTCTGCATTAGACCCACGCAAAAGTCCAGCAAATGGAAACGCTGTGTGAACATGCAGGAGGTCAGACAGAGATCACATGGTTACTAACGATGTTTACGACGACGCTACATGTGAAAGTTCGAGAGTATGACTGGCTAATCAGAGGTCCTCAGAAGACATGTGTATTGTCACAGAGAAGCACAATCGGGACAGACTGCTTCTAACAGTTGGCAACAAAAGGTTGAAATGAATGTTGGTGAGGTTACTGAAGTGGTGACTCACCGACTCACACTCCCTCAGTTTCTTCTGAGCGCTGTCGAAGTCAAAGTTCACATACAGGCACTCCACAAACTCTGTGATTGGATCTTTGTAGGTGTAAGATTCCTGAAAAATGGAATGGAATAAAATCAATGATTATTCCCAAGTACATTGATATGTTGATGTATCAAAGCTGCTATAGCTCACATTTTAATAAAGTCAGTGTTAATATATGTGGAATAAAGCAGACAGATCTTCAAGACTGAAAAAACACCTCTAATCCTAGTTTGGTTAAAGTTACAGACAATAAAACCTACGTAGTGAAAATAACCACCTGCTTGGCACAATAGTTAAATAAACATAACAATTTACAAGGACTTGAGTGAAAACACGTTCTGAGCTCTGAGGAGTTCCAAATCACTCTTAGAGACAGACTCCCAACCTGACCTGAGGCCACAGCGCAGAGAGCACTGAGCACATGTTTTAGTGATTACCAGCAACCCACCAACATGGTGCTTGAATCTGTGAAGTCGCTACTGTCATTGGTGGAGAAGCCATCGGTACACTATAGTCTCTCAATTCACTACCATTAATCAAAAGCACTGGATCCTTCAGCTTTCAAATCCATATACACTCCTTGTACTTAAAAGGAAGTGTGAGCGATGCTCTTGGGTTACATGGTCAGTTACTCATCCCTCAAAGCCTGTATGGTGTATAAGCAATGACCTGATAAGTGTGTGAGCTTTGAAACACCTGGGGCTGAAAATAAAAAGTCTGGTACCTGCTGTATGACCTTCACCAAATCCTTCAGAACCTGCCGACGCTTTCGGACATCCTTGTTGGTAATGACCGCTGTGGTTAGGTAACGCAAGATGTGTGGGCACATGGTCTGGATAGCATTGAGGTATCTGGAATGAGGGAGAATAAAGGCATTCACTTATCCCACCGATCAAAGACATGATCTTTACAAGGACACATAATATAACATTTTGGCTGCCTGTTGGGCTCCTGGCATTTAGGACAGAGAAAAAGCCTTTGCAGCTAAAACAGATAAATGTCCTAACAGGACCCTCACTTCTGGACAAGGGTCCCAGCTTTAAGCTGTCTCTTTCATTAGTTTCCTATGAGAGGGAGGAGGAAAAGGAAACCCTGGCAAGAAGATATAGATCAGTGAGCAGGGACCTGCCCAGTAGCTGAAACCCAATCCATCGGGGACTGATGTTTCAACCACAAGTCAACTGGCTAAGGGCTGAACACAAGAGACAGGACGCTGTTACAGGCTGATTCTAATCCCATTCCAACTCAGGAGACAGCGTTCTGTTTAAAAAAACAAACAGAAAAAAAAACAAACTAAGGTTTGCAAACACACAAGCAGACACCACTTTCCTTGTCAAGATGGCAATCAATTGACATTAACTTTACACCAACAATTCTTACTGGTTTCAAGTATTTATCTTTGAACCTCACCCTCCACTCAACCTCCTACTGACCAAATTAAATGTGAAAAGAGGAAGTGGCGTGGGCCCCTGCAGGTCTCCTATAGCTGAGGCCAGAGGAGCACATGGTGTTCAGAGAGAGTGCCGACAACAGTCTAATTAGCTGAAACAATTAAAGGGACAGGAGACCTGTGGTAGTAGTGATGTTGAGTCTACAAACAGCAGTGGGCTGCTTGGCAAAGCCACCGTCAGCCTGGTTTTAGGAGAGCACTCTACTTCCCTCTCTCCCTCCTTCCCTTTGTAGTTGCTTGACTCCCGTGGAAGACCGCAACGCTCCGTGCTGTGTTCCTGATTAACTTACACCTACTCACTCTCCAGGGGGGGCTCCGATGGCAAGCAATCTTGCATGAGTCACTGTACCATATCTGGGGGGCATTCACCCTACCCCACTTAGGGGACTTCATCTTTTTCTTTTTTTTCAGTTTTGAGTCGACGAGCATCACTGCGCTGGTTTGCTGAAGATGCTACTGAGGCATGCAGCCAAGAAATCAAGTGTGAGTTCAAATTTCCTCTGTTCAAGGGGGGCTGTGGGAGAACACAGCAGAGGGACAGGGTAACAAGGTCCCATTTCACGGCTCGTCTGGAAAGGAAAATCATGTCTAACAACTGAACGAGTGATATAGACAATCAAGTGACTCGGGATACATTACTGCATATATTACTGCAGTCGTATTTCACACCTGTATCATACTTAGTTACTGAGCATGGCTTCCCCTGAAGTCTGGGCAGTCTGTCAATAGCACACAATTGGATCAGCATCTGCTGACTGCAGGGGTAAGAGAGGTCATAAGTGGAGCTGAAGGCTAGCCACTGGTCACCGGCTTCGGCCAAAGGAAGTGCTGGTCAAGAGATGGGAAATGAGAGCCAAGCCTCAGTGGGGAAAACATGAGGTTTCTACACTGTGAAACTGCAAAGCACACAAAACTACCTCAGTTTGTCCACACAGATGGTTGGGTGAGCTTTTCATTGGTAATTATTGGGCAGGCCTCCTTAATCATCCACAATAAAATTAAAAACTGAGTAAAATCCAGGGAACCAGACATTGGAGTGTGCTGTGTTGTGGTCGCCTGTCATACTGTCTGTGGAGCCCAATCATCTGTACAATTACACAAGCCTGCAATCAGAACAGGGGGAGGGGTCAAAGACATCAAAATAGGTGGTGTGCAAATTTTAACGCAGAGTATGAAGTTTCCGATCTGCGATACACATGGCCTCGTTCCCCACTTGGAGAGTAAACAGACCACACGAAAACACACACTTCTGAAACCACTTTAAAAATACCAGCAGGGTTCATGAAGAAGCCCACCACCCAAAATGTGTTATTAAAGCAAATGGTTCTCTCTAAATCAAGATAATGCTATAAAATGAATGACCTTTTCTCCCGTCTCTCTCAGAATCAAGAATAACCTTGGAGCAAGTATACAATTTTCAATATAATATACTTTGATATGGACTCATGCGTACAATTTCAAATATAACTAGAGACTCTCAGAAACATATATACAGACAGTCACAAATATAACGATGCAACTGGAGAAAAAAAAAACATTTGTCAGCAACAACCATGATCAAAATACACAAGTCTGTGTGCTATTGCTATGCAGTGTCATGGAATTAGAAAGTGACACCTTTTGACAGAATTTACCAAAACGTTAATTGGGACAAAAAAGCTACAGTGAGATGAAATGGTGACACTTCTGAGAAAAGGGCAAATATTTTGCTTTGCTTTAAGACCATATATTTTATTCAAAAAGGCGAGTTTCACAGAAAGTCTTTGGCCAACAGACCCAAGGTTCAACCAAGCTTCACAAATTCTTTCCTGTTGCCTGTGTTTTGTGGAAATGGATTTTATCTTTACGACTACTTCCTGGGATTCTCACACAGGTTTTGCATTTCCTGGGTGTAAAAAGCAGGGAGCTAAAACAAGAAACCAAATTCAAACAGTACTTTATTCTAAATGTTACTTACTGTGGCTGATACAGAAAGAGCTCAATGATATTGTCTCTGCCCTTGGGGTGGTTGAAGAAGACAAAGAGAGACCAGTGAATGAGCCATGTCCTCTGCTGGAGAGACTGGAGAGGGGAGGTGACAGACTGGACAGGACAAAGACAGAAATACAGGCAGGAGGGAAGAAATGAGGGAAAAGAGGAAAACAAGCACAGAAGAGAACAAAAATGATAAATTTTTAAATGTTACATTCTTACTACGCTTTGCCACAGTCACTTACAGCTGTCTCATCCTCCAGGAAGACACAGGAGAAAGCAATTCAAGTGTTCTTGCCTCCTCCACAGCCATCAATCAAATACAGACACTTCATACTCAAATCCAAGTTCTTAAGTAGTCAGATGAGTGCATGTGGGTAAGGAATAAAATGCCACAGCAGAGCTGTACTGAAAGTGAAATGTCAATATGAGAGTCTATGTAAGGGAATCTAAATGAGGTATCAAATTCTGAGAAGTGGGGCATTTACGTTGTTATCGATAGTCTCTCTCAGGCGGGTGAGGTCCTCCATGGCTGCCTCCCAGTTCTGCATCAGGATCTCAGAGGCCAGCTTGCCCCACAGCGAGTTCAGGGCATTTCTGTCTGTAGATGGGACCTTGGGAAAAGACATGGTGCACTGTTAAAACCTGAAGCACACAATACTGTAACATAAGCAAAAACTGTTTTTCCACATTACTTGACAGATCAAATTGTGATTAAGAGTCTCCTTATACAGGTTGGCGGACTGTTCATGAACATCTGCATCCAAACACAGTGAGACTGGGCTTGCCACTGCTTCCTTGGCTTCAGAGGCACTGCTGCATGGTGCAGTCACTTTTCATATTTATACTGGATAAATGGATTAAATTATGTCATCCTAAGGGAATGAAGCTTGACAGAGAAAGAGAAATGGATCATGAAAGACTGTTTAGCTTTTAATAAAACCAAATTTGCCGCACTTTTAGATACAGCCACGCATTGCAGTTGACCATACAGTTTGATACTTTTAGATTAGCACATTAAGTGAAGGCATATTTGGAGCATGTGTGTCACCGAGATGAGTAAACAGTTTGGGAAAACTCAAACATTTTGGTTGCAGTGCAGTTCACTTGATTGGGTAATGCTAAGAACCATTCTCAGTCAGATCACTCTGAGGTTGGGTCAGCAGTGATGGACTTGTAATAAATGCCTGCATCACAGGTTACTACATGGGCATAGTTACAGCAGACATGTCAAATGCTTATTGGCCGTAAAGAATATTCCATTAATTTAATGTTATGGTAAAGTTGGAGGACACACAAGACATATCCGGGCTTTTAGGACCCCAAAGTTCAACTCTGACATTGCCATATAGGCATTTATATCATGAACAAAAACTCAACAATTGTTTGGGTCCTCATATTGCAAAATGTCCCACTGATGGACGAATAAAAGTTTGTCTTATCTAATCTTATACATTCCACACCCGAAAAAGCCAAAATTGTAACATTAACATTGATTGATGGGTGGAGCAGATACACCTAGTATCTCATACGCAGGACACTCTGCAGCACGCTCAGGAACATATCCTTATGGAGAATGTTTTAGGATGTACTGTATACTCAAGTGTGACACTGCTGCGGCATAATGCTGGTTGATGACACAATTCTACAGTACAAGCTTTGATCAAAAGAACTACATCATCCCTGCCCAAGGGCACGTTCTGTTGCTTCATTTAGTTGATGCAACACCGTCACCCACTCGACAAGAACAGGCAGAGAGAGGGCAGACTAAAAAACAAGCTGGAGTGTGAGTGACTTAAATACTCTTAGTTTGTGAAAGGTTCCTTAGAAAATATAGTTCAGAAAGTGGTAAAAAAAAAAAAACAAGGATCGTCTGGACATGTTGGTCACTGATGACCACATACAAAACTTTGGTTTCACAATAACACCAAACACCAGACAGTTTGAGTTTGAGACACTCACCACATCTCAAACTGGAAGATTTAGCTGCTTTTCTTTATTTCATATCAATATAAACTGACTACCTTTGGGGTTTTGCACAGTTCAAATAAATTACAGTCTGAAGAAACCACTTTGGGATCCAGTAACTTATGATGGGTATTGGTCTTTATAGATTGTGCTTATCCTATTGGCCAAATAATTAGACGTAAAATATTCGATTCAGCAATTGAAAATTAATATAATTAACACTTAAACATGACGCGATGAATAATATTTGCTTTTTAACATGTTTTGTAAACTTAACTCCCTTCAGTCGTGAGGAAGACTGCAAAAGTCTCCATCCATTGCCTTCAGTAGCTCTGGACCCCTCTGTCGTTATCACAAGGTAATTAGGCTGAAATATGAACTGACGCTAACAAGACACATCTTTTTGAGGATAATCACTCTCAAAAATGTTGCAGGCTACTGTTTCTGATTTCCAGAACAGACTAAAACAAACAAAAAAGAATCAGGTAATGAAAGACAGGTTGAGAATGCCTCTGAACCTCAGCAAGCCAATCACTCTGTAGTGGACACTGGACTACACCCTAGGGCTCATGGGAAACTCTGCGCCACAGTAGTTCATGATAACGCCAAACACCAGACGCAGTGACATGAGTCAAGCAGGAAGTCGGGGTGGGTGTCTGCTGAGCGGCCAGAGAAACCTAGATCCTAACCACACACCCCCGTACACCACCGGACAGCCGCTAAAGTGGACTGTGAGACACGACAGATGTACAAGTAGAGGAAACACTAAAAAAAGAACAGGTTTCCGTTGGAACCCCACAAATTGGTAAGATTATTCAGAAATAAAGGTGTTTTTTCTTACTTGGCAAAGACCAGTTACAATCTGATAAGAATTCAACAAACAGCTATAATATGAGAGGAGGGCAGGTAAGGGGGAAATATTTGGGAAATCTCTTGGAGTGTTCCCCCAAAGGGGAACACGGTTAGATAGTGTGTTCGTCCATCCAGTCAGCGCAGCAGACCATAACACATGTCCACTACAAATGGGTTTTTTTAAGTGCAAAAGCTACAAGAAAGATCAGTATTGTAACAGCCAGAGAAAAATATTGGCTCCAATGCCAGGATAAAGGTCAGCATTTCATCTGTTGAAGTGTTTTGTTTGTTATTTTTTGTCCTCCTCTTGGAAGTCCCTGCTTGCTACGTTTGGCTGACCTCCAGGTCATTATGGCAGCTTTCTACACACACACACACACACACACACACACACACACACACAGACACAGACACACACACACACACACACAGGGTCTGGCTTTCACTAGTATCCACGCTAGAAAAGTTTCAATACCTGGGTTTTTCCAACAGTTACCTTAAGTTTCCATTGGTTTGTGAAATGGGCACATTTTCGCTGACTGACCAGCAACAATAAATTTACTGTGCTGGGGATCCGTCGGGATATTCAATCTTTATTCTTAACATTCAATCCCTGCATTAAGTGATGATATGAATAAGTTGCTCTTTTCGGGCTAGGCCACACTGTAACAAGACCTGAGGCATGGATTTTGCAAGGCTGGCTTCCTTCGTTTAATTGACTGGGTTTCCCACGTTAAATGACTTTATGGAGCCTCACCTCTCCCATACGGGGGAGGGAGAGACAGAAGAGGGGCCTGTGAGGATGGGAGGTCCACAAAACACGGACAAGAGGGGAGGGGGAGAGTGGTATACACACTCCCACTAATGAAATCCATTTCTACCTTTTCCCTGTCTAAAAAGCCTCTTGCATTGTCAGGAGTAAGCAACAGATATCTAGTTACAGAGCCTGATCTGGCTGGAACTTAAAATGAGGGGTCTAACAATTTGAGGGGTAAAAAGAAAAAAAAATCTGAGCTGGACTTCGAACAACATACCTCAATTAAAGCAATTTTGGTTTATTTAGACTGAGTTGCAAAGCCATAAACAACTGTTGTTGGAACAGTGGGTTATATCCGTTGCAAGTTTTGAAGACCTTTCTTAATGCACTTTTTTTGTTAGGGAGTGGAAGTGGAAATCTTGGGTGAATTAGCCGTCATCTTGTCTCGGATGCAACTCTTCCTTCCACAGATTTGAGCAGATCAGTGAAAAACCCATCAAATGAAGTACCCAACTGCTTTGGGTTAAGAGGGTTGTTTGTAGCAAAGAGGGTTCATCATAGCTCGAGTCACTGCCAAGTTTCTGAGGAGGGGACACTCCAGCATAGTGAATGTGCATGACTAGCCAGAGTCACTGACATCCAAGAGACAAGAGGCAACGCAGTGCAGTATCAAATGCCAATTAAACTAGGAACAAAAGATGGTCTTAATGTTTTTCACTCTAATGAATAGACAAAATGTTGATCTTATTCTTGCCCATTCTTTCAGGGCTGGCTTTGGCATGAGTCCTTGCTTTACCGCAAAGTTGAAATGCTGAACCAAAGACAAAAGCAAGAGGACAAGTGAGTGACACTTGGAAACCACTGACTATACAAGCTGGTTCCACTGGTCATTATGGGACGTTCAGTTGACTTGAACTTCCTCACACTTGATGCAAGATAACACCAAAAGGAGTCAAAGTAAAGCTAAATTCCCATTGGAAAAGTGTGTTTTATTTTCAAATAGAGCTAAAAAAAGTCACCGGGGAGGGGGTCGCTACAAGCTTTAAGTATGTGTATGTTTATGTAGAGCACTACATGTGACCTTGAAAGCAGCTTCAGAGTAGGCACCAACTCATGTCTACACACAAACTGATGATATCAGACTTCCCTCCCCAATTCCTGGTTCCACTGGTAAGAAAAAAAGTTTATAACGTTTTCTATAATTAAAAAAAATTAGCACTTAATAATAAGCACAACTCAAGCTCTGCTTCATGGCTTATTGCTGCTGTCGCTTCTGCTTGTTCATTTCCTCCAGCTCAGCCCATCAACATCCACAGTGACTTGACACTGGAGATGACACAAGCTTGAAAACTGTTGTAGAGCTGGCAATTCTAAATATCTGAGTCGCTAAATGAATCCTCATTTTGTCACATCACTTGCAGGGTTACACACTGCTTCAAAACAAATGGAAATGAACAAGCAGAACAGTATCTTCTATAACTTCTAGTGTAAAGGCCCCTTCAACCTACCCAGCAGTTGTTTCTTGACATGTTCACCACTAGAAGATTTCCTACTCTCTAAAGGCAAAATGATCATTTTCATCCTAAAATGAGTGAGGGTGCCTTAAAGTAACGTGATGTAATTTTCATCAGCAGAAGGTGTAGGTGTACAGCTACATGCTGCATAACCATAATTTGTGGCCATTACGCTACAGCAAGTGACTGAACACACCTGCGCATGTGTGGAACCTCCAGGCGAACTACAGAAAGTAGTATTAACATTATTACTACATGTCCGTGGTATCTACAGTGTTTCATGTTCGCGTCTATTCGGCAATAGCAGTTACAGAAAAGGATGCAGCGACCTATCCTAGTTTATTCTCCTCTTTTAATCAAAGACAAGCTTTACCCTATAGACGAGGCTGAACAGTCAACCATTCAAGGATCACTGGTTCAAGAATCTAAAAAACCTACTCTAAAAAGATGAGGCAGCACATTTGACGTTGTTAAAACAAAACCCGACAATGACTCAAAGTTAGTTGACCAAGGTCACTGAAAGGTTTTCAGTCCTTGCAGCTGAGCTGCACCTAGTCCATTCACATAATTCATTTCTGTGGGCAAAGGGAGAGAAGCCACAAATGCCAGAAGTCTCTTTGTTTATAGAGGAAATAGGGAGTGTGTATGTGCACTAACAAGGATACTGCCAGTACTCTCTGAACTGCAATTATCCTCCACTGCAAAACATTTGTTGGCATGATTTGATTTTTATCTTGAAAATGATTTAATCAAATTATTTGTATTGTATAAACGTCCTTTTCCTCAAGCGCATCATTTTAAATTGAAGAAAGAAAGAGGAGCCCAATGAAGGCAGCTCTGAATGAGTACATAATAAGTACACCCCCCCATCATACATGCACAGCCTCTCTGAAGCACCTTGCACAATGTGTGTAACCTTCTTGATGCTAACTAAAAGATGCCTTGCATAACTTAAGCACCATAACCTCAGAAGTCGTGACAAGGGACTCTCTGGCCACAGCACTCAAATCAATAAGCTGTCTACCGAGGCCTGCCCCGTGAGAAGACTACAGACAGATTATGCAGTCCACCACTGATCACTTGGCCCAGTAAAAGATCCTGCTAAAGTCTTACAGCAGCAGTCTCCTCTTAATACAAAAGACGTGCAGGGAATTGAATAGGCAGTGACGTCAGCTTTTAACATTCAATTACTTCTAAGTGTTCTTTTCCTCTCCTATGCAAGCATTGGCCTTTTGAGGAATTAAAGCAATCTGGCAAACGTAATGTGATGTTCAATTTTAATACGTCCGAGAAATGTCTTAAGCCAGTATATAAATGAGGATAGTAAAACACTACAGACACTCTGTTAAGTGAGGTAAGGTGTACAGTTATCAGCAAGCATCACTATTAAGGTTAACTGGTGTTGAATGTCAATGACAAGAGTTGAAAACTCACCAAGACACGGAAGAAGTAGAGATATTCTGCAGCACCAGAGTAGTTTCCACACTCGTACTGGAACTTGGCGTATCTGTACAGCGTGTCCAAGTATTCCTGACGAAACTTTAAGAGAAAAATGAGAGTATCAATATCACTTACAGAGAAAATTTGAATCGTTGTCAGACCAAGTGAAACAAGTAAATTCATGCAGCTGTGGGGCCTAAAAAAAATCCCAGTTCTGTGTCATATCTATTGGCATTTCAGGGTAAGGTGTATTCATAACAAAACATTTACTTCTAAACAGCTGGGTCACACCAAATATATTTCAAATCATCTGAACTAAATTGAAAAATCTAATTTTAATTTCTTATTTATTTGCAGCAGTAACATACTTTTCCCTGCCATGGTGGCACACCACTGCTAAATGAATATAGAGTAAACAGTGCTATATCATATCAGTGGTATTTTGCCATGAATGGCCAGAGCATATTTAACTTTTGTAACAAATCTGCCAAGAGGTGGTCATGTCAACTAAATTAGAAATGCATATGTATATATAGGGCTATCATTTCAAGCCTACTTGTCTTCCTATATTTAACTGTCCTTCCTGTTGTCCAGTATCTCGCAGCAGTGCCCACTGACGTCAGGCCATTCACTAAAATTCAGTATAACTCTGACAGGCAGTGGGTGCTCTGGGCCGCCCAAGCCTTTCCCACAGCATGCTGAGGGGCCCTGTGCCTGGGCTATGTGGAGGTGCACTGAGGACAACATGCAGGTCAGCGGGATACCGGAGTGGGAGGGGACAGATGGAGGGGAGGGTAAGAAGCCAAACATCACGGTAAATATAGAACCTCCGGCATTCTTGCGGCTCTATCCACGAGTCCCGAGCTACTCCGTTTATTCTTAACAATTCACCACAGAATGTAAATGTCCACAGAATTTGTGCAAGCCATACAAACCCCGAAAATGAGTTAAGGGTTTTGGGAAGTAATTCTGCATTTCCCTGCTCGGCCTGCCTCTCCCACTTCGCCCCTAAAACAACCATGGGTTCATACAAGAGCCATGGGAAATGCAGTGAAGAAGTGAGATGTCAGCAGATCAGGCCAACTTACGTTATGTTTTTCTGCCAAATAGTCAAAGAGCATTCGTCCATCTCTGCAAAATAAAAAAAAAAAGCAAGACAGTTCCTGTAGTTAGAGGTCATTTAACTTGAGTTGCCGTTTGGCTGATGTCCTGGAGTCTCATTCAGGTATATTTTTCCACTTCTGTTCTAAATCAAGACTTGTGCATAAATGAAGACCATTTCACTTTTAAAACAGTGTGATGGGCTGTTTATTACTTTTGGTTTGGCTACTACAAATCTATGCTAGCCATGTCTAACAAATTATGTCTGGTGAGGAAAGTGCCTCCGAGTCTCTATGGCTTTGTCAAAATAAAGGAATGCACTGGCTCTTCGAAACGGTTGTATCCCAACTGCATTTTACAACTTTGCCTGTAACCTAAAATCTTGGTATTTATGTGGACGCCACATTGAAACTATGTGTGCTTCTTGGGCATGTTCACTTCTATAATGTGAATGAATTAGTGTGCATTTGCTGGCACATGTGTGATGTATGTATGTAAAGGGAATCTCATTTATTCTGCTGATGGTTTCTATAAGCTCCTGGGTGAGTTCCCTGTAGTGTGGAATGTCAGTGTGCTGTGCATTATGGGAACACAGATCCTGATCATTTCTTCGAGCCACTGGCCATGCCATCCATGTCAGCACAAAAATGCATTTTTTCACTTTTTAAAACATATGTCAAACAGAACTGCAGATGTATTCCTACACAGACACAAAATTGGCAAAAGAATATTATCCACACAATGTCCGTCTTACGAGGGATACAAAATATCTTGTATTTTGCTTTGCACTTGTTATGAGGTTTAGATGAGAATCAGCTGTTGAAATGTCCAACAAGTGGCAACTGTTCATGAAAAAGTCTGCACAGCATTACTGCCACCTTCTGCACTGAAAACGTCAAGGAGCTATCGGCAGCAAGAGGACTCAAAAACCCAAAAGTGGTTTTCATTTCTTTAACAAGTCTGAACAAATGAGAACATAAATCATAGCTCACCCTAATGGTGGTCATAATCCACAGAGTGTGTCTAATAATGAGAGATTGTTTATAAATATGGTACTAATATAATTTACGATGATAGCAGGGTTTCAGTAGTTTCCAAATTTAGCCAATTGAGGCCTATATACCTGTTAGCCAGCTGTTCAATAACAGTACTAAGATCAATAGGTTCTATTACCCTGTAAAATGTTTAGTGGATCTGTGTGTATTAACCAACACATACAGGGCACTGGAGTTCAAATATCAACCCATTTCTCATTTCCAGCACTCGATGATCCTCTAATGCAGAAATAATGTTAAAAACAAGCAACTGCATCAAGAATTATTCAGGCCATTATGGTGGAATAAAACTGTTGCATGTCCTTTTGGCTTCAGAGCAAATTTTTCATTGGCCCCAGATGAGTTTCCTATTGTTCCGCAAATCCAATGGTATGAAGAAAAAAAAAATAGTATAGTTTAAGACAGACACACGATTCCTCATCCAAAAGAAGATTTCCTCCTTACTCCATACTGACACAAACTAACAATGACATAGACATGTGCCAAGTCAATGTTGCTATTATCAGGCTTTGAATAACGGTTCCTACAAATCTGTGTCTTAAATAAACAAATGTATACAGCCTAACTAAGACAATATAGCAAAATAGTACAAATTGCAAAGAGATGAAAACAGAAAATGCTTTTGATTAACTGTACACACTCTCGCCAAGAAACAAAGGAAAGGATAAAGACTGAATGTGACCAAACTATTTTAATCACTGCAGACAACAATGCAGTCTTAATAAAGTTAACCACAGCATCGTGTGTCTGTCTCTTTTTGTGTCTGTCTCTTCTTACTTGCTTGCTTTACTGACTTCGCCCTGAAAGGCAAAATACATTTTTCATTCTAAATGCAGTTCCATTGACTCTACAAAAATCCTTTGCAATACTGCTGTGCAGTGTACTGTTTCAAATAACAGGCTTTACTAATCCTAGAATCATGGCAAGTAAGACCCGCAATAAATTTCACAACCTCACTAAGGCTAATCATGTCTTGCATAAAATCTCTTTTAGGATAATAATGACAATAATAATACTCTTGATTGAAAAATAACAGGCTTTACCTGGTGGACTGCATCTGCCTTGTTGTCTCCGGGTCCTCAAACATTTTCACTATGGGTTCTGTCTCTGACTGCAGCTGCTTCAGCTGGGCCACAACCTCAGTCCTCTTCTCCCTTAGAGCTGACAGAAGAGGATAAAGACAGTCATTAGCCACAGCAAAGTAAAGTTTATTGCTAAATCAATTCTGAATGGATTTAGGGGTGTAGCAGTCACCCCTTTAAAATTTATCAAGCAATTTCAGTATCGCCCTTGCTTTGTGTGTGTGATGAGTATGTAGTTGGATCAGTCTCAATATTAATGAATGTGCACAGAAAGATTCACAAATGTATTTCAGGATTTATACCTTTTTAGACCATCAAATGAGCGTAGATTTGTGGGTATCGTTTAATGTGATACACAGTGTTACATCTACCTGCAGGTCAACCTCAAAATGGAGTCTGATAGTTGCCCTCCCCAGGAAAGTGATAACTCTCCTGTCCTGCACAATTAAATATGTTTGGAGTTATAAATGCTTTAGCTAGCTAGCTAATGAATGATCCTAGGTTTGCAACATCACTAATTTAGCATTTATAACTCAGTGACCGAGTGGTGGATTGCTGTTTGACAGTCATTCTTTACTCATGTTCTAATTCATATATTTTAATTCTACTTCAGGTGGTGGAGAAGGGAAACTTAGGGATCACATAAACTGATACCCTCAAGTCTATGCTTACGTGACTGGCTCAAGATAACTAAATAAATGCATTTGTTAAACAAGGCACATCAGGGGTCTAAAAAACACACAAAAATAATGCAGTGAACTTCATATTTGACAAGCCATTTTGAAAGATGGATTCAACAGTTTATACATAAATATAACCACATTCAAACATGTTTTAGATGACAATTCTCAAAACTCTGAAATATGCATATTTGCAGGCTTGTACTGATTTGAAATATTTGTGTGTGCATCACACATGTATTTGTGAACCTTATTTTCTCACATGTAGATTTTGTTAAGATAAGATAAGCCTTTATTCGTCCCACAGTGGGGAAATTCACATAACAGTTTTACAGTTATATACAACAATAACTATTTTACATGCAGACATTTTTTTTGGGTCATTTATACATAAAAATTACAAAATACATTTGTGAATCCTTAAGTGTGCATTCATCATCAACACTTACTATGGGGAATTTCCTTTTCAGGAAACAGGCTTCTGTGCACATCCATGGCGAAGTCCACCATGTTTGTGTCACTGAGGAGGTCCAGTTTTCCATTAAGCAGCTCCTGCTCATTGTAGATCTAAGAAACAGGGACGATAATAGAAGACAGAAGTCAGGAAATGTTTTGTACAATATTATTATCAAATCAGGGAGTTCTGACACAGCTACAAAGACTGATACAGTGTGTTTCCAATTTACAAAGCACAAAGTATTCACTACAAAATGACTTTAGCCCACTTTTTTCTATTTAAACGCACCCAAGCCTCTCAAGCTCATCATGGTCATGTGAGCGTATCATAAATGTCTAGTTTATTCTGTATTTGTGCTGAACATGACAGAAAGTTGGCTTATGTTTGTGTTACTATAATGTCCAGCTTGACTTAAGTCATAATTATAGTAAATAAAAGTTATATTTAACAGCTACACACAGCTGAAAAGTGCCTGTCATTCATTTCAGCTTTGTATTTTAACCTCATGGTTCAGTCAATGCTAGGTTGCTTTAAGCTAACATGGCTGTGTTGCGTTTGCGAACATTATGAATGATCATGTTCCAGCTGTTAAGTGAGACTTCCCAAAGGTTGCCTAAAACTGCAATCCAACCTTTGGGGTTATTATTGCCTTTGTTAGCATCGCCTGAGCGGCTACAATGCTAACATGCAAGGCAGCATCATCCCCCAACTGTGTTCAACCTACAACACTAGCTTCGAGTAAATGAACCGCGGCTTCCTACAACCGCCTGAGTGTGAAACAACGCGTGGCTCAGCGCACCAGCGTAAAGCTAATCGCAATCCAAAGCACGACTTCCGATTCCGTATTTTCAAATGCGTGTCAATAAAATCGTTAGTGTCTCATAATATGGGCCACAATAACTCATATCGCAGCCTTAATAATGTGCATTTACATATATATTTCAGACACTAAATCAAATTCATTTGTTCTATTCTCATCGACAGTTTCTTATTTCAGTCAGCGGCACCGTATTTTATTTTGAAAGCTTGAACCTACATTTCCGCCTCTACTCCGGTTAAATGTGGCTCCTTTACAAAGCATTAGAAAATGTGGCTAACTCTTGGGCGTACACGCCTTTTAAAACTGTTTAAAAGCCATATATAGTTTCTTTAAATTACGACAAAATGTACCGAAGTGTTTACGTGTTCATATAGTTCGTACCTCTTTGACAGACAGGAACTCCAGCAGGGGGAAAACGAGGTGACGATCTAAAAAGTGGGCAATTTTGGTGGTGAGGTCGTATTCCGCCATCTTTGCTCCGGGGAAAAGGAAGTGGAAGCACGTTTCAGCGTTGTACAGAGGGGCGGACCAATCAGAGACATTCTCAGCATCCTCAATGAGAAATACATGGAAAGACCTGTGATACTGTTTTTTTTAAAGGGACATTATGAAGACCATCTGTTAATGAAATTATTTATACAATATAAGCCAATTGTGTAAATTATAATAGATAGATAGATAGATAGATAGATAGATAGATAGATAGATAGATAGATAGATAGATAGATAGACAGACAGACAGATAGATAGATAGATAGATAGATAGATAGATAGAACATGTGGTGTATTTATTTAACTTTGTCTTATCTTTCTGTTCAAAACTAGCTCTTGATCACATCTTACATTTGCTAATAGAGGTCTCAGAAAGAGTGCATATTTCAATTTCTAAACCAAACAATCCTAACCACTTGACACCATTATGGTCTAAATAGATAGGTAAATTGCTTGAATGTATTTTTAATGTATTTGTAATCTATTTATTTATGATATGCAGGAACGTGTATGTCATTGAATTTTGTTATTGTCTATATGTGTGTGTGTGTGTCTGTGTCTGTGTGCACACACACCTCACCTTGTCTGTGTGTCATTCTCCTCCCTGTTGTGGAAAAAGAGACTTGACATTTTTATGCTTTCAATCTTACTCATGTATGGAAAATATATATATGCTTTTTTTTTTTTTTGCTTCATTGGTTTCTCAGAAGGATGCATGACTGTGACTTGTAAACCTTTCAAAAGTCCCATAATTTCCTTGTGGTGTTGATACAGTGAAACATTTCATTTATAAAGAGTGATCCAAGTGAACATTTTGTTGAATTTGAAAACATAGGCTTTCCTCCAGACACCACCAATATTTCTCCTAAAAGCCAATGTGTGACTGTGTATGACTTCTTCACGGGACCAAAACCATTTGAGGGCAAATACGGTCATGATGATCCCCCACTCACGAGCCTGCTAAATTTGAATGAAAACAACCAGATCATTTCCAATCGTTTGACTTTTCCACAAGGTTAGAATGTGTTCACTGTGCATCTGAACCATCCTCCTTTTTCCTTCCTTCAGCAGCTGCCTCATAAAAGTGCCCATGTGTTGACCATACCCGGTCGACAACAGCCAATATCAGCTACTAAATGGCACATCCCTAATAGGTTTCACTAGTACCTTGTTTTCTTGACAACCACACGGAACTGTCTTGTATCCTCACACAATTCTCCCCTTGTTACCACCAGGCTCTCTCTCCTTTACCCCCACTTCTCCCAGCCGCCTGACAGCAGGTAGAAATGAGTCATAAACAGACACCACTCACCGTGGCCAGTTGCTGTTTTACTGGGTGCTTCTGACACAGTCAGCTCTGGCTCCGTGGCAACTCACTTAAAATAAAAAAAAAGAGAAATCACAGCTTTTACTCTGCTGAAGACTCCTTTGTGCTGTCTGCTTCATTTCAGGAAAGGCTTTGCAGTAAAGAGTCACCCTTACAAGCATTTGGTCAGATTGGCAAGCATTGTTTGGGGGTTTGTCTGTATTAGATCAGGTGTAATTTAATTTAAAAAATTCAAAGCTCCAGCCAGTTTGGCTGCTATAAGTTGGCTTGTTACTGTTTTTGTTTTCTACATGTTTCACTAGTGTGAGAACCTCGCTGCATTTCTTCATCTTCATGTTCTCTTGCAGTGTGTGTAGTATTATTCTTTCACTTGTGCTTGATTGCTCAGTATTTTCTCTGACGTATTCAAATTAGTGATTTAAAAAAAATCTTATTTCACTTTTGTGCCTTCCATAATCTTGATATTTTATGTTTAAACCTCCTATTATCCATCAATTACAGTATCTATCTTACCTTTGTTGTGTTAAAGTTAAAGTTTTCTTGTGTTAAAATGTTAAAGTTAGGGACTGTTTCTTTTATCTGAAGGTAGAGCCTGTGTGAGAGAAGGTGAGGGTCTTTTTTTCTCTTGTCATAAATTAATAGTTTACTTCTGCCTGCTTTTGCAATAAAGTTTCATAAATATTAGTACAATAGAGGAGGGCAGTAGTTCTGACTCTATATGAGGATGTTGTTATGTTTGCATTGGTGGTGCACATTAGAAGTTCCAGTAAGTAAAATACTTTGAATACTAATGCTACAGGACTATAAACAATGTAATAATGTAATATAACGTATACAAAGATTTAACATGTTAACAGGAAAGACATGTTTAACAAACATTGTACCAATTTAACTCTATTGATTAGGGTTCAAGGAATGCATCAATAACCCTGGGGAGGGCTTTGTTTTTTACAAAGTAAGGTACAGCTCACTACCTCAATAATTTTCATACAGTCCCTTACCAAGCAAGAAAATCTCTGTGTGTTCTTCCAACCTTACTTGACTGCAAAATGATTATAACTCAATAATTGTTCCTCCATGAAACATAAACACATGCACTGTATAGTCCATTTTCAGTGTAATGTGAGTTGTGTGCTTGCATTTTATGTGCAGGCAATAATACTTGTTATTACACAATATTGAATTAGGAAGCAGCGGGAAAGATATTCACCAGTCCAGGCAAAGCCAATAAGCATTCTCAGATAGGTTAAACACCACAAGCTAAATCCAAACTGACAAGAAATCATGTATTTTAAACACTGATATGAAGGCCAAATTGCTTTGGTTTCTCTTGTTTCAACCAGCCAATCTTCATTTGAAAAAAAGAGGTGCTTGGGAGGTAGTATTTTCGAAAAACGTGGAGGGGAATTCTCTTCCCTTTATTCGCATTTGGTTCACTTTTTTTCTGACGCCACACTAATATTATTTTACTGATAACATGCTGAGATCAGAAAAACATGTTAAATCTGGACTTTACTGTGAATATTCACTTTGCAAAGACCTTCTCTTTTACAGAACATGTAGTGTGTTTAGTTGATTTTGTCCTTTTTGTTCAGACTAAGTCTATCTGTTCTTACATTTGCTAATACAAGTCTTAGTGTGCATATTGAAATTTGTAAACCAAACAATCCTAACTACCAGACACCATTAGGGCCTGAACTATGCCCAGTCCATGTTTTTTATCAGGACCAGTGCCACCTTGCTCATCCATCCTCTTGCAGAAAATTAAACCCATGAACAGCAGAGGGTTGGTAAAATGGGCAAGGGGTGACTAAGACAAACATGAAAGCAATTCAGGGGGAAGGATCTAGGCCATTTCCTGCTGGACACTTTCTAGTGATATCTTGAGCTGAGGGAGACAGACTCTAGAGACCTGATTATAGCTAACCAGACTAACTGCTGCGCAAAGAAATAGTTCTTTCTTGCTGAGATTTAGATGAGAAAATCAATAACATTCTCATATCTGTCATCACACAGCAGCAGACTGATATGGGTGTCTGAAGGGGGACTGTGTGCAATTTACACATGTGGCACAACAGACATAACGTCATCATTTAAATCTTCAAATGAGATCTTAGGAGAACTTCGTTAACCTGCATGCTTTTCTGCACAGTGACCAGGTTTAGATGCTGCACACAGACTCCAACATTTTACAGCAAAATTATTGGGAACAAAACAGAGATGAGTCCAGAATCATCAAAGTTCTCTTTGGTTAAATGAAATAATATTCTGAGCAGTGGCATTACTGCAAACATGGAACGAGCACAAGCTATTGTACGAAGATACTATAGATCCTGTAGTTGCCTCAGTGAAAAGATGTGTCCTTTTTTTATACAAGGCACATTACGCATTGTTTCATGCAGGGACGTAGGAAGGGGGGCGGGATTAAACAGGGCCCTCATGTGTGGAGGGCTCATGAAGATACTAAAGTGAATAGTAGTATCTGGCCATCTAGATTCAATTTGGCATAGCTGTCTTTGAAATTTCACCACACAATGGTGCTGAGTAGAAGAAACACTGCCATAGTTATTCTGGACAATACACATCCATACCTACCGTTTCTATTGGAACTACTTTCAAGTGAGAAAATAGTTATGAAAACTGCCAACAAAGTGGTCCGTGGAGACTACTCCACCTATAGCCGACCCGGTAACCTCAAGGACAAAGGCTCCCCACAAGATACATTGTATGAGAGATTTAGAGGTGCTGGTAGGTGGATTTTGTTACCTTTAAACAGAGCCAGCTACCTGTTCCCATTTCCAGTCCTTATGCTACGCTAAGCCAACCAGCTGCTGGCTGCAATTTCATATTTAGCATACAGATATTACTGTGGTATGGATCTTCTCATCCAACTCTTGGCAAGAAAGTGAATAAATGCATTTCCCAAAATGTGAAATTGTTCCATTGAGGCCAAGGCTATGCAATTGTGCACTGCAAGCGTGAGCTCTACTACACTTTGATTGTTTTTTTGTTTTTTTAAAAATCAGATTCAACCTCTGTGTGGATATAGTTCATGGTGGTCTGCTCTTTAACATAACTGTGTCTTGGCTTGTTTCTGCAACTTTGTAATCTGTCCCTGCCAAGGTGCTTCTCAGTCAACCCAACCAACAAGGTCAATGTAACTAATGATTTGTTCCCAGCAACTCCCATAATATCCAGCCAAGCCAGCGAATGAAGAGGTTTGGGTCAGAGGCTTATCAGAACTTTAAACACAGCCGATAAAAGTGGAGTAAATATAAACAGTCGTCCACCATTTCTGTCTCTTTAAATCAAAGCATGTGTGTGTTTTTTGTAGGATGAAACAGTTTCAAGCAGCGATGGCTTTGACCACACATGATCCAATACTGGGATGCTGTCAGGAACACCAACACATTCACAACAATTATCCATCATTCTACGTGTTTGTCTTGTAGAAAATGCTCCTCAGCCTTAATGGGATAAACTTAAAGGGCACTGGAGTGATGGGCCAAATATTCCATGAAAAACCTCAGCTCTCCAGTTCTCTGAAAGCTTTCTTGGTCAACAGATGAATCCAAGAGAAGGAGAGGAGATGACACTGCCAAAGACACCCACCACTGGCCTCATTCTAATATCTGTCAAAATATAAATCAATAAGACCTGAAGACAAATGACTCGGCGCTGGATGTTGCAAAGCCAAGCATCCCTGCTCTGAATCTGAATTCCAGCATCTCATATGAATTTCAATGATTCTTTTGTAAACTTTTTAGATATGCATCACCTCGCTCCGAGTGTGTGTCAGGTTATAAATCAGCAGCCCACACTCCTGATTCGGAGCCCAGTGCTGACTTCAGCACTGTCACACTCGATGGCAATGGGATGAAGGTTATCGACCAGGCCTTTGGGCCAGAAAACAATACAAACTTCCAGCGAGCACCCGGTGGCACCAAACATGGCAGAACATCTGCACAACACATGTTCACCGCACAAACAAGGAGTGACTTGTACTCACGCACATCAACAATATCACAGAAGGCCCACATGGGAGTCGATCAATATTTGACCCCTCTAATCCTTCCTGGGCAAGCTCTGCTCCCATGCTCACTCCTCTCGTTATGCATAACTTCACTCTTGCTCTGCAATTTTCTTTTAAAACATGACATTACAGAGAACATGGCGCTATCTCCAAATTTGCGGTCGTGAACATTCTTACCAGAAAAGAAAAGTGAAATCTGATAACTCCAGATTATGCTGTATAGTTACAGGCTTGCACTGCACGGGGGATGAGATTTGAATATTCCTCTTCCTGCGGACTTTACATTTCTGTAATAATTGCTATTGTCTGTATTTATGTAGCTGAGTGGAGGTCTGTGAATAAAACCGCTTTTGAAATAATGGAAAGAAAGTTAGACCAGTGAACAATAGTCGTGACTTCTGTGAATGTTAAACCTCAGTATAGACCCCCTGAGAGGTTATAGAAGTGCTTTATATTTCAACTTGGAACCATATTAAAAAAAAATGCTCTTGGAATGAATGAGCTTGATCAGCTGCCGCAACTTAAGATGAAGATGATGTTATTTTTGGATACGACAGAGAAAAAAAATTCAATATTTGGCTCAGAGGTGTCAGAATGGTCACGTCACTGCCAAATGCTCTCTTAGAGATCAAACTGTCTCTTTAATAAGACTCCATGAGGGTTATGTAAGATTAGGTTCAAATATAAAGTCCTCCAATGAGACTTTTTTTTACTGTAATAAATTCCAGGAGGAGCACAGGAAATTGTTCATGTGGAAATCAATTTATGGTCTCGAAAGCTTGTAAGGATGAGTTTTTCTAAGTCTAAATTACCATCACTTCTCATGATGAATGTGGCCATCACCTACAGACTGTGCTGAAGTCTTTTGGAGGTAATCTCATGCATGGTGATGTTAAATCCTTGTTCGAATTAAATGAGAAAGGACGATGGGCTATTAAAACCAATCTAGCAACACATAATATACTACATGTGGTAATACTCCAATCCACAATAAGCAATCACGCTACTGCACGAGGTGTCAGGGGAGCAATACATCCCAAGCTTCGTACTGTGTGAGTAACATCAATTACCAGCGTGGTGCTGCTCTGACATGGGGCTGAATATTGTTCTTGGCACCGAAGTCAAGAGAGAGAAGAGCAGGAGAGTGAGGAAGCCTAATTGTGATGTGCCATAATTTCCCGCTCAGGGCCTCTCACTCAGGATATGGGTGAGGTCAAAGGTGCAATAGAGGGAGTCCATCAGAGGCAAAGCGTGCTGAAGTCATCTGTACAGAGTTATTCGCGGTGAGGTGAAATCAACTTGGTCAGACAGGGGACCTAATCAGATTTCAAAGTAAACACAGTGCCGCCGGCTCCAGAAGGCTGAGTCCAAACATTGTTGCTAATTGCATCTGTCTTCATTTTCCGCAACTCACTGTACAACACCAACGAAAAAGAAATCTAGATGGAACAGGAACTATTTCAAAACCACAGAGAGCACCTCAACCTTACCTCAATTTTTAGTCCATAACTGTTCATTTTAGAGATTGCCAACTCTGATTGCTTCTGTCAGAAATCAAAATATAATGCCTGTGAAGTGTTTCTACTGGAATATTTCTCTTTTTTTTCATACATGGAGACTGAAAAGGAAAATATATATATATGCTTGTCCCGTGTGCCATATGTGGGGGCTTCCAGAGCATGGAAACCTACGTAAGCACCAGTCAAGTAGTACAATTTGGGTTTTCAGATGGCTGCAATTGATCTCCCATATTGTGACATTTTCTGTTCAAAAGGGCTGCTCCAAGTTAAACAGGCGCCTTATGTCCAGAGGCTTTTTTCACCACCACCACATCCAGCTGCATCTTAAAGTTATGAAGAGCTTGTTCACAGAATGCTTTTACCATCATGTCCTGAAAGCCCAAGAGTCACACCCGCTGCATGGTGTTTATTGCAGGTCACTGTTAGGGCCCTGGCCTTCAGTGGCACCTTGGCAGACAGGGGAAAGCCCTCTGCCCCAAAGGACAGTGTACGATTGTTTTAATGTGGTTTCTTTGGTATTTTGTGCTCCGGCAAAAAACCC
Source organism: Centropyge bicolor (assembly GCA_037975185.1). Classification (NCBI taxonomy): domain Eukaryota; kingdom Metazoa; phylum Chordata; class Actinopteri; family Pomacanthidae; genus Centropyge; species Centropyge bicolor. The sequence goes on from JBBMOC010000086.1 coordinate 662,501, forward strand.
AACCACATATCAACTGACTGCCATGTGCAGACTTGAAAATTACAAGTGCACACATCGCCAAAGCTGAGCGTAACTTAAACTGTGCACAGTGTTATTATTTGTATCCCTGACAGAGATGATGACATTTCATCGTTCCCTGGTGCACTTGCCCATTACTGATGATGCTAGGCTGTTTTACAATATCAGTGTCCTTTAAAAAAAAAATCTCCTTGTTGTCCTTTACAACAGAACATCGACAAAGTATGCATAACAGCAGGCTTTATGCAGCGAGCGGGCACTGGATATGACATCAGATCTCTGAAATGTCTCTGTAAGCAAGTTTGTGCCGAGCCCACATCAACAAGTGTGTAATGTGGTAAGAGAGAAGTGTGTAAGCAAGCATGCACAGGGAGGGGATGAGATTCACAGAGACTCCTGAGGGTAATCAGGATAAATGGTAGATGTGCTTGGAAAGCACATTTCATATTTTCAGAGGAAACTGATTCAAGGCTCAGCCGACTGTCCTACCCAATACTTAGTTGGGGAATTATATAAAAATGGAAATGGAGCATGAGAACGACATCATCTGGATTGTAAATGCTGCAGCCTGCTTACCATCATGCTGCATGCTGCTGGCTGCTGTGCAATGGGTATGCAAATGTAGGTTTACACTATGCTGGAATCACATTTGCCCTGAGCTGAAGCCAGAACATGTGCATTTTGAGCTTGAAAGTAAAACATGACCAGTCAACTCAACCCAAATGCAAGTCATGGGGAAAACATCAAGAAATTCTGTTGATAAAAATAGGTAAGTTTTTTAAAATCATATCTAAATAAGATAAGATATATGCCTTTATTCATCTCACAGTGGAGAAATTCCCATATTAAAGCAGCAAAGGCAATAGATGCAGTTACATAGTAAAAACCATCCCATAACAGAAACATCAAATAGAGACTGCATATTATTATTATTATTATTATCATCATCATCATCATTATTATTAATACTATTGTTATTATCGTCAGGCACGCCTACAGCTGGCAAGTCCATGACGTAGCACGACGTATGTTGTCAAAAGAGAAAAGATGGCGTCAGTGTCAGAAATGTACGATGTGGGTTGGGAAGGTAAGACAAAATATATAATCGATTCTCCTCAAGTGTCATTGAGACACCTTCTTATATTTAAGGCATTCCGTGTTTTCTTTGTGTTTTTATTGTTTGAGAGTGTGGAGGACAGTCGTCGCTCTCCCAGACTGAAAATACGAGCTAGCGAGTCAGCGTGTAAAGGAGCTAGCTGATGCTAGTTGGCATAGCTAGCTAACGTATCGCAGTCATCCAAACAGTACATCCACACCAGCTCAACAGCCGCCATTTGTAACATAGTTGTCGGTGGTGCTGAAGTATCGTTTCATGTAAAGCAGAAAGCGTCTGCTTGTGTTCAGATAAGCTCATACCGTCTGTAGCGTGTTAGCCGGTCATGGCTACACAGTAGCTTCGGCTAACGTTAGCTGTAGCTACGGCGCAGTAAATGTCCGGTTCTGCAGAGCACACAGAGCACACATAGGGTATTTTCTGCACTCAGAGTGTACTAGCAGCACAAATATAACCGTAGTGGTTAGAAGTCGTATTTATGTATCTGATAATCCGATCATTTGAACTACATTCGTTGGTTGTCACTCTTGGGGTGTACGAAAATCTCCAGTAGCTGTAATCTTACCAAACGCTTCAGGTCAGATGAGGGATTACAAATGAAATCACGAAAATTTAAAGTAAAGCTTGCTGTGTTTTGCTTTTCTCTATCCCATACCAGATCGTGTGTTGCACTGTCCCAGAGTTAAGAACCAGACTTCAGACTTGATACATTATGCTAGAAACTATTGTTGATACAGATAAGAATTGTCTTTCTGGTTTATCAACTTTGTCCACAGAGATGAGAGACAAGCTTCGTAAATGGAGAGAAGATAACTGCAGAAACAGTGAGCAGATTGTGGATGTTGGCGAAGAGCTCATCAGTGAACATGCATCTAAACTTGGAGATGACAGTAAGTGAATCATGACTAAATACATTATTACATCACTCCTGAGAGCAAGCCTACACACCAAGCAGTTGGCCATAAATACATATGAGGTGCTTTGTTATTTTCAGGTGAACTATTAGTAATGACATTAGATAACTAGTTTAAGATGGCCCTTTGCACACTAGGCTTCCTTTTTGTTTAATAATATTAGAACTGGAAAATGTAAACATACTGAACTAGAGAAAATCGTGGCCTTTATGACAAACACACTTTAGCAGGAAAAACACACTGCTGTTTTTGGTAATAACATAACAGACAGCTTGCCACAATTTCCTTGTGGCAGCGCTTATACTAAAGCAGCAAGAGATGAGTATAGCCTGCAGGTCTGTTCAAAGTTTAAAAACATTTGAATGAGGATCTTTTGCTTTGTAGCATTGAAAACCACCGAATGTCCCTCTGTAACTGACTGTGGGTTCATATGTATAGCTGTATGAGATATGATTGATCCAAGTGGGTGATTTTTATGCTGGCTAGATTTTTTTCTCTCCTCTCTTTTGTGGTATATATTTTTCTTTTGAATACATTTCTGAACAGGATCTTAGGTTTCCTGTGATGTGGAAAACACAGATAGACACAGTTATGACGGAAAAGTAATACAAGATTGCTTGCATTACACTGATATTTAGGACATTTGAGGGTGAAAAGTCAAATACGTAACTTGGAAAAAGATCAATGGAATCAGGTTTAAATTTTCAATATCTTTTGGTTTGGTGACTTAGAAGATGAATGGGAAATTTCACAAAAAATAAATGAGTAATATATCAGTAAAAATAACTTTGAATGATGACTATATTTCAGACCTACGGTAAGCAGGAATACAGTGAAGGAAACATTAATTCTAACACTGTGAAAGGTGTATTAGCAAGCATACTCCATGCTAGTAATGTATGGAGTAGAATATGGTAATGCCCACATTTCCCCTCTAGAAGATCAATAAGATTGTTTTTCTTATCTTATGTTGCTAATTTCTAAAGACTTTACTTTATAAGCAGCACTGAGTTTTAATTACCATGAAAATGTAGTAGGTCATGCTTTCCTTCATAATAGTGCTGTCCTGCTGCATTACCCCATAAAACTCTCCCTTTTCCCCTAGTCATTATGATTCATACAGTCCTCTAAAGAGACGGATAAACACTTAACATGCCATGGTTTTATTGAAACCAGCTCTTAAATTGGCTGTGAAATGAGATGGCAGTTATCAAAACAAGAGTTGGAATCATTAAAGTCAAGAAAAACTAGAGGCATTTGTTTGTTTTGGCACAACCTGGCAGTTTTTGGGTGGAGTTGGCTTTTATTATTCTTTTCAGTTAACAGGGGATGTTCATTTGGCTGAACATGTCCATTTTGCTTGTCAGAGCTGTCTGTCTAACATGTTATATTAATTCCATTAATTGGCTTCTGTAGCCAGGCTATTAGTCAGTATGTTATAATGTTGACTGAATCAAAAAAAAAAAAAAAACACTTCATTTTTTTTTATAGCTAACCACCGAGTGAAACATTTTAAAGGAATAGCTGTGCCTCTAAATGATGCTGCTCAACATGCCTTTCACTACAAATACAGTGTATAAAAAACAGTGATGGAATTCTCAGACTTGCTTGATGTTGATTTTTTATATTTAAAAAACATGTTTGACGACATTCAACAATAAGATCTATACACAAAAGAAATCTCAGTAAGCTATATGGAATAGAAAGTGGACAAAGCACAAGTGTTTGACATTGGTACAATTGTCTATATGACAACTGCAGCCACTGTACAGCATATGCATTATTATGTCATAGTAGCAAGACATTGTCTTTATCTAAGTCATGTATATTAGAAATCTAAGCTGCAGAGTTGTGTTGAAGACTATTTTTTTAAGAACTTACTCTCGTAAGAGCTTTCTGGATGAGGCTGCGGATTAGAAATGTAGTCACCCTCCAAAAATAATTTTATGTAATGTAAACATTCATTAATAACCGTAGTTGTGGTGAAAAGTGTCATGATACTTAGAACCTTTATGAAAACATATCACAAATGCTTTAGCAGCACTCACTGATCAAATTAATGGTTTGTGCTGAAATACATACTTTATGTTTTTAGTGAAAACAGACACATGATGTTGTTACCCCAACCACATTTAACTGTTGAAACTTGTTCTGGCATGTGAACTACAGTAACTGTTAACACTGTCACACTACCCAAAGTGAGGAATGAGAGACAGCATGGCATGTACAGAAATGTTAGTTCAGCTACTTTGGTTTCACAAGGCATCAACAGTGTTTTAACGAGTGTTAGCTATGTTGTTTTGTTTTTTTTTCACTTTCATTAACTGCCCAGTGTGTGACTCCATCCTTTTTTCCCCACTCATACTTTCAAAGATCACCTTTTCCATGTCTCAATTTTTCTAGTACGAAGTGTGAGGAAGACATCTAATAATGAGTAAGATGAATTGTGTTTCAGGGTGTAAGCTAGTTTCAGGTAGTTCAGATTGAGATACAACGACTTATTTTCTTTGATAATGTTACACTTAATTTCCTCCAGTGTAACATTATTACAGAAATTTCCAACTCACTGTTAAAAAGTAATAACATGACTGTAACGCCTCACACATTACTTGAAAGGTCCTGCATTTATGATCATATATAATTTCTATATGTTCCATACAGAGACAAGTAAATGTAGCGTTACATATTAAATGAAAAGGGAAAGTTCTTTGACTGTAGTCTTAAGCTGTTAATTCACTTCATGGAACTTGTTTGTGCAAGTAAAAAACACGATGTGCAGCTGTTGGGGACACTCTCTTAAGTTGGGACGTCAAGTGTACACTTCAATATATCATTTTTTCATGTTACACTAGACAGTGGAATGGAAAGGGCGTTAACACAGTCTTCTTTGTCTGTCTCTTCTGCCCAGTATGGATTATTTATGAGCAGGTGATGATCGCAGCGCTGGACTGCAGTCGGGATGACTTGGCTCTGGTAAGTTTTTACCGCTCTTCCTCACACACCCAAGAGCTTCAAAAGCCATCGCTCACTCTCTCACAGCCATTCCTACTTTGCAGCATCCCCTCTGCCAAATGTGAAAATCTGATTTTTATTTGGCCAAATGGTATTACTCTGTCTGTACTTTGGAAAAACAATTTGCTGAGAGTTGGAATTAGAGGGTGTAGCAAATGAGTGGAGAAGCATGCTTCAAGTGTTTCCTGAACTTGGCCATCATTTATGGAGTTCAACTACTTTTTCCCTCAGGATTTATTTGCCATCCTAAAGCTTAATGCGATGTTTCTNCACACACACACACACACACACACACACACACACACACACACACACACACACACACACACACACACACACACACACACACACATGTTTCCTAAATAAATAAAGCAAATCAAAGTGGCTCGTGAGTGCTCGCCTGGTGCCATCTGAAATCTCCCAAAGTGTGGCTGAGTAATAAAGTGAATGTGAGGGAAGCAGCAGTGCTGGAAGTGGGGCTTCTCAGTGCTAATGGGAACCAGAGTTGCTTCTGTCTGTTGCAGGCTGTGGGCAGGACAGTTTCTGATCACTGATCTCCGCCTTTGGCTGCTGGAATATCAGTATTGCAGATTGCCCCTGTTAGGAAACCGTTCTGAAATCATCCTTCAGCGCCTGATTTGACATGACAAGTGAAGTGCACATGCCTCCTATTCCCAGATTTCTTTACTGTATGATTTGATATTTACAGCTCATAAATTTCCCCTTTAAACAGAATCATGTGGGCTCAGTCCAACAGTTTGAGGCACGCTGTGTTGGATATTGTTGCTTATCGGCTCGTGTGTGTATTGTGGTAATATGCATTGGCCAAGAGACAGACAGCTGAACCAGTGAGCGAGCTGCAGATCTGGACAGATGTACAAGCAGCAATTTAATTTTGTTTAAAGGTGAATCAAACTGGATACAATCAAATGAAAATCAATCTCCAAAACAGTGTGCTTTGTTTGTATTGATTTCATGACTCGTTGTGAAGTGATATAAGCCTCTGACTATGTCGGCTGTGTGACCAGCAACCTAAACTTACACGAGTGTTTATTTCTTCCTTTAGATTACCACTGATTCTCTACAGCCTCACTGTAATCATAGGAACCTACCACGCTGTATACAGAAACTTGATTACCTTGAACCCATGCTTGATTTCCCCACCACCTAATTTTACTCGACTGGGGACTGGGATTGGTTTGAAAAAAACAAATTCATATTCCTTTCTCTCTCTGTGTCTGAAGGTACGACGAAGCCAACAAGGACTATGATGCTATTCTCAAAGACGACCCCACCAATACGGTAAGACAGAGAGGCAGGGAAAGAAAGGGGAAAATCCCTCTGCTTAGCATTCTACTTTGCTTCACTTTGTGGTCTCAGCTTTTTGGAGGGCTTTAAATCAGCTGAGGCAATTTGGTGTTAGCAGTGTGAGTTTGCTAAGTTAAACTCCCCTTGGCCTCTCTGACCTCAACCGCAGTGCTGATCAGCCTATCACCCACACAACTGAAAAGTGTTTAAGGGCGGGGGCTGGGGGGGTGGATGGGGGTTGATTCATGGCCTCAGTCAGTGGCAGGCATGTTTGGTGGAAGTAAAGCGTAAATAAAGGCCTGGCCTTTGAAGATGGTGATTTACCGGACCTTTCAGACCCCCACCCTGAGTGAACACTGCTCAGCTCCTATCCCACCTTCTCCATTGCCATTTACAGCCTTCAGGTGCAAAGTGTGCCGTGTGCTGTGCAGCTCATACAGACAAGCCCTAAATAACCCTTCCCTGAAGTGCTCTCCTTGCTATCTTCTCTTCTCAATTTACTATTCATCTCTTCGAAATGACTTGCAGAAGCATGTCTAGCCAGTCACTGCCAATCCCACCCCACCAACCCAAAACATAATGTACCTGCTGTTAATTGTTTCCATAAGGACATGTGGCCATGCAAGAAAATAAATCTCTGAAAGGGTTTTCAAAAGAAACCATGACTTTATTTATTTTGGCTATACCTCTCACCCCAAAGATGTTCAACAAGTCTCCTGTGCCATGCTGACATATGGATTGCTTTAGATGTACTGTATTAAACGTTTTCCCTCGGTAATACAGACACGGCATAGACATTTGTGCTTTGGATGCGTTGGGAATGTTCTTCACCTCGTCGGTTATCTGCTTTAAACACGCAAAAACGTTACTTAAAAAACAAATAACCCTTCCCTCACTCTCGTGCCCCCCACCCCACCTGCACTCACCATGGCGTAGAGGAATAGCCTCCTCATCTTCATCCAGCCACAGCTGCCGCCTCACACCGTGTCTGACTCCCACCTTCACTTTGTCAAGACCATCTCTGTTTATTTTACGCTTTTGTTGCTGTTGGAAGTTTGCAAGTCAGATTGGCAAGTCGGCCTTTAAAACAAGGGTCTGGACTGTTTTCATGGGCAGCTCCCCGGTTATATTTCAGTTTTAGAGTGGTCGGGTCACAGGATGTACGTCTTTATAAGGTAAGAGGAAGGCTGAATGTCACAGCTGAAGTGTGCTTGAGTTGGAGGGCCGAAGTACAATTAACATAATGTTTTTTAATTCATTTTGATAGTGTCCATTAAGTATAGACACTATGAAAACTGATGCTGCCAGGGGAAAAATATCTCTGGTGACACTAAAAACTAAATAACTTTTGTGTCATAGTCTACTTTCATAATTTATACTTTAAGTTTGACCCATGCCATGTTTGACAGGGAAAATACCAGGGGTGGTTGCAGTGAACATTCTGAAAAGATTTTGTCCAACACAAGATTGAAGTAAAAGCCGCAACACTGTCATTTTCATATTCAAAGCGGGTGTTGTGCCAGCAAATTTATATTTAAGTAATTGGTGTAATCTGCAATAAATTGCTTCGCATTTATCCACTATTTGGACAATGGGAGTTGTAATTTCACTGAATCCCAGGGCACCTCCCCAACATGGCACAGATCCTCTGGGGATTCCAGGGACATCCTCGGAAAGGGAATGGTCGGTTTCCTGGTCTCTGCGTGTTGGATACTACCACCCAAGCAAGTGTAAGCTGCCAGTCAAACCCGGGGCCGGGAATGGAACAAAACAGACAAATAGCTCCTCTGTGCCTGGGATATTAACCTTAAACCTTTTTCCCACAATCCTTGTCTTGAATGACTTGGGTGTAGTGACAGAGGGTGGAGTGATGATCTGACAACATCATTCAGGTCACCTGTCTTGTAGTGAGTGCTATCTCCTCTTTACATGTTCACCAACATACTCTGGAGAATCAGGCAGGGGATGGGCCAGAGAAATGGCGGAAAATTGGCGACCACAAGGAAGACTTGCGAGGCATCCCAGCATGCGAAGCAGAGATTGGAAACTGAGCTGTTGTAATTACAGGCTGTGGAATAGATGTGGTACCCATTAACCAAAATTGTTGAATCAACAAAAATTGCTCAAGGTTTTTTTTTTTTTTTTTTTTTTTTTAAACCATGGCGGTGTCCAAAAAATGTTTCAAACTCTTAGCCCTTCCATTGCTTGCTATGTTCCAATACCTACAGCAATGATCTGGCAAAATTCTTGTCTGCGTGCGTAAATGCATTTCTTTCCACCTTTTCATTTCTTCTTGTGCACATTTGCATACAAGGATGTATCAATTGTACTTTTTTTGACATTGATTTGCCTCATTTGTTGTGTTAATATTGAATTCCAATACTCTAATTTCACCCTAAATGTAGAATATGAAAAACTAGTATTTCTTAAATAAGCCACTGAGGTCACATAGATGACTCCTGAGGTTGACCCAAAATCATGTGCAATTACAGATCCACTGTAGGACAAGATTATATTTGTCTGAGTCAAGTCTTCTGAAATTTAAAGCCCCACTTCAGAATTTCTTGGCCGCATAATTTCAACAAAATTAATGGAAGATTTTTACTTACATTCTGTTTTGTATCTGATAATAATTGAAAATAAATGCCTCCGTTACTGTTCTCTACAGATGTAAACAAGCTTTTAACATCATTACAAAACATTACTGTTTGTCTGAACTTGTTTTTCGGTCTTTCGCTTCTGTTCTTCCCTTTTTTCCTTCTTGTAATTTCAAGTACATACAGTGTGCTAGGTGTGCCACCCTTGTCGTGATGTTTCTTATTATAAAGGAAGGTTGCGGTAGGTCGTAGCAAAGAGCCAGGGGTGATGTAAATAATCCAGTTCTCACTCCTAAGGTCTCCTCAGAGCGCTAATTAAAAAGGAATCACGACAACAGAGGGATCAGACCCACTGCCAGGTTTTTCTGGATCATTAGTTAGAGAAAGGAGGAGAGAGAGGAGTGGTTTGGAATTGCTTCTCGTTTAATAAAGTGCTGTGTGACTCTCTGGGCTACCAACTTCCATATGTTCCTTTGAGCCCCAAGTGGTTCTTTATCTGGGAAAGGGGGGGGGGGAGCTGGTAGAGAAGAGGTGGGTTTGGTGATGGCGGGAGTGCACAAGTGCTAAAATCCTCATTCAGCATCACTGTAGTGGTCAATTATTTTCTGCTTCCCTTTTTCAATACTGGAGAAGGAAAAGATCCCACATGCTTGTAATTTAGCCTGAAGTGAGTATAAATTCCTGAATCTCACATAGCATCAAGTTCTGGTGTAATGCACTGGATGTAAAGTGGTGTGATCTCTGATTTATAGTGAGAGGACATTAAAGAGGAATTAATGGGCTGACCCTTCACTGCCCCTTGTTTCTTGACGGCTTCATAGCATATTTTAATCATCTTCTCTCAAGTTGTCTTTTTACACATGTGAACAATGTTTCTGGAAATAAGATACATTATGATGTAGGTAGAAATCCTTAGTGTTGATGTTTGAATTTTCCTTTGTTTTATCAAGATGTTGTCCTGTTGCCTGTATACTTTTTTCACTACGAGGCTAAAATATTGCTTGTTAGTTGAGGCTGCGGTGTCTATGCAGGTCGCAGTCCCAGCTTGATGGATAAACAGATTTCTTGCGATGGCAGTGTAAGAAAAGGCCCAAATTTACGGCCCCTAGACATGACTCATACACAGCCCTCAATGGCTTTGGTTATGAGTGCAGGAGAGGAAGCCCCACTCAATCAAGTGCCAGCCCATAAATAAAATAGGCTGTGGCAGGCCAGTGCACTTCTAATGGAGCGGCAGCCTCCTGTTAAGGTTTTCACTTACTACCAAAAGGAGGAGGAGGGATGGCGGGAATAAAACGTTTGGAAAAGTTGGAGCAGCAGGAGTAATACTTTCTAATTCAGATTGATGAGAATCTAATCCACCTTAAGGTCACTTCAACATCAAAACGAAGCGGAAAGCAATTTTCAGCTGATGTAAGTTGGGCTGGTGCAGCGCTCGATGCGTGCCGTGCCGACAGGAAGACAGGCGTTGGGGTTTGGGGGAGTGTGCCATTTTCCCCACTTGGTTAGGGGATGACTCACCACTTTATCTCAGCCACTGAGCTCATTCCAACTCCTAAGCATTGACTCATAATGTGTGTGTCCATCTCCTGTTGGGCATGGCTACTCTCCTATCTCCAATTAGGTCTTGATAGGCTTGTATCTGTTTAAATTTCTCAGAATAAACTTGACAAGCTCTTCTATCAAAAGTGTCTTTGTGTCCTGTGCTTGTATTTTCATGGCTGTTGTAGTAATGCACCAAAGTGCTGATTCATCTTATAGAAATTATTCAGTCATATAACAAATCTTAGAGCAGGATAGTATTGCGCTGAAAAAGACACTAATATACACACTTCAACTTTTACACTCATCCTCTCAGCCCCCGTCAGACAAACACTGGAGGAGCTGAGTTCTTAATCCTGTTTACTCTCTGCTCCACAGGCAGCAAGGAAACGCAAGATCTCCATACTGAAGGCCCAGGGGAAGAGCGCTGAAGCCATCCGGGAGCTCAATGAGTATCTGGAGCAGTGAGTGTTTCTACAAGAGAGGGGGAGAGGGTCAGGCTCCCCCCTCCTCTCCACCTCCCCTGGCTTTTATTTTAATTAAAAACTGAGTTTGCTTTCAATTGAGCTGGCACAAACTTGTGGATAAACTGCCAGCAAACTCTTTCTCCTGCCTTGATAGTTGGATGACTGTCATTCCTGCTATTGTAATAGGAAATACTTCACATTTTCACTTTATGTTACACACACATTCCCTGTTTTAACATTACTTCTATGACTTGATGCACAATGTATTGTCATTATGTGTTCACAGGTTTGTCGGGGACCAGGAAGCATGGCATGAGTTGTCAGAGCTCTACATCAACGAACACGAGTAAATACATTTTTATAATTTAAACAACAGTATGATTTTAGTATTTGCTCGTTTTTTATGCAAAATATAAAAAAATATAAAATATTTTCAAATGAGTTGGCTAAAAAATACACATATTTTAAGATACAGCTTTGTACCAACAACTCTTCACTTTGCTTTATGCTGTGACCCACCCTTGCAATTACAAGCCTTTTAAGCAAATAGATGGTTCAAGCAAGACATTTTCACTAACTGGTGGGTATACTGAAGCTTGTTTTTACACAGTTAGAGGATGAAATATGCTTTCATCCTTTCTCTCATTGCAAGTATTTTTATAAATATTTGGGAGCACTGATTTGATCAAAAAGCAACTTTCAAAAACAAGATGGTAAATGTGTCAGTGGGGTAAAGGTACCAGAGAAGGAGATGTGCAGATATGCAGCAAATGAGCAATGTATTCAGCCTGTTGTTGCCACATGTCTGTTTCTCCACACACCTTTGGAAAGAAATGAACAGGGGATAGGTCCAAACATCCTGCATGGCCAAAAGAACACTGGAGGAGTATCTGCTGTGTGTGAAGTTATTTTAGCCTCAACTCTCCCCTCAATGACAGATGTTTATCATATAAAAGTTCAGTAGAAATCTGTAATGTGTTTCCAGTAAGGCAGCCATATGTTTGAGGTGTATCTGTCAGTCTAACAGGGCCTCACATAAGATGATGGCTTGATCTCCAGAGGGCCGTTGGATGGCCACAATAGAAGGCGGTGAGATGCCTAACTCAGTCAGGGGTCTGAATGGAGCCCTGTCCATGTTTGTCACATAAGAGTTGTTTAATAGGATTTCAGTCTTAAGCCCCCTCTCCTCCATACGAGAGCAGACAGACTCCCTGGCCTCCCACTGATATCTCAGTTGCCAAGGAGAACTGCCAGACAGACAAGAGAAGTGTAAGAAAAAAATGATTTTGTTTGTGTCACCTTTTATCCCCCCCTTAATTGTCTGGGGCTCAGAAGTTGGTGAAGCACTGCCTGTAGTTAAACTGTGGTTGTGTGTGTGTGTGTGTGTGTGTGTGTGTGTGTGTGTGTGTGTGTGTGGGCACGCTGACTCTGAGGTTCCTTGGTTGCTCTGGTACGAGGGCAGTGGCATCAGGAATGTGTTGCGCGGTGAGAAGGCTACTTATTGGATATTTCATGCTTTTGTCTGGGAGGCTTTATTGCTGTAGTAGCCAGAGGAAATCCAGGAGTGAGCGGATTATCTCCCAGCTTATCCCAACACTTCTAATATCACACCATTCACTCCCATAGCCCCTTATCTACAGGCGTGTCAATTTCTTTTCTTTGTTTTCTTTATTTTGGGTCACAAACTCCCTGTTTCCCCTCCACCTCCTCTTCCGGATAGCCCGGCATTATCGCCACTCTTTTCCACAGGGATAGAGCAGGGGCCAGAGAGAGAGAGCACTTGCTGTGAAATTCCCAGGAGAAGGTGGTGGCACTTTTCTCCCCCCCCCCCAGCCAGAGAAAACAGAGGGTGACGGAGAAGCAGGGAAGAGAAATAAACTCTCCTCCCCTCACTGCGCAACACCCTGGGAGCTAAAAATAAACAAAGCAGTGTGTCTCTGCGCTGCCATTGTTGGGGTCTCAGCAGCCATCAGTGTTAACACATTAAAAACGTAATTAATAGCCCCTGAGTTGACACTGTTAAAACAATCCTTCTGCCAGCTGTGTTTACAGGAGATTATTTTGTCTGTTTGCCTCCGCTGGAATCTGCTGTTGGCTCTCCTTCTGACCCAGCTTATGAGACTGCTTGACAAAATTGGACTGGCTATCCATAATTACAGGATAAATAGTAATAATTTTTTCAAACATACTTTGCACAGTCTGAATCCATTTCTGTCTTCTATGCAGTCAGAATGTGGTATTGAGATGGGGGGAAAGCCGCTGCTGCTGGTTTTTACTAACCTCCAAAAGAAACAGACGATTCTTACAGTCCTGCGCTTGATGGTGGCTACAACCTTACTCGAGCACTGTGGTGAAGAGTGAGCTTAGGAGAGCAGCTCGGCGATGGTGGGGGTTAGATGGCTGAGAGGAAGAGTAGAAGAGGTAAGGGTCTGGCTCTGGTACAAGATTCTGGTTGATGGCTGATGGAGCAGGCCACGGCCACTGCATGAGCACATCTGAAAGTCTTTATGGAGAGGAAGTGGTAATTGTAAGCAGCCCCCAACCTTCCAAGCCCTCTGATCTCCCCCTCTCCTCAACCCCTTCCCCCTGTTTATTTCTTTCTCTCTCTGTCCCCACCTTCCTTTCCCTCCTGTGCTGTTAATCTTTCAGCTAGTTACCGTGGAGGACTTAAATAGACTGATAGCTTGTACGTGTTGTGGCAACTTTTGGCACAAAAACCTCTGTATCTCAGCATTTTCCTCAGGTCTCACATGTGAAATTACTGTCCTATCTATTGCAGCGTAGAAACCTGTCAACACAAGTCTTTTTTTGCCTCTTTAACTGATAAGATATGTTCAGAAACATGCTAAATGAAAGCTTGGCTACAAAGAGCAACATTAACGTTTGTGTGGACGTGCTGACAGACAGCGCGTGTAGCCCCATTTTCAGCTGGTATGTCTGCTTCTGCCTCACACTGTGTGTGTTGGCTCTTATTTTGTTAGGTACACAGACGTTTTATGGCTTTGTGTTCAATGATATACTGTATCTTAGCTCGTCTTGGCCTGCGTTTGTGAAGGGGAAACTGTGTGTTAGAAGTGGAGTGGCAGCAGATTAGTGTGAGGTCAACAGCTCAGCAGTCTGCTGCTGAGGAGTGATCTCATCTGAGTATAGGCACAGTGTGCCAGCTTTTACTGTAGTGCTGACCTCAGGAAGGTAGTTAACTACACATTAAAGGCTGAAAAAACACACAGACTGACAAGATTGATCCTCAGTGTCCCTAAAGGAGGGAGAATCACCACACTAGATAGGCTTTTACCTTTGCCAGCTGTCTGGACTGAGTAACCTTTACTGTAAGCCTGTAAATAAACTTTAAGTCATGCGGTGGATCTTTACAGATCTGTGCAACACAGACTATAAGTCCATCGCATGTAAACAGACCCCTGCCCTGTGCACTCTTCTATTCAGATTTATACCTGTGAATTTATTGGGTATAGATGTTGTGCTTCACAGTTGAGCAAGCTAAAGGATGACACATCCACAGCTGTATCAATCAGCTTTCTGTTTTCCTTGTCATTTCCACAGCTATGGAAAAGCTGCGTTTTGTCTGGAGGAGCTGATGATGACCAATCCTCACAATCACTTGTACTGTGAGCAGTACGCTGAGGTAGGTACCCGCCTGGACGTCCGTCATCAAGCATGGGGGCAAACTGTGGAATAAATGTTCGCTCTCTGTGAATGGTGCCTCTCTGTAACACCTAGAGACACCGACACTCACCTCACGTCATCGGGAATGTAGGCTTATGAAAGGAGACGTGTTTACACGGCCTTGCTTATTCAGATGTCATGCTGTCATTGCTCGAGCTGCCCTTTACCACTGCTTATTGGCCCTTTTAATGCCTCCTCACACAGGTGAAATACACTCAGGGGGGGCTGGAAAACCTGGAGCTGTCCAGAAAGTATTTTGCCCAGGCGCTGAGGCTGAACAACCGAAACATGAGGGCATTGTTTGGTCTGTACATGGTAAGTACTGCTTTGCATGAAGAGAACGTGGGAGAGAAAGAAAGAAAGAAAAAACAAAAACAGTAGAACATTTTTTTGTAACTCTGTGGTTTGTCAAGGTTGAGGTTGGCCACTGAGTGTGTCAAGCAAGACTTTACTGTATGTGTGTGTGTTTTTTGGGGGAGCAAAGAAGGGGCTCTCAGACAGGTCAGCTCTCTGCTGACTCAGACGGTGAACTCCAGCATCGGAAAAGTCTGCCCCTCTGGAGCTCTTTATTTTAGTAATAATACCCCTTTGGTGAGACTTTTTTTATGTTTATGACTTAAATAAATAAAGTAGTCACGGAGTGAAAAAGAGAAAGGCGCAAGAGTGAGAGCAGTACAACTGCTGCAAGCATTTTGTCACTGGCAAATTATCCGACCAGGTGCCAGTTTGATTGTAGTCCTGGCCCAACAGCCCTTTCATCTACATATTTGTTTAAACAGGATGTTGTCTGCTAGTGCCAATGCATCATATGTAAGTGAGACTTGACATAAAAACACAAACGAAGCGGTGCAGGGAGTAACATGGGGAGATGACAAGCGGGACGAAGACAGAGAGCCCCAGTGTTTTCCTCTGAGCTGCACTGGGAGTCTTCAGGTAGTCCAAACAGCTCACAGCAGCCCATGCCCTCTGAAAACAGTGTGAGGTGGAGAGTACAGGAGGAGCAGGGCAGGGTCAAACCAAGACATTTGCCTCTGTTAACGCTCACGTTGGTCTGGAGACAGAACAGGCCCTGTAAGGTTTCCTGACAAGTCGTTCAGCGACACCCGGGCCTTTAATGGATCCTTCAGGTGGGACTTTATTCTCTATCACTCACAGAGCTGTCGTAAGAGTGTGTTTTGCAGATTGTCAGCTAGTCTCGGTGGTCCAGACCTTGACAGGTGCAGGAGGTTCAGTGGAAGGGCAGGAAAGTTTCACCATCTCACACCATGTGAGTCAGTTTGACAGAGGACCTGGTAGCACTGACCACAGCTGGGCTGTGGGTTGGTTACTCACAACACTTGCGTTGGGATTCCCCTCCATAACCGTGCACACTGTTATTCAGGGATAGCCTGGCTGGGTCGACTAAATCTAAATTAAGGTTTCTGTCGGGTTAAAAAAGAAAAAAACAAAGAAAATGCTTACTAAAAAATACAGAAGCCAAAACCATTTGATAGAGAAAACAGGGCCAGGTTGATTGGTGTGTAGTTAAAATTTCAGCGCACTGGCAGGGAGGGCTTTGAAGTGCAGGCAGGGTAAGCCCTCTGGGGTTTGCTGTGCGGAGATGATGGCAGGAACATGGGAAAGACACGGGATTTGTGGTTCGGAGGGCAGCTGTCGGGGCAGGCCGAGACCGTGATTCACACAGCGCTCCTCTCACTGCGCACCACTTTCCTTTTTTCTTTTTTTTTTCAAATACATACAAGGTCCTTTCATCGCCGAGAATCGATGGTGTTGGAGAAATTAGGCCCCGTTAAGTGACAATTTACGTATGAAGCATTAAAGCACTCACTTTTTCCTCCCCATAAATGATTTCTCCTGTGTCATCAGGCCAAGGTCTGTTTTTTCTCTTCACTCTGCCACAATGACTAGTGGAGTGGTAGATGGTAAGAGTGGTTGCACATTCATCTCAATTACGCTTTTATTGCTGTTTCACCAAGTTTTGATATAAGAACACCCCTTCCCCTGTTCTCCCCTTTGCCTCTTCTTCCCCTTTTCTTTTTTTTGCACGTCTAGTCTGCAAGTCACATCGCTGCCAGTCCAAAAGTTAGTGCCAAGGTGAAGAAGGACAACATGAAGTACGCTGCATGGGCTGCCTCTCAAATAAATAGAGCCTATAAGGTGAGTCGCGTATAGATTTCATTAGGCGTCATAATCCAGCTTTACTATGGATTATCTATAAGTCTGGCCATTACTCTTGTCTCTTACATATCTGTGGTGTCTCTGTCTTTCACTGAAAAACATCTTTTTGCTTTCCCCCCACATCCCCCTTCATTCTGCCAGACAGTGAAAACCACCAATCATATTATCTCATGGCTCTTCTGTTGTGTTCTAGCTTTCATGGGCTATTTGCACACAATATCCAGACATCCAGAAATCCCCTCATTTGCATAGTATTTGAAAAGCGTTCAGCAGCACCACCAGATGACCCCTGAATGCACAGCAGTCCAGAGGGATGCCTTTGACTCGCAGTGTTGTAAAAACAAACCTAGTGTCTTTCGGTGTGTCTGGGTACTGTTCATGTGTTGATTTAAGGCCACAGTGTCTGCTGAATTCCACACCCTGCCTCCACAGATGAGTTTCTCTCTAAGCCACAAGCCGATTCTCTGAAGACAACAGTCATGCTAGAGTGGAGTAGAGAGTCGTCAGGTTCAGTGGTTCACAAGTGTCTTTGAACTGAACCTGAAAGAGGTGCCTATGAAATTCACAAGCCTGATTATAGACTGTAATGTTATTTCTTCAGTTGTAGTGTTTCTAATTATGCATCTAAATATTTAATAACACATTCATTTATCTTCTCAGATAGGTGTGCCTGAAAGGAAATGCGATTACTGGGGTCAATGAACGATTGATTGGTGAGAAGAAATATTTAAGGATTGAGGTGTATGTTGTGATTCTTAGATACATTAACTTACATAATGTAAGAGAGCAGACAAACAAGGGAGATAAAGGATGGAAGTGAATGTGTGTGCATACGTGTTACATATTATAAAGCAAGGAGGGGAAAAAGTGAGGTATCACTGACATGGTCCATGCCGTTGTCATGGCAGCCCAAGTATAAAAATATATTTAAAATAAGTCTCATTTGCCACACAGGCCCTATGTGTCACTTATTTGGGCATCACCAGTTAAACATGTAATGAGCGGTTCCTTGCTCAGCATGTGTGGGTCCTGCTGAGAGGGGGGCTCCCCGCTGAGCCTCTAAAGACCTCGTCTCACCACACTCATAGACACGTTTCTCATGTCGAGCACTCAGACGAGTGTGAAGGCCTTGTTGGAAAAAGTGTAACGTCACGGTGAACGGCTGTGCTCTTTGGAGCTCTTGTAGAAGTGTCATGGAAGAGCTGTAAGCTTTTACTTGTTCCTTTAGGTTTGAGTTACAGTGGAACAAACAGTCATAAGTGAGGAGGTGCAGCCTGTTTTGTTTAGGCTGACACTTACGCATGTATGCAGATATAAATCTCCTTGATTAATAGAAAAGTGTAGAGGTGGTTTGGTCAAGTGGAATTAGTCAATCAGATGTCTCGATTGATGTCAAGTCCACACTAACTGGGCTTTGATCAGCGTACCTGCTGACCTCACCTCGCTGTCTCAGGGAGTCTTTGATCCCAGCAGGGGACAAGATGGATGTCTCAAACTGCTAACTTTTAATCATAAATCACATGTACAACAGAGGGAGAGAGACAAAGTGTGAAAGAAGAAAATTACATTTGGAGGGATTTTGGCAGCATCCAAATATCTGAAGGAAAGAAGTGAAGGGTGTGAGGCATGGGGGCTTCGACGGGACAGCTGAGGTCGAGCAGAAGGGCGAAGTGAAAGGACTGACAGCTGACAGCTTTGATTGAGACAGCGGTCCTCTAATGGCAGCCAAAAGTCCTGTGACAGTCTGTAAATTAACCCTCTTTTCTGTCAACATAGGACACTAATTATACTGAATTTCAGATTTATACTTCAGACTGGTTCGGAGTTCGTTCTTCACAGTTGCCAGGCTGTACGTGAGCACATCAAACAAGCTTTGAAACAGACCTATTACTACACTTTGGGACTTCATCTGAAGCTTGTTACAGGGATTAGACAGTAGCACAACCAGTAGTGTAGCACATGTTTTCCTTGCTTAAATATTTTCTTTATTGCCAAGGAGGTGTGGGAGAGGTTTTACCCACAGACAAGGAGCCACATCTGTGTTTGGTGATGTTGGCTGTAATGAATCAAATACATTTGCCTCCAAACACTGTCTCACATATGACTACATACAGCTCAGTGGATTCTTTGTAGTAACGGCTCAATGGGCACAGAGTTCCATTGTCAATAAACATTTTGTAATGATTTTTATAGAAAAATATAATAGAGAAGAAATTTGATGGAAAAATAACATTTCAGATTTTACTTGTTTCGTGTGTATCCCTCATGTCTCTGAACAGATGAACAAGGCTGAAGTTTAAGTCAGAGTCAGGGAAGCTGATATGGACATCACTGTGACAGGCAGGCCATGCTGGAGTGGCAGAAGAAAGTGGTTCCAGTTGAGTTGTTATGATGATAATCTTAAATACCTGAGCGTCTCTCACAGGCCAGTGGACACAGCGTGAGTGTTTAGGTTGTGACTGTGTGCAGTTTTGTTCCCTGGTGACGATAATGAGACGCCTCAGTCAGTCACACCTCTGTCCTCCAGGGAGAATGATGTGAGCTCCAGCCCCCCCCCCCCCCCCCTCTGCCTCTGCCCTGCTGTCCCATGTTTGTTAAAGTGGCCTGGTAATAGTGAGGTTGTCCTCTGCTGTGAATGTGTGTAGCCTGGCACCTCACACGTGTGCTCCATGTTTTTGTAGTTGCTGTGTGAGACAAGTGAAATGACCAGGTGTAAGGTTTGCCTCCTTTGTTTTTTCACTCTCCACCTCCAGTTCAATGACTCCTGAGATGTTGCGGGCCTTCGTCAGACAGCTGCAGGCTGCTGTGGGTTTGTGCGCGCTGATTGATGGCTCCTTTAAAGCGTTGCTCGTGTCAGTCGTCCGCTTTTATTAGGCCCCGGTACCTGGTGATTGTCATACCTCAGTGAGAGAAGAAGGTGGGCAGGTGAGTGCAAGTGGGAGCAGACGTGAGCAAGGGGTCACGACTGACTGGGGCCCATTTACTTTAAAAAAAAACAGAATTTAATAACCTCGGTGGGGTCGGTTGACATGTGAAAGACGTGGGGGGGTGTAGGTTGTAGGTGCAGGGGGCTTCAAAGCTGCACTCCATGGCCTGCCCTCCTGCCCTCACTCTCTAAACAGATTCTCTGATTAGCTCCTCTGTCACGGACCACAGGCTCCCACTGCGTCATGACTCTATTATCAGATGCTCTAAATAGATGTGGAACTGTCTGGTCTGCTCCTACTGTTGTAGAACAGGGCAGGAGTTAATGTGGTGGTCTCACCTCAGGCTGAGGAGATAATTGACTACCGGTCCCGGGGTAATGGCGCATTAGGCAGCAAGGCAATGAAATGCACTGATCATTATAGCTACCACACACACACACACACACACACACACACACACACACACACACACACACACACACACNGTTGGCCGACAGACCTAATGAGCTGATGTTCCCTTTCCCCCTCGCCTCCTCTCTTCCTTCCCCTGTCCCACTCCGTCTCTCTCTGACCTGCAGCTGGCCGGCCGTGGCACCAAGGAGAACAAATGCTCCATCAAGGCGGTGGAGGAGATGCTGGAGTCCATGCAGATCACCATGTCCTAGATGCCCTCCTCCCCTCTCTTCACACACAGCCACTTGGAGAACCACGGCAGCTCAAAATAGCCTTGTGACCGGAACCGGATCTTTAGCTGATTTTTTTTTTTTTTTCCTTTCCCTTCAAGTTTGGTTCTGTAATTGATTGAACTTGACATGGACAATGGAAGACATTGTTTTCCTCAAGTGCAAAGATTTCCCTCCTCATCTGGAAGCTACAACAGCAAATTCCAAGTACTCCAGCTTATTTTAACAAGTTCTAACCCAGCCTGGATTATACTGCTCCTCCCCATCCTTTACTGTCTTTCAGGTTCACCTTGAACTAATATCTCCAATTAGCACATCCACAACAAGGCTGTAACTCTGAGCAGGAAAGAAACAAGCTGTACAGTAAATGCTATTTATAAAGACAGTGTGGATTCCACCTGTCCGCACTGAGGTCCTGAACTGTTCCCGTACTATCTGTAAATGAAACATCTTTATCTAATAAAACTTGTTTTTTTCTTTTGTCTAATCTATCAAAATGTCTTAATAAAAGTGAAAGACGAGTAAAGCCGAGTTAAAAACACGTTTTCTTCCTGAGTGTTTGTAGCAGCGCAGGAGCAGAGTCCGTGGGTTGTTTTGGGGGTTTCCATGTATCTAAATAGTCACGTTCTCCCCAATAATGACACTTATTGACATATGTGAACCTGCTGTTATTCTGCTGGAGAAGGATGGGAGACATGTGTCATTATGAAGGCAGCAGTGGTAACAACAGGGGCAGAACAAAAGGGCCTCTTTCCCAGCGATTCCAGCTGGGAGATCATGCCTTTCAATTAGCCCGGACAGCAGCTGAACCGAGCTCAGCACGCCGAAGAACACCTCTGTCATTTCAGTGTCGAGCGCCTCAGACATGGCTGCCAGTAATTAACACGCCAATAGTAGGAAAGGGGAAAAAATATGTATTCATGAATGTGGGAACTTTGATGACAGGCGGGGAAGAAAGACATGTCAGAGCTGTGAGAGGCTGCTCAGTTCACTGGGTTCTGTAATGGCTCAATCTGAATTGATCCACATGATCATCTTAGGTTGTCACTCACCCGTGCAGGGTCAGCTGTTACTTCCATTTCTTTTGTTTATTAAGTCATGGCAATTGTCTCATAATTTCACTCTTCAACTGATGGAAAACTTGAGTGTTGAGTTTATGGTCTTTTTTGGACGGCTTTTAAATTGCGAGAGGTCAGCAGCTCAAAGCCGTTTTCTCAAGTTTTTAATGCTCTGGCCTTGGTCAGTGGATGGATGTGTCTGCATTTGATTTGCCTCACCAATCTGGTGGAACCAATGAAAGCCAGGGGACGTTTGAGCATAAATGGACTTGAGTTATTTTTACAGGAAAAGGGCTGCGGCTGTGTGAAGCTCTTTTTGAAGAGTTACAGGGTGAAAGCTGTTTGATTTGAAGCAGAGTGACTCTCTTCTCTTGTAACTCCCATGTATATAGTGCTGTACTTGCAGAGCTTTATGAACTTGTAAATGGGGTATAAAGATTATCAATCAGTTTGATGGATCATCAATATGAGATATTGGCAACCAGTGCCAACCACGCTGAGGCAACAGTGCCATCTGTAGTCTGGATGTGGAACTGGTTGCACTGACTGTCTGCAGCAGTGAGTGACAGTCTGCACCTGGGAGCAGGCTGTCGCTGCCATGCACTGAGCATCACCTCAACTTAACCTGCATGTCATGTTATTTCTCGCCTGTCTGCAACTCTTGATTTGCCGAGCAAGAAAAAAAAAAGTTGGTCACGCACCATTTATCAGTCATGAATTGTGATGAGCCCTTTCCTTGCATTCAGCTGTGCTATCCAAACATATCCTTGTAGAGTCAGGGAAAACAGCCGCGGCCTTGTGTCGCAGACTCTGAGTCAACCTCAGCATCACTCCTCACCTCACTGTGTACACACACCTCCGCCTCCTGACAGCCTCGGCAGCCTGTGTCCCAGCCGTTCACAGCCTGCTGTCGGTCCATACCTGGACGACAGAGGAAGACAGGAGAGAACCTTCTAACCCCACTGAGCCTCTGGATCATCTGAGCGTGTGCAGGGGATTCAGCTGTAATCCTGGACTCTCTTGGAGATTAGCTCATGGAGAGGGTTTGCTTGTCCTCGGCCGCTCCACAGAGGCCAGGTTAGCAGAGCAGGATGAGCCTGGGGATGATAAGCTTACACTGTCAGTGTCAGTCTACTCATCAACAGCAGGAGTGATGACAGCGAAGCAGGTTACAGCTGTCCAAAGCTTCCACTGAGGGACACATGAAATTCAGTGTGATGTATTCATTCATTGGAAACTATCATCATCTTACATGACAGGACACAAAACATGATCTAAACACCTTGTTTATGGTGCTGATGCATTTATCATCCTGTAGACGGCTCATCAAAAGTGCTGAGGCAGGAAGTCTCACCGTGCAGTTTCCTGTTAAACTGTGTTGGACAGTGGGAGGAGACGCTCCTGAAGGACAGTGGTGCTCACTGGTATGTCTCTGCTGGCCGGCAGTGGTCGGCCTGTCAACTGGTCAGTCATTCAATTTATACAGATATTCATGTTCCCAAGAGGATGAAGCCTCATGAGTTTTCCTCCAGCACCACCATGATGTATGTCATTTTCAGTGAAATGTTTTGACAGAAAAAAATTGCCATGAAATTTAATAAACATTTATTTCGCCTCAGAACTTTGCTTTAAGTCTAAATAGCTACAAAACTCATTCTCATCACACTCAGCCGACACTGTGAAGGCGGTGAAGATGGTGGACACCTGCTACAGATCAGCATGTTAGCACTGTCACTGTAAAGCAATGCTGACATATGAAGTCCTGCTCCGCAGAGCTGGTGGAGCAGAGCGGGTGGAGCAGAGCCGGTGGAGCAGAGCTGGTGGAGCAGAGTCGGTGGAGCAGAGCCGGTGGAGCAGAGCCGGTGGAGCAGAGCTGGTGGAGCAGAGTGGGTGGAGCAGAGCCGGTGGAGCAGAGCCGGTGGAGCAGAGTCGGTGGAGCAGAGCGGGTGGAGCAGAGCCGGTGGAGCAGAGCTGATGGAGCAGCCTGCAGAGGGAGAAGAGTCTGTGGCAGATCAAAGCAGAGATAGAAGAAGAGACGATTTCAGTGAGGGTGGGGAGGTCAGAGAAAGTGAAAAAAGAAAGCAGACTTCTCCAAGACGGAGGGAGAAGCAAAGCCCTCCACGATGCTCAGGAGCCGAGCAGGGGCGAGCAAGTTTCCCAAGGTGAGGGAGGGAGTGGAAAGGGAGGGCAGGGCTCCAGCGAGCTCATCCATCTCTGTCCGTTTTAGGGGGAGAGGCTGGGAGAGCTAAAGATGGATGAGGCATGCAGCGCTAAATCCTGCCCTGTCCAGTCACACAAGCCGGCCTGGTGATGAAATAGTGTTTTGGCTGCGAGCGGGGACGGCCCGACCCACTCCCTGTTTTCTGGGAACGGAGGTGCAGGAGAAGCAGAGCGGAGCCAGTGAGGATGGATCAGTCAAATGACAGCTGACATGCGGAGGAGAGCTCTGACACGGCCAGTCTCCAGCCTTTGATCCCTCTCAATTAGCCTGGAATATTAACACACACACATATAATAAATGCACATTAATTGATTCTGGTGTATTTGCTTGGCTTGTCGTGTCAAATTAACTGTGTTTTCACCATGAAATTCATTTTGTGGAAAACAACGTTTGACAAGCGTGCATTCATCAAAGTAGGGTTTTTTTTTTATTTGCCTTGGATGCAGTTCTGAGACCTGACCACATCTCATTCATCCAGTGTGCACACAGCACAGGCCAGGCATCTTAATTGCTCGGCTACATGCTGATGGAGGTGGGATGTTTATGGCGGGGGGGGGGTTTGTATTGCATAATAAAATGCAAGAGTTGCATATGAAGCAGAGAGGTCATCTGGCAGAGAGCGGCCTTTCTGCTCATTGCACAACATCTCTTTGTTGGTCCACTCTTATTTTCTCCGACACAATTGCACCAGCATGAGTGCAAACTTAATTTTTTCTCCAAGGGCTTCGATGCTGGGAAATAATTTCCTCCCAAGACGAGAGAACATCCCTGAGAAAAGCGTGTGTGAGAGAGAGGGAGTGTGTGGTTATGAGAGTGTGATTATGACTGTGCAGACAATGTGCAGGCATGCCTCTGTGTCAGCTCCACTGTGTGTGTGTGTGTGTGTGTGTGTGTGTGTGTGTGTGTGTGTGTGTGTGTGTGTGTGTGTGTGTGTGTGTGTGTGCTCATCTCAACAATATGAACAGCTTCTGCCCGTGGAATTAAAACTATTGGCTGCAGGCGATGCTTGTTGACCAGGAGGCTCCAGACTCCACAGGCCTCTCTGCTGGTTCTGCTGGCTGCGCCGGCTCCTCCGCTCCGGGCCCTCTGGCAGGGGCCCCGGCCCCGCACATGTCGGCTGCATCCTGTCTGCGAGCTGTGTCGCAGCGCAGGGGCATGTGTCGGATCAGAGGGGCAAGTAGCTGGCTCCAGCAGACAGTGGCTCTGTCCAACACAGGCTTCCCAAACCACAGATCCCCTCTCCGAGCGTCTTCTCAGCCAGAAAGCACAGGCCCCCCCCCACACAGGGCCCGGAGCCTCATTGCAAAGAGGAGGGGGAAGCAGAGCTGGCTACTGATCGAGCTTCCTGGGTGATTGTTAACGGCAACCACAGAGGGAGATTTCATACCCTGAGGGGGGGGGGGCAGCACAAAGCTTTATGGCTGTATGAATACATACGTACAAGCTGTAACATGTTCCTTTATTCCACAGGCAGTGTGAGACACCTCCTCTGTGCACTGGCAGGACACCTTCCAGGAATGCTAAACACACTTTGTTCACTGCAGAGCTGAAGTCAGAGGAGTTCCAAGGCTTTGTGCCAAACCTCATTCCCACGGGGAACAATGGGACACATGTTCCTCCACATGACAACGCTGATGCTGTGTCAGCACTTCCTTCTCTGGACTCTGATAACCCACATACCTACTGTTCATGCTGGAATGTAACTGAGTACATTTACTCAAGTACTGTGCTTTTTTTTTTAACTTTATGCTAATTTGCTATCTCAGCACATTTTTCTAAATGTCCAACTATTCTTTTAAAATACTCACAGAGCTGCTTGCTCATTAATAACTCTGTAACTCTGTCAGGAGTCATTCTGTTGCATTATGGGTACTGAGAAAACATGACTTCTTCCACCGCTGCATCCTGCTCCTGACTCTGCATCCTTCTACCTGTCACAGTAGGAGGCGCTGCGCCCGACTCCAGCTCCACCAGCATGTTTTCCTTTTCAGTCATCTCCAACGATATGGTTATCAATTACATCCACATGTGCTCATAAGGGCTGCGGCCGCGCGTGGTTGAGTTCATCAGCTGGCTGGTTCCTCTGTCCTCGTGGTGGCCGTTTGTCTCCTCTGCCGTCTCTGCTGATGTTCGCTCACTGCTCATTCCCCCAGTGATTAAAACACAATGATCCCGCTGACTCAGCCTGCTGTTGTTTGATATGTGTAGATTATGGCATCAGTGAGAGACTCAGGCCTCCATCTGCAGGACGAGGTCCCGCCCCCCCCCCCTCACCGCTCGCTCGCCGGCTCAGCTTGCATCTCACAGCATAGTAAAGTTACTGTATTACATCCTGTCTCACATATATCCAGTCAAAGCCCATCGTCTCTTTCCCAGTGACGAGCTCTGTAATGGACACAGAAACATACATTACGCCCTCTGTTGTGGAAGATAAGGGGGAATTTTCAAGTAGCCTTCTGCGACGGATGGGAAGGAACTCTACCGTGTTATTGCCACGTACAATTTCATGTGCGGTCACGAGCACACATACACACACATATACACCAGTGGATGCTTGTGTCGCACGCACACACACACACACACACACACATTCTTGTCAGTGTAAACTTGGCAGGCTGGAGATGCTACCATCTGCTTGTGGGGAGAGGGATATGGCAAGCGGACGACCACAAACAGCCAAGGTAATAGTGATGGGTTCCACTCAGTCTCTATCTCCCAGACAGCAGCAGACTCCTCATTCCACAGCGCTTGGACTTTGGACAACATGGGCCACGGCACAACGACAAAGTGCTTCTCCAGCTCGCTGGCAGCTCCTCGAACATTTCTCAGACATTTACGTAGTTCTGTGTAAACCAAACAGAATCTCTTATTCATGCACTTCTGAGCCATGTGAATCTTGCAGCCTGTTTCCGCCCGTACTTCCAGGTAGGGATTTTTTTTAATAAACGCTAATTGGAGGGGGGGGGAGCTCCGCGTGTGGAGGATTCTTTGCTCTATGAGACGCATGAAGTCAGGAGCAGGAACATGCAGCAGAAAGCTTTTAGCTGTGAGGAACAGCCAGCAGACTAATAGAAAAACAGAAAAACAAAATAAGAGAAGTCAGTTTATGAGTTGGGTCCTCGACCAAATGAACAGTTGGAATCCATGCCAGAGTATAAAAAGCTCAGGCTACAAATCCATTACCTATGGCAGCATTTTTAATGGACACTTTGTTCATCTGGACTGCGGACAGCAAAAACTCTTAATTATGCATTTCTCTATTTCAGGAACACTAAAACATCCAGATATTCATAGAGCCACTAATGATACTTATTAAATCTGGTTTCGAGTGATCACATTAAAGTTACAGGCGTGCGTCCAACATCATCTTTCTTCAATCTAACACACAGTAGGTGTCAATTCTCACATATAAATCATTACATTTCCCAGATTAAATGACGGGCTTGATCGGCTAAATTGCGGTTGCCCCCGTGACCTTCCCTCAGTATTAGTGTTGGCTAAAGTTTGCAGGTTTTTCTTCGGCTTCAGACGGAGCCAAACCATAGAGTCTGACTCCACCACATATTCCTCTTAGGTCAAAGTGGGATCTCTCACATGAAAACACATGATGTAGGTGCTGTGTGGAGGATCTCCACAGTGGGTCTGACTGCGGCCGACTGTGGCACGCTCGGCCCTGCAGATTCTATTGCACTGTGCAAAAAGCATAATGCATTACGAGTCGATATATTGGCAGTGATCCACTTTGTCCATTCTTAATTATTCATCAGTTGTGCATCAAAAGCAGCACGCAGAGGGAATAATTATATACGCCATGGTGGAAGACAACAAACATATCCCACATGTTTGTTTGTGATCAAGAAAGCTTCCACAGGTTACTGGACCATTTAAAAGACTGCAATCGATAAGTATCAATCTATCTATCAATGATCGAGTGTTCACATACTTTACTTAAGTAAACATGCTAATACCACACTGTGAAAATACTCAAAACCTCACTAAGTATCGTAAGTTAATATCATCAATAAAATTCACTTAAAGTATCAAAAGTAAAAGTACTGATTCTGCAGTAAAATACTCCCTCAGTATTTTACTGTTATATCTGATGATTTTGGATCAATAATACTCCTGCATTAATGTGTATTTGACTCCTGTAGCTGTGTAATGCTGTGCTAATTTCAACCACTCAATATAATATTGGGTAGTTACATTTACAGCAGTGCATCATATTCTATGAGACCATCACATGTTGGTAGCATCACTGTCCTCTGAGAAGCACACATCTCTCAATAGTCAACTTCTCCTGAGTTCAGAAAAAACAGCTCTGCTTTCAGGTTTATGACAATGCATTTCACAGCTAGTGCAACAAATCATTCAGAGTGTATTTATCTTGAGAAGAAGGAGAATTTTCTCAACCCAAAAACAAACACTTAATCCTTCCCTTTATAACAAATGGAGATACATGATTTTCACTGAACAGGAAGAGCACGAAAAAAATGTAATCTGAAAAGTAACTGTACCTGTCAGACAAACTAAAGTACAAGTACCTGATACCTAACAATTCTTAAGTGCAGCAAAAAGCATGATGAGCTCAGTGATGAATACAGCAGAGCATATCACCACTGCTACATTCACTACACTACTACATTCCTCATGTACTGTACTTAAGCACAATTTTCAGACTCTTGTACTTGTACTTGACTATTTCCATTTCACGCTGTTTAATATTTCTGCTCTACTACATTTCAATATGAACGACTGTCCTTTTCACTTATCATTTACCAGTTAGTTATTGTTACTAGTTAAATAGTAACAGAATGATCTTCAATATAAACGTTAAAGATTAAACCAGCGACCTTTGACCTTTCCAGGCTGTGACCCTGTATGAAACATCAGTGCTTAGATGGAGCCCGTTGTCACGTTTCTGATGTTGCAGTACGATGTTTCATTCCATCATGTCTGAAGGCAAAACTGTTTATAACTGTTCCAAGCGGCCACACTCGAAGGCGAAGGGGGAATTCCAACGAGGGGAAGGTGTGTGTGGGGGGGGGAGGGGGTTTCCAACAAGCGTTTGGTTGAAACATACCGCCAGTTTAGAATTTCGTTTAAATACTAGTTTGAAAAAACAAAGATTAGAGACAAATCACAGAAATGACGAAATCTGTGTAACAGAACTTTGTTTTTTTCCTTTAATGCCCCATAAACCATCTCAGATTTATCTTGTGACCCTTTTTGTGACCATAAACCAGCTAACTGTGTATAAAGGAGATGAACCAACTCCACGTCGACCAGCTACAACAGTGAAATGCTGCTCATGCTTTACGGCCTCTGTTAACAATCCAATCATAAAAAACATGAATTTATATAATTTTTTCTGCAGAAAAAAATACTTTCATTTTTGATAATTTCAACACTTTTTTTGATAATATTTTTGCACATAAGTATATTTTAAATGCTTTTACTTGTAATGAATTTGTTTTTATTTTTTTTGTTTTTTTTACATCGCCTTATTGGTGCTTTAATTAACGCAGAGGGTCTATGTGCTCTTCCTGCCACTGAATAACACAGTAAAAAGATTCAAGGCCATCTTTTCAAGTAATATTATCACTCAGGCTTTAGGTAGAATTACTTCACTGACACCAGTGTGGATATTGTAGCTATGTATCAGCACATCTAAAGGAGCATCAGCCACACCACAGCGAGCAGAAAGAGGAGATCGGGTTCTTCTTTAAGCTATCAAATTCTGCAAGGTCCATTGAAGTTTACCTTCTCTTCGGCGACCCAGACACTTTGGTCCAGCTCAATAATCTCAATTGCCACTGCCTGCTCACATTAAGCCCACTGTATCGTACAGCAGTGCAACACTTACAAAGATCAGGATAAGTAACACATATCACGTGCTCGTCACAAGGCTAAAATTACCTTTGTGGCCACTGTTTGTCAATAATATCCTCTGGAAACTTTCTGCAGGATTTTTTCCCCTCCTTGGAAAATTATCATTGATGCAAATTTGTTTTGTTGTGGAGGCTATGATTCAGTCCAAGATCGAGACCGGTCCGGTTTCCTCGCAGCCCAAACTGGGCTATTTTTCCTCCAAGAGGTCTCAACCAAACCAAAACTATTAAGTTCCTTGACTGAGAGCATTACTGTTTTGCCCTTGTGCGTCAACACTCTTATGGTTCTTATTTTCTTTTGATACATTGTTGGAGTGTTATCAAGCCCTTAAAGGAGTAGAGCCTGAAAGTCTACCTGAATGCCTGCTGGGCGTACTTGGAGCAGGACAGACAAAATGCCTTGTCCTCCTTTGAATCACAATTAGAACAGATGGTTGCATAAACTTGGATTGTGGTAAATCTGCATTTGAAAAGCTGAGTTTCTCATTGTGTTGCCAGAGCTTTTGACAGAAATGGGGGAATAGATTGAACTTCATTGGTGCAGAGGGAATGAGTAAGAGCAGGGTAGAGTTTCTTACCTTTACTTTAAAGGGGCAGAGGGAGCCATGCTGGTCCCTGTGGGCCAGGTCCAGTCCCTGGAGACTGATCCTGCAGACCCACAGAGACCACCATTATTCAGAGCGACAGACCACAGGTTGGCACTTAAGGTACATTATAACTCTCCTTAGTCATGCATACCATTCCATGACTTATCCTCCCTGTTTGCACTGATGTCATTGCGTTCGTCAACCACTCCTGCAGCCAAAATAAGAGCTATAGAGGTTAAATAGTGCCCAGCCTTGCTCTTGGATCGTATCGACCGCTCCCTGTCCGTTAACAGTAAAATAAGCAAAACAAATGGTCCATCATCAAGAAGCAGAGAAGCATTGATTTGTTCATGGCTGTCCAGTCCATCCTGCACCAAATCATCCAGAACACATGCCCTGATCCAGCTCGCTGGCATCTCAGTCCAACCCTCCCCTCTTCTTGTTGGCCGGCTCTGGAGTCTGGGAATCAGGGATGCTGTCACTCATCATCAGCCAGTCAAGTGGGAAGCCAGAGCTTTATATGGATGCCGAAGTGGAGTGGGTTAGAATGACAACAAGCCAGCGGCTGTGAATCCCCAGCTGCTGGTCATGTTATTTTTAGTAGCAAAAAGTACACTGTAGTAGTAGCAGTCGCAGTCGTCTGAGTAACATATACTGCTACTTCAGATGGTTATGATCTTCTTTCTTTTCATTACTGTATTATTATTGACACAGTGTTTGGTGCATGTAAATATGAACAACAGAGACATTCAAGCATTAAACTGGAAACATTAACAGTGGTTGGACAGTCTCCATATTCTACTGTTCTGCGTTAAAGCTCATGTTCTGGGTAGCAATACAAATAAAGTCTGTTCAAAACGGAGCCAATGCGCTGGAAGTGACGCACTTCACACCATATTTGTATTCTCACACATTGAAATTAAGCATAAACCCGGCAGTATTGCTCGCTGGCACAAAGTTCAGCAGTGGATGATTCAGGGAAAGAGTCCAGTTCCTCTCAAACGGCACTACTATGCCATCATACTGGGGAACTCTGGACTGCTGCTGACACAGCACTGAAAGGTCTTATGTAAAACCATATTTATTACCTTAATAAATCAAACTACAATAGCTACACTGAACGACATTAACCCTTTGATGCACAACATATGAACACCCCTTCTAATGCGCAACATGGGTCAAAAATGACCCGCATTCATTTTCCATGTGTTTTCAGGCTGGGTGAGTGTTTCTTTGCTGTATTTTTTTAAAATCAATTTATTTTCTTATTAAATGTCCCAATTATAATTTTAATATCTTGTTTTTGATTAGTACAAGGTCAATGCTTCCATTGTCTGTTTATTATTTTAGGAATAAAAATAGATTTTGGATTACTACACCACATGGGTCAAAAATGACCCATTTACCCAAGTGTGATTTTGAATTAAATCACTTCATACTATAACAATAATTTGCTTCAAATAATCACTTTAGCAATGCTTTGGGCCAAATAATTATATATTTTATATTTGAAATGTGTTTATTTGTCATACACAGACCTGGACATTCTGTAGACACATACCTCTGATAACAGTTGAACGCTTGATATTTTAACCATTTTACCATCTGATTTTTGACCAAATAAAATATAACAACTGATCACAGTACATATTGAATAGATAGTTTAACAATTGTAATTTTATTTGTGACCAAATACAATAAAACACAACTGATCACAGTGCAGTAGATAAAATTGAACTGATAATTTAACAATGTAATCAACTAACATAACACATCTGATCACAGTAGACTGCTAACGGCCATTTCAATTCTTACATCCCTCACAAATGACCACGACATATCTGTGCTCCTTACACACAGGCCTGGTGCACTGGGAACACCAGCTGCTGGCTTTTCTGTCCTTGGAAGTTGTGCAGATTGCACACCTCTTCCTCTTCCCTTGGCCGGCCTGCCTGATGTCCTTCTGTGGCTGTGTGGTGTCTGGGTTTTGTTTTTTGATCCCGCATCTTCCCACAGCCTCAAGGATGGACTTTTGGAGTATGGGTGTGCTCTCCATGCGCCTCTTCATGTGTGGCATGACTATCACGACTACCATGTGTAGGTGCTAACCATTTGATCCACTGTGTCTACACCTCCTTTTGTTTTGTTGTAGAACTGGATCACATCTGGCTTCTTCTTTTGGTTGCTCTCATCCACTGCTTTGTCGTCGTGCATTGTACTCAAAAGGATAACAGGCTTTCCTTTTTTCTGGACGTAGCTCACCATGGTCATGTTGCCTTTGAATCCAAACTCTGAGCTGTAGATCTCACGCAGTTTGGATGGCTTCATCACAGGTGGGATATCAGCCTTGTTCTGTCGGAGAGGGCCTACAATTGTTAGGTCCTTCTCAAGGAGCTTCTCAGCCAGAGGGACACTGGTGAAAAAGTTGTCCATCGTGATGTTGCTGAGATTTTTAGCCCATATTTCGCCGGCTTGCTGGGCATATATTGTAGAAACCTGCACCTGCCCCGGAACGGCACCAGCTGCTCGTCGATGGTGACACAGTCACTAGGGATGAACCGTCTTCTGCAGTTGTCTAGGAAGTAGCCTATTGAAAATGTTTCCCTTTCTGACAAGATATGGAGCTACTTAGTCTTCAAATTACCTTAAACATAATCAATAATTATGCAGAATTATCACATCAAATTTCTTATCAGGTAAGATTATAATTATTGTAAAATAAGACTTATATGTTTCAGATCTTCAAATAGTTCTCCACACTGGGCTACAGTAAATATGTTAGACAAATGTGGGTCATTTCTGACCCATGTGTGAAAACTTCATGAAGACTGACAAAAGCTATGCTTATTCATAAAGGAAGAACAGAAAACTTAATATGATGATTTGTGCTCAATAAAACAATTAAAATGTACTGAATAGTTGGATTAAAAAATGATGAAATACATAGATTATAAACATTCAGCATAGAAACACTCAGCAATACATGGAATAACATGGGAAATGGATACGGGTCATTTTAGACCCATGTTACGCATTAGAGGGGTAGTGATATAAAAAGTGTTTTTATTCAAAATGTAAAAAAGAAAAATATACAAGAAGGATGAATTATGATGTAAAACAAGTTAATTGAGGAATACCTGGAATGCTGAGTAATGAAATTAATTAATTGCAAAGATACAGCAAATAAAAACTCAGTCGGGTCACTTTAGACCCATGTTGTGCATCAAAGGGTTAATACGCAAATGTTTTGCCAGGAAATGCACTCATACAAGACATATGGCATTTTCATTCATTTATTTATGGAGAATAACATGTTGATCACAGGTCAGATCCAGATTTTTCCATCAGTCAATTTCAGGCAGCATTTTGCTTTTGAATATTAAATGTTTTCCATATTAAACAATGGACTGTGGATGGATGGGATATTTAATAGAAAGAAACATTTAGCACTAAAACAAGATGAAATGTGATACCATTTACTGTAAATATCTTGTTACAAAACTGTAGTACTGTTGTACTGGAAAGGCTTCTGCATTTCAGGTAATGGATGAACTTTTTCTTCAAAAAGACACAATGATTACTTTTGTTTTATTTTGTGAAACAATCAACACTTCTCATTATTTTGAGACTGTAATTAAAAGTGTAAGAAAACCTTTTCAAACAGTAGTTAAACAGTAACAAAGTGCTTAAAGAGAAAATATAAAGGGGATGGAAAAGACGAAAGAGTCACTGGAAGAACAGAGACAGTTGATACTGCACATCTACATACAAGAGCTCAGCAACTGCTCCTATACACTGAAACTCCTTTTTTTCTTTTAGCCTGGGTTCACATATGAAGCAAGATAGGTTCACATTATATTGCTTATATTGCTACAGCTGTACATCCTGTTCATTTCATGAGAACAAAACTGAAATGATAAACTGAAGTTAATATATATTCTGGCGAAGCTGATCTATACCTTCGTTCATCCAACAGTGTGTTTTATTGGACTGCTCATTTAATAAGGTTTGGAATGAACAAATATTTAATACTGCAAGGATGATATATAATTAGGGCTGTATGTTTTCTGGAACTGTGTGTATGTTTGGAACACTGGTCACTGATCACATGGTGCAGTATGGGCGTGTTTGGTCTGCGACAAGCCTGATTCACTCCCTGACCACATCGAAATCAATTCAGCTGCTGTCATGGCCCTTTAATAAATCAGATGGCTCAACACAGGAAGTGAAGTGCTGTCGGAGGATCCAGCGTGATTTTACTGCTGGTCTGTTGACATGTTTTCTACTCACACTTGGCCGGTCCAGTACATTGTATTCATACATTCTGAGGAAAACATTAGATATTTCTGAGAATCAACACAGTCAAAACTCTTGACCATATGAACACAGTGTTCTCTCTGTAGTTTTTCCTCCTCTTTCTTACGAGTCATGTCCAAACCCTGATTGACTGACAAAAGTCCACTGTTACGCTCACACCCTTGGATCCAGACATTTTCATCAGGTTTCTTTTTTTCTTGGCCGAGGCTTTGGCAGTCGCGTCACACGTGTACCGAACACAGTGTGGTCACGGTGGTCCTACAGACAGATTGTCCTTTCACTAATAACGGTGAAAACATCCAAGCTGGACAGGCAGAGACACGTATCAGTTCTGGTGAGTTATGGTGTTAATGTAGTTCCAGTTTTTAAGAAAAGTCAAATCCCAAAACTAATTCTGCTTAAGACAGACAGACAGAGTACTTTATTAATCCCTTTGGGAGGTTCCCTCCGGGAAATTGGCATAATGCACGACATATGAGAATTGAGGATCTTTAGCTGCTGAACTAGTATTGACTGGTACTTGATCGTGATGTCATAGTCTAGGATTGACATCAACTGGCATTAAAGGCCAGCCAATAGGAGGGGAACAGCTGAGTCGACCATTTGAACAGGCGGATATAGACAAAAAAAGGTTAATTAGATGTTAAAGTCTACAGCATGTCTGCATGCTAACACGTTCATGTTAAGCAGATCATGTTTACTGTGTTGGTAGCCTGGTAGCATATGAACAATTATATGAGACTCATGTATTAGACATTAGACATATTGAAAATTGGCCTGATGATGGTGCAGCATGAGAAGTTAAAGAACAACCAAAGCTATGAGGATTCATCTTCTGGGAACTGTGAATGTCTGTACAAAATATTGTAGCAATCCATCCAAATGTTGTTGAGACAATTCAGTCTGGACCAAAGCGGTGGACCGACTATCCTCAGAACCGCGAGTGTGGCCACAAAGAGAAGCCTTCAACAGTGTAATGACCTTTTTTCATCCATTTCTTGCCAAGAGACCATGGGGGACTCTGAGGGACACCTTGCACATCGTCTTGCACATCGTCCCCTGAGAGAACCTCCTAAAACTCAAAGGCACCTTGCAACCTGAAAACCCTCGATAACAATTAGTTAGCTGGTGAATAAACAGACTGTGGCACGAAGAGATGCCGGGTTGGTTTGACCTGTTCCAGTTGTGTGGAATCTGTGAGAATGTACTCCGCTCTCCATGTCAAATTCGACTCCTGGAGAGCGCTTGGCTCAACTGCGAGAAGCTCTGAGTTACTAAACAGAGCCATTAGTGTTTGGTAGACGAGTGGTCTGGCCTCGGGGCCTCGCTGAGCAGCAGGGGTCCTGTGGTAGGAAGTCGTGGTCTGTAGAAGGCAGGCAAGGGGCTTGGGAAGCGTGAAGCCCAATACATATGGCCTGCTGGCTGGAGCGGAGCACGAGAGAGATAGGGTGTCTGGGAAAATATGTGGATATTTGGGATTCATCACACTGAGAGACCACAGAAGACACTGAATCTCACTGTCCATCTTCCTGCAGCAGACTCCTGACAAGCAGAATCAGGAAATCGTTTCTGTATCGTATGCAAATGTTATTTCATCTACTCCTCTTTGCTTTCTCTCTAACTGCTTTCCAAGGAGCAGAGAAATGAGGATGGAGGATTTATACTCTGGGTACTACAGGTATATCATCCAGCAGGATATATGAGTATTCGTGCGTCTTTTGTTAAACAGATTTGTACTGAACTGTTTGATCTACGTACAGTCACTGCGCAGTCCACAGCAGGTCGTGCACCATCATTTCCCGTTGATTCGAACCTTAGATCCCACTGTAGCTAATACTGAAAAACTATTGAATGTCAGTAGAAAAGTGTATTTCATCATTGTTTGCAGTCTCAGATTTTGTGAACTCTTGTGACCACTGACTTTGGCTGAACATTGGAAAAAGGAGGCAAAAATAAAGTTTTGATTTATTATGTTTTCAGTTTAGATCCAAGCCATTTCAAGCTGTTGTCATCTCAGTGCTGTGGCCATCCAAAGGTAGAGCTTCAGGTGGGTGGTGGGCTGGAGGTGGGTCTTTAGAAATGCTGTATGATTGGCAGCAGAGGCAATGGCTAAGTTGGTGATGTCAGCATGAAGGCTTGTGTCCAAGTTGCAGATTGAGCGCAGAATGTACAGTGCATGCATCTCAGGAGGCTGGACTTCAAACCTCAATCTGAACTCCCAAGATCGCATGTCTGAATTTGACGTAGTCTATATTGAGAAAGGCCTTTTGACATTGTGGAGTCTCTCTTTACGCTCGCGGTTCTTCCCCTTCTTGTCCTTTCTGTGTCGGAGCTGTGGGTCTGGACAGACTCTGTACTTATGTTGGAGAAGCCCAACAGTTATCACTTCAAACACGTACCACATCTTTTCGCATCCAGGAGGGTTTTTACCTGTGGTTGCATGGACGTGCATCGACTCTGACGAAATCCCGCAGACCTAAGGGCAGCATAAAAAGCCAACTGCTAATTTGTTTACTTTCAACAGCTCTATTCCCTTTCATCTGACCTTTGGGTTCGGGCAGCTCCTGGCACCTGACGGGAGTTTCCTTTGAGGTGAGGGTCAGCCAGACTATCCTCATAACCCCTGTGGCTCACTTCAGCCACACCAGACTGGATGGGGGGAAAGAAGTGGAGCTGTGGTTCTGTGTAACTTCTGGAGCACTGAAACGCTGATATCTTTGGAATAACAACTGTGGTGAGCAGCGAGATGGGACCATGTATCAAATCCTGATTGATTTTATCCTTACATCAGTCTTCCTTATTGTTCATTGTCATCTCATGATGAAAGTCGGACCATTCACTCGTACTCCTGCACACACACACACACACACACACACCCTTTTACAATAATTCAGAGTCACTGAGTGAATAAGGCAGCCCTGAAGTGTATCTCTACCTTAGACAAATCAAATCAGTGGCATTAGTTCAGGAAGCAGTGTATAAAATGAAACACCCTGGGCCTGTGGGAGATGACTGATTCTCCTGGTTTCTTTTTCGCTTTCCCGTTCCCCGCCCCCGTTCTGCCCTCTGGCTGTCCCCCAGGGAGTGGAGGAACATCTGAAGACCATCAGAGAGGGTAGAGGCAAACGTGGTCCTGCAGGGGCCCGACGGCTGCAGCTACAGTACAATGGGGAGGGTCATCATATCTGTGGGGTCTTGGCAGGATGACTCATGCTGGGTTATATATTGGTCACAGCGGGGCATCCGTTCTGGAGTTGGCCACACTTCTCAGAGGATCATCTTTCCAACCACCACAGGGCTAAATTCCACATGTGCGTGTTAACTTATGTTACTTTCACTTAAAGCAGTGGGGAGAGTGGTGATGGACCAGCAGGTGTTATCTGCTACTTAAAAATGAAGATGCCCTTCCCTCACAACATGAGACAGATAAATGGCTCAGGGCAGAAAGAATGATCTGACCG
Source organism: Centropyge bicolor (assembly GCA_037975185.1). NCBI lineage: Eukaryota > Metazoa > Chordata > Actinopteri > Pomacanthidae > Centropyge > Centropyge bicolor. The sequence continues at coordinate 700,480 of JBBMOC010000086.1, forward strand.
CGACAGAGTTTAGAAAAATGTACAAAGTTGAGCTGGTACACATGCTCGCAGAGATGATTTTATACAGATGCCCACCAAACTGTGAACTCAAGTAACCCTGAGGTTGCTTTTTGCTGTAATAACAGTGTCTCCATATCAGGTCAAACCCTCCTGGAACGCGTAAACCATAAGTGCGAAAACATCCTCTGGGGTATATTTTATTTCCAACCTGACCTCAGAGCGTCCACTTGGAGCTGGCTCCTGATCAACTTCTTCAACTACCATTAGTTCATTGTTACTATACAAGACATTAGTATAATTTCTGTCCTCTCAAGGGGAGGCACTTGCTTAAATCACATCAAATCAGATGATGCACCACTTACTGGATGTAATACACAGATGTGTTTTGCTCTGCTGGCTTCGCTGTGAGATGAGACTGCAGCTCATCGGATGAGTCACCCTTCAATAACATCAATGAAATCTTCATTTTCATACTGGCATCACTATGAGTTGTGATGTAGTTTTACTTTCCCCAAGCAAAAAAAATGTATATTTTCCTCGTCCCTGCTGTTGTAATAGATACCATGACCGCAGCACCAAGGACATAAAGTCAGCACATTAGACTTAGCAAACACAACATACATCATATATACAGTTTTATGAGAATTTGAAGTCAAACTGAAACGTTAATTTTCAACACTTTTTGTGTAAAGAAATATGAACTATGATGATATTGCAACGAATAAATATAAAAAAAATGAATATTTTTGCATTCTTATAAAGAGGACGTCCTAGCTCTCTATAGTCTGCAAATGTTGATACAAGACACGTTTTCCCCTTTTTGAAATATTCGGATCATGACCCATCAATCAGCATGATGTCAAGCCATTGTTCCAACGGTCTATATTCCGAAAAACCCTAAACCAGAAGTCCATTTGTCCATTGCTCTGAAGACCCACTGATGCTCTGATACACACCCTCCCTGCGTAATGTTTTCAATTAATCATTACATTAACTTTACTCAGTAAAACCTCCATGTTTCAGTTTGTCCAGTGTGATGATTCTCTGCTTTTCTCTGTATCCTGTAAACTGAATTAAACCAAATATGTGACCAGGAATTTTCTGACATTTCATTACAAATTACAGAACAATTAAACAACGAATTGCAAAAATAATAGTCAGATTATCAATAATGACAATAATCAATAGTTTGTGCACTATTTCAATATAATAATTGCAAGTAAATAAATGAGATCATGAAGTATAAGTGAAGCAGTTGAGGGGAATTCCAGGCAATGATATTTGAAGTTTTATTGACAGAGGAACAACATTGTTCTTAACTTTAAAACAGTGCACTGTAGCACACTGTCTCCTCTCCTCTAAGTGATTATCATTTACCACTCATCGATCTTCACTGGCCTTTTATATTGCTTTCATAACACCAGAGGTACTATAGTTTAATTCTCCATCATGTCCTGGACACTCCTCTGAAATCTCTGCGGTTATATACATTTTGTCATTGGACTTTAACGTCCTGCCTTCAACACTTTGGGATTTATGGAGGAGTCATTCTAACATCCACAAGAGGTTTATGAACCCTAGTAAAATGTTATTTTGTTCAGTCTTCCAAATGGTCAGACCACAAACCATCCAATCGTGGCATTAACAGTCAGTATTGACCTGTTTTTCTGCTGCGGCCTGCTCCCATGGCACCCAGTCAAGACTCTGAAGACAGGCCTGCAGCCCAAACCTTTGCTCGGATGGAGGGAGCAAACTGAGCCAAGCACTTCTTATTCTACAATTGTCCAGAAATTTTGGACATCTTCCACTTCTTTTATTGGTTCAGGCCCTTTGGACTCTTGCCTTGATCGCAGCATCAAACTTTTAAGTTTCTGGGATGTTTCCGTGTGAACTGAGGATCACGCGAAGCTAGGTATGTCAGAGCATTCCATGTGGTCTTTATCATGGGCGATAAAATCTTTGTTCGATATGTTGCGTCGAAGGCCTGTTTACTCTGACTGAGGTGAATATGGACGTCGACAGGCAATCTTGGCTAACCCGCTGAGCTCAGAGATTTGAACATTGAACAGAAGATTGAAGTCAATAAAGTTCTCAGAATATTAGATTTCAACAAGTAACTTCTGCATTGGCTATCATTATTTAATTTAAATGCAATGTTCTATCAGATTAGAACAGAAATTATATATTTAAGTTGTCAATTTGAAGTCCTGCGTGACTTTCATTGTTACTGACCATTACTTATACCATTATTATTGTCTTACTGCCGCAGACTGTTCTTACTCTGAAACCACACAGAGTCATGTGTTTGCACAGTTCTGGCTCTTCTTTATGATTGAGAATGACATGAATGGAGACAAAATAGCAGCGAGTCTCCATTCACATCAATTTCAATCAGAAGGAGGAGCCTTTATTTTACATACAGCTCCACGTGTTATTTAAGAAGACAAACGCCTTCAGATGACTGACAATAAGAGCTCTCTTTATACCTACCTCTGAGCGGATAAATGTTGCATAATAAATTCAGCTTTACTGTTATTTTTATCTTGGGAAAATCCCAGTCTATTTTTGTCCATTTCAAATAGCACCGACAGCATATGCACTGTTATCATTTCCAATGAGCGATAAATCCTACAACAATCCTGTGAGTGTGGTGTCCTAACATTTGGCGGAAAACGCACAACATCTTAAATGGTACAAGTGAGAAATACATTTTCCCACCACAAAAGGATTACATGAAGGAGACATGACTAGAAACAGGCAGTGGTTTGACATAGAAATAGCCCAGTGGAAAGTAAGGCTGTTGTGGTTGGGGTGGTGGAGGGCTATGTACTTTTTGCCTTTAACTGCAGTGACCCAGGTTCAATTCTCAGCTCACAAGAGGAGAGCTTCTACTGTAAGTGGTTTTAATCATAATTAACATATATATATATTTTATCGCTACCCCAACCAATCTTTAACGGCTTAACATTTACCAAATCATTAGATGCCTATTCTTAGTGTAATTTTTATTTGTCTAAGCCCGATGTACTTCTGACCTTAAAGCCACTATAATAAATATTTTCATATTAACACTGGATCAAATGACTATGTGTAATTTGACTGGAGCGACATACCTGCAAATAATTATCATCTCACTCTGTACTTCCCCTCAGCTCTATGGAGCGTTTTAGTGTCTTTTAACTTATTGTTTTAGTTGGACGAACCTCACTGCACATTAGACTTTTTGGCCTTTTGCGGAAACTGGTGGAAGAGGAAAAGAACATTTATACCGTATCATCGTACTCCTGGGCTTTTTCTATTAATAATATCAGTTATTAAACAGAATGGCATTGTGAAGTGATGACAAATCATGATGAGAGACAAGTGGCAGGGTGCCTCCAACTGATCATGGGAAAGGTTAATTTACAGAGGTGCCCATCTGTGGCCATGACAGCCGTGTCTACAGTCAGAGCTGGTTTTCATAATATAACATAATAAAACAATGTGAGAGTGAATGCAGTGGACTTGCATCACTGATAGTGCACAGCCACCTCTCACCTTCCATGTCTACCAACGCAACACACACATTTGGCACCACATGAGTGAGGTTTGTCCTTGGAAACTGTGCTGCCATGGTCACACACACACACACACACACACACACACACACACACACACACACACACTGTGACAAGTACATTTCCATGTGTTCTCTCCTCAAGGCAATGAATCAATCAAGCTTACATGCAGTAAAAGCAGAGGGGGGGGGGGGGGTGTGATTATTATTGCACTAAATACTGTGTTGTCAGAGTGCCGTTTTTTTTCTCTGCTGTTTCTTTTACTGCTGCTCACAGATGAGTGTTTTACGGCCCCACGGCCCCGAGCACATGGTCTTGATGCAGTAATGGGGTCCTCACATTCCCGTAAGACTGCTTTTTAAACAGACTGACATTGTAATTACGCCTGGCACAGGGCTGTGACGCAGCACACAGTGGTGCGGGATATCTTCCTGCGGCCTGTGTGAAAGCTCCTCCCGGAAGTCTGGGGCCACATGACTGCGAGAGAGAGACCTCTGCAGCAGAGCTCGCACGACCCTCGCTCATGGCTCGGCCAGCGAAAACCATCCTGGATGTGTTTTTTTCTTCTGGAATAACAAAGCAGAACAATGGAGGCGCCAAGCCGCAGCCCACGCTAATCTGGACACACCTAGTGTTCAGCCGACGCTCGGCACCCATGCTCAAATCTGCTGCAGTCATGTGGTGCTCGTACTCTGAGAGAGAAGGAGGGCGAATGAAAGGAGTGTCAGCGAGTTATGGGGTGGCTTATTGGACCCTGGTTGGAGACCCTGGCCTGAGCAGAGGTCCGAGCTGTGAGGTCATCCAGACAGAGGGGAGGGTTCTACACGCCGGCGGGCGTCGCTCGGTGGGTGGTGCACAGCCAGGACGGGGCCAGCTTATTAGCTGTCATACTTGTACCCACATATTGGATTTCTGTGAAATAATATTTGGGTTTCCCAGTGACTCCCTCTGCCCAGCATTGGGTCCAGACTGTTTGCTTGGCCCCAGAGCCCGGGAGAAGCATGTGAAAATATCAAAGATAGTGCCGCAAAACCAATGAGATTTTGTAACAATACCCTGAGGCCAAACTCGTGTTTCCTTCTATTTCATCCACTGCCTTTCTGCTGCAGCCTGACAGAGCTGATTTATCCGTCATTCATTCTGAGATGACAGTCGGAAAAGAATTTATTGTGTTTTCTAAGTGAAATAAACCATGTCAGGATGATGTGAAAATTATAAATGACTTTCATGAGAAGTTACTTGGGAGTAACATGGTGTGTGTATGTGGGGCTGCGGTGCTGCTAACACTGAACAATCTCTCTCAAAGCTCCTGTCCTCCCACCTTTACCAGTTGTTTATGAGGACACTCAGTGTAAGCAAGGCCCTGACGGTGATCTACGAGGAGGCTTCCTCTGAGGCAGAGGCAATCATGGAAGAGGTGCTCTGCCATAAGTCTGCTGCAGATGTGGCAGGCAGCTCTGGACACTCACGTCTCGACTCACAGCTTGTTAACATTTCCTGGACTGAAGAAGGTGGAGCGACATCGCATGTGAGGTGAGTGGTCCTCTTTACCTTTCTAACCCCCTGAGACACTACGCAGCATCCCAAGGGTCACTCTACAGTCAGTCATAGTCACTTCAGCAGCTGAGACGAGTAGGATTTCCTCCACAACAGAAGATGTTTTTTGATGCTCAAATCTTCTTGATGGAAATGTCAAGTTGTTGATGCTCCTGCAGTAATCGTTGATCCTGATCTCGTCCTGACTGAAGATGACACATCATGCTCATCTTCAGCTTCATAGGTTTATTTGGGAGTTTAGTAGAATAGATTTACAGGTTTTATTATATATAAAAAAAAACGCATTATTTTTTTTTTATCATACTGTACTGTGTCGTTGCTGCACCAAATCTGCTCACCCTCTGTCTGAAATGCCACATTTCACTCATATATCAAGTTCATCCACTGGGTCTTGGAGTCGTCAGATGGTGGGACAGGTGAAGACTTTTGCGCTGGTTCTTGTAGCCAACAACAGAACAATTAGCTTAGCTCTTAGCTTTGACACTGTAATGCTACCTGGCCCACAAAGAATGGCATCGCTTCACAACGGTACTTCTCAAGATTGATCACATGCTCAATCACTTAAACAAAGATTCATCGCCCAGTGCACGAGCCAGCGCACATTTTAGCTTTCCATTCCATTTTACCATTCCAACACCTGCACTTTTTTATTTTACCATGACAGGTCAAAAAAGGTTAAAAAGGTTCATGATCACAGTTGGCCTTATGGACATGACTGTGTCAGACGTCCACACGTTCTCTTTCTTTCCCTTCCATTGTAACTTCAGATGTTAACCTAGAAAGTTCAAACTGCCAGTAAGATAATGCAGCCATGAAAATCCAGTTCTCATTATTTTTTATTTTAAATAGGCTCACTACAAGAAAGTCAAACTGCAGTTCCTGGAGAGCACTTGCATCCACGGCTGGAGCCAATGGCAAGCTCCAGAATAATTTGACATATTTTCTGTCAATTTTCTGTTAGTGCCGCCTAATTAGCGCTTGTTTATTCATCTCAAGAAAATTCCTGAAACATGGTCCTGATTTCTCTTACTTAACGAACCGCCACAGCACAGTAGATAGACCTCACCCCCCACCCAGTTCTAATATAATGGGAATCACCACATTTGTGACTGTCTGAAAACAGCCATGGTTCACAGTCATAACAGAGCAACAGCAAACCTCCACAGTCATAATTGTGCCTCAAAGCCATCAGAGGCACTGGCACGACGCAGGCGCTGAGGTTGAATAAAAACGGAACGCCGTCAAGGTCACGGTGCCACAATCCACTCAAGCACATTGCTATGGGAAGTGGGAGATGTTTGAACAGATGTTTTTCATATTGGCTTTGTGGCGTGGAGTTGATGAGTGTTCTGTTGCATTAGCGCAGCGTGCTGTGCTGCTGTAGGAATCGCATTCAATTTCATCTGCCCCTAATTACAAACAATAAGCTCTCGCTCTCTCAGCGTCGATTTACACGGATCCCTCTCCGGACCGGCGCTGCCATAAGAGCCATCCGCCACGCCGTGCCCTTCTCAGGGCTAACTTTAGTGCCGTTCAGGATCCTCTAAAGGTCTATTAAAAAGCCCCTTCAACAACATCATTTAGACAATTTACATTTGAGGATCAAGCGAAAGCAGCATGTGTTTTATTTTTTGAACATGAGCCTTTCCCACGAGAAATAGAAATGGAAACCAAACATTGAAAGCCCTAAAATAAATAGTCTTTTATGATTAACTTTATTGACCTGCAGCGGAGGTGGGAATATTTAGGACTTTCCAACCTGGACATCATCAAACCCCTCAGCCCCCGATTGCCAGGATATTTTATATTTGTCCTGCCGTGCCCTCGCTGCACCTGGCTGCATAAATAAGACAGGATTTGTGCTCGCTTCGTTAATGATGTTTGGAAGCATGGTATGGTCTTGAAAGCGGTAGTGAGGTAATAAATAATGAGCAGATCCTGTCCAAAGTATGCAGTCTCATGTGGATGGATCTGACATTGTCCAGCTCTTTCACATTCATTTCTGTTTGTCCTCCTCTCTCTACCTCTTTTCTCTTACACACAGAGATGGGCAATATTTCAGTGTTCAGATTTCTTTTAAATACAGGTTTAATTACTTTGGAGTATGATGTAATTGGTATTTTGCTGGGCAGAAAAACAGGATTTAATTTGTAATAAAATACTTTCAGGGCTTGTATTTACGTATTTGAAATATTTGAAATACATTATTTAATATGCAGTTTTATTATGTGCAACAGTAAGTCTAGTCACAGTTTTTAGCTGAACGCAGGGGAATCACATGACGTGTCCTGTCCGGTCAGAGAGGAAACGCTCAGTGTGATCTGCCATATTTCATTTCCCTCCTGACCAGTTGATTGTGGAAAGACAGTGTTTGGTGCAAAGTTCCGCAAAGATAAAGGTATGTAAATAAAAAAAATAGTCCAATGATGATGCTAATGCAGCTAACTGACAACAGAAGATTCATGTGCAAACACGTGTGCTGTAGAAAATATACTTAGTAGCTCTTGATGTTTGTGTAACTGTTTGGCTTTTGTGTTGGTTAGATAGGAAAGCTGAAATCAAAAGAAACTATATACTAACTATAAAAACTAGAATGTGAAAAAATAACCTTCATTAGTTGTGCTGAAAAACTTCTCGTTCTCTTCTACTGTTTCATACTGTATCACACTCTGTTGTAATAATAGTTTTGTGTCTTTTGCACTTGTTCAGTTGGTTGCTCTTCAAGAAATGTGTTTGCTTCACTGAACTTATATTTATCGCTCTTTAGAAAGGCATCGGCTAAATGGCCATTCTTAGTGTTATCTTAAAGAACCAGTACATCACTGTGGCCTGACTGCTCACTCAGTCAGACACTGGTTGCTTTGACTGACAGAATCCACCCAGACTGCATCCCTACATTTTCTGTTTCAAGTGTTTCTGTGACAAAACGGAGTAGGTGTCATGGCGGGCGGGTGCGGACTCAAGCGCATCACACAAATCACTGCTCAAAAAGTCTTTAATGAAAATAAATTAAAGTCTTAACAAAACTTACAGAAAGACTTGGCGAATAAACACAAGGACGTGAACGAAGCTTGGACATAAAGTGAAACGTGGTCGAGAACATGAAGCATGACGTGACGTGAAAAACAGATGACGATCTGGCAAAACTAAACAGAAAACAACTGACTTAAATAGTGAACAGAGGTGATTAACTTGAACAGAAAACACAGGTGACATGATGAGGTGGGTGTGGCTGGTAATTGATGATTCTGAGACAGACACTGGACATAGAAATAAGATGGACAGAACAGAAACCAAAACACAGAACTGGAACAGACAGAACTAAACAGTACATATGACAGGACAACGACATGACATGACTATACTGAAAAAACTAAGACATGAATAGAAAAATGGCATGATGGAGTGACTAAACTAAGAACAAGAACAGAGTGATGGCCGGCAGGAACGTGACAGTGAAACAAAGGCAGAACAAAAACAAAGTCTAAACAGAAACCTAAACTCACAACTATGACAGTAGGTGTTGAGGTCCGATCCATACTGGGGATAATAAATGCATATATACATATAAATGTATAGAATTCATTAATTTTCAAATTAGTTGTATTGTAATTAACATAACATATTGTAACAAGATGCATTTTGATGCATATGTGCCCATCTCTGCGACATGCACACATCAGGCCAGCCAGGCAACAAATGAAAATGGACATGCAGTTAATGATATTAAAGGGAGTCCAACATTGGCTGTCTCCATTACCCTATACCTCTGTCTCCTTTTGTCCTGTCCCCTGTCTCAATGATAAAATGGGTCGTTGGCTCCTGTTGCCATCACTGCAGAGAGACCAGAGAACAGTCTCATTCATGTTCCGTCATTTATCAGTGTCCAAGGGCACATATGATATGCAACACTTTAAAGATCGTTGTTTTGCCTCTCCAACAACTGACTGATTCAGGTCTTGTCCACACTGAATCAGATACACTTTTGAAAAAGTGATGATGTAATCGTTTCCCAAACATTCCATTGTACATACACGGATGCATACAAATCAGACTTTTGAAAAATCTCTGTTTTCAGAAATCTTCTTCCCACTGACCTAAAACTTAATTTGTGTGGACAAGAGGCCAAAATATAGAAGAAAAATGTGCTCTCAAAAACATCAGTGTAAGCTACTGCTGGACAAGACCTCAGTTTTTCAACCTGTATACACTGATTATTTTGACAGACATTGTGATATGAGTCATGATTTTAAGAGGGAGTGGTAAATTTTTAATTAAAAAACTAGAGAAATGATGATGATGATGATGATGATGTGATTGTTCTGCATAAATAAGCTTGTTGTGTCATGGTTGTGTTTTACCAGTTTATTTTCAGTGCATTTTCACTCAGTTACTCCAGTGTTTCTGGTTTAGGTTTAGTTTTTGTTCAGGTTTGCTTCAGTGGCTGGAGGTGTGGTCTTCAGGTGCTGGAGGTGTGGTCTTCAGTGGCTGGAGGTGTGGTCTTCAGGTGCTGGAGGTGTGGTCTTCAGTGGCTGGATGTGTGGTCTTCAGTGGCTGGAGGTGTGGTCTTCAGGTGCTGCCCCCCCTCTCCCTTCTCACAGCTGTCCCTCATTCCACCTAACAACCTGCAGCTTTAGCAGCTCTCTGGTTCCACCTGCAAGCTGCCGGATCGTCCCTCACTCCCTGAGTACTCCCTCTGTCATCTAATAATGTGGTTCCTGTGTTCTCTGTCTTTCTCCCTGGTTTCTACTGTTTCCTGTTTCTACTGTCCCCTCTTCCTCCAGTGTTTCCAGTGTAGTGTTTTGTCTTCACCTTCATGTCTCCGCCCTCCAGCCTCAGCAGCCACCTACCAGCCTCCAACCACTGAAGCACTCCTCACCACCTGGACGTCTCGTTGTTGATCACCTTTTTGGTTTTTTGTGTCCTGGAGCTTTTTGTGTTTAATGAATCCACTCTACTATCCCCCCTCGTCCGTTTCTCGCTTTTGGGTCCAGTGAAAAACTGAAAATGTGACATGTTGGACAACATGTTTTGTCGGCTGGGGCATCTGTGCAGCAGCACGGTGCTTATTCTAATGGCATATTTAAACCATTTGTGTGATTTATCAAAGGAATGGTTTGGCATTTTGGAGATTATGTTTATTTACATTTTGGTACTGTGCCAGCCCAGGCACACACACTGGAGATAGAGACAGGACTTGTCTGGCTCTGTCCAAATGAAACAAACTCCACTTACCAACAGATGTAATTGTCACAAATATCTTAATGTTAATTGATACTGTACTAAAGCTGAAGTGTATAAACAATTTGTTGTGGTTTTAAAGGGTCAAACTATTTCTCGACCCAGAAGAGTAAATCCCTTCAAAAATTGCAAGGTTGCCAGGCAACCAGCAAAGAATCCGGCAAGTCACTGCACTCGACCAAGAAACAGTTCCACAGATATCACCTGGAATATCTCTTGAACTACACTGTAAAACTCTAAAACTGTGATATTTATTACAATTTGTTTTTTTAAAAGATTAAAAAAAAAACATGACTTGTCAATTTATGAGTGTTAGATGTGCTGGTATGTGGACTCTGTTACCTTTGGATAGAGCCAGGCTGTTTCCTGTATTTACACTGGGGATGAGTGAGTACACCACTATCTGTATGTGTATCTGTTCAACCATCTACATCATCTGTATCTGTAGCTATATTCGGAGTGGGCGGTGCATACACTGGAAGTGGGCGTGGGAATGGGTGGGGCTTAAAACAGTACATTATTTTAAGTCTGAAATTGATATGGATTGATCAGAAGTTGCTAATCTACTGTATTCAAAGCCTATATACAGTATATCTCAATAATATTTATAATATTATTTTCATGAACTGCAGAGAGAAAGTGTCAGATACTGCATGCAGCCACATACAATAAAAATATTAATACAGGCTACTTTGTGTGTTCAGCTATATGTGTGTATGTGTGTAAGTGGTCTGTAAGACTGTTTATTTTTTAATGATCTGTGTGAACTTCATGATTCATGCAAACATCCAGTGATGCAAACAGGGAAATAATATGTCAGCCTTGTTCACTGTATTCTTCTCAAAAGCACCGCGTTCAGTACGAAACATAGCTAAACTATGAGCAAGCAGAAGGTAAAAGAAAAAACAAAAAAACAACCAGACTGGAGGCAGTGACCGACGCGACACGAGCCGTTTTCAGCTCTGTCTTGTCAAATGCACTGCGTATGTTACGAGAGACGTGTCTGTGTAGGGAGGGGCGGGCGCTGTGTGTGATTAGCCAATCACAGAGCATGAAGACAGTCAGTTACACAATGAGGATTTTCCTTCAGCACGAACACGGATATTGACGAGTTTTACTCGTATTCGTCAAAAATGCTTTATCCGTACCGGATACTCGGCTGAAACGAGTATCCGGCTCATCCCTACAGTTACACCATTTGAGACTTGTGTGGAAAAAAATGTTGGTCTAAGCAAACTGGTCAGATTGCCATCGTGACTTTTATGTAAAGTGACTCGGGCACTTGTTCAGGAATGAGACCAGCATCACATTTACATATGGAGGTGCACGTCACACAGGAGCTGGCAGATGATCACTTTGAGGTGAAGTGAGGAAGCAAATAAAAAAGAGAAAATACCAAAAGGAAAGATAAGGTGAAATGAAGGAGCACAGTCCCACTGACCGCTTCAGCACAACACGCACAGACACAAAGAAAGAAAGTGGAGGCGCAGTGGAAACTGTGCTGTCATTTGGTATCACTTTCTGAGTCCTGTCTGGCCAGTTTTTGGAACATGAAGCCAATGGAAACAAGTGCTACTCTGGCCTCTCAGACATCCCAACATCGCTGTGTTTTTCGAAATAAACCAGGCTGAAACTGCAACCGACCGACCGACCGACCGACCGACCAACCTATCATCTTCATATAGTGTTACACACTCTCTTTTATCAAGTCCATTTGCAGTGAGCACGAGTGACTCATCATTTTCACAGAGAGCATCCCCAGCACACGTCACGGCTCCGCCCCTCGCCGTCACCCTTTCACCCCAGAGGAGGGCTTGTATTCCAGTTCAATGCAATACGCCAACAGCCCTCAAGCCACACAAATGCTTCTTATTTTCACTGCAACCTCTTTATGTCTTTTTCATGAGGCTTTGCCAGAGCAGGACGGCTCTTTGGGTTTAGGAAAGAAAAGAGGCGACAGCTGCCAAAAACGATCGGTGGTTGAGAAACAATGGCACGCCCTGTGTGATTCTCACTGCTCCTCGAACCCCAGATGTCCTCCTCGCTTTAATCCTCCGCTCCTTTTATTTGTCAGATCATGGTTGCCTCTTCCAATTGCTTGTGTCATTTTTGGCCCAGGAACACGGAGACGACCTGACCAACATGGTCGAGCCTCCTGCCAAGAGGACAGAGAAGAAAGGAAGGGGGGGGAGGGGGGAATGAGAGAAATGCTTTAATTGCTGCAAGAATCTGAAGAGTTTGGGAGAATTAGTTTGAGAAATGTTTGGGTAATAAGACGGAGGCGAGGCGAGGAGCGGCAGTGAGATCCAGCGGACTCCCATGGGCTGCACTTCCACTTGTGTGGCAGACACTGTGGACGGGTCCCGGGCCACTCTGGGACAGCAGCACAGAACGGAGAGCAATTATTAGAGTGTGGGTGCGTGTGTTTGTCGCAGCCACGGGGGCGGTGGCGGTTATGCAGATGTGGGGGAAAGCCATGGGTAATTGACGCTGACAGATGTGGAGGGGTCTACACGTCCAAGATGCAAAGGGAAACAATTGAGGGGAGATGAGTGAGAGCCAGTTCCCAACAGACAGGAACACACCACAGTCTGATAATGACGCTCACAAGCATCGTTTATTTCTTCCTCTTCATATGCAAATCAGTGCAGTGAGTCACTCCACGAAGGGCCTGATGTGTTCTACAAGGAATTCTGAATCATTGCGAGATACTTGGAATATTATTGATCCCTTTTCAGCCAGTGATCCTGGAAGAATTATTCATACAGTAGCCATTAAGTCAGTCATTTCTACAGAGTACATGCGGAAAGCTGCTTCAGCACCGTCGCCTCGGGGGCCACGCTGAGAACTGTGAAAGTGATTACCGCTGCGGTTTCTGTCCGCATTTCGAACGTCGGCAACAGTTTCGCTCAGCGCTCGATTCTGACAGCAAATATTTGAATACAGGACAAAACTGTGTCATCAAATACCAACACACTCAGTCACTCCGGAGAGGGTCAGAGCAAAGAGGCCGGTTTCTGTACGTTTATTGAAAGGGACGTGTGTGTGTGTGTGTGTGTGTGTGTGTGGGGGGGGGGGGCAAGATTAATGGCTTTAACTTTATCTTGGCAAATCAAATTCCAATAAAGCTCAAAGAAAAATTAAAACCTGGCCAGTGTGAGCACTAAGCTGTGACTTGATTGATGCGTGAGGGTGAAGTGGATCCAAAAGCCTGCAGGTGATTCTTTTACAGCCCTGATGGCCAATTCAGACTGGAGGTTTTATTAGCGTCCGACTGTTGATACAGGGACTCATTTCCTTAATGAATGGCTGCTCACCTGAACGTGCCTGTCGGAGGAGAAGATCGATCACCTCCTGTATAAACTGCTGGACATTTCATTAGAAGACCTTATTCTATCATAAAACACATGTCATTTTGTGGAAAGTGAGATCAACAAGCTGAGCGGAGGGTCATATTTAAGAGATTCTTTTTCTGGCTGAATATTATAATGCATTTAACAGGGACAATGTTGTTACTTGAGATGGAGTCATTCATACATACCGACTGCTTCTGAGCAAAATGAACATTTGCTTATTCTAAACTCTTGCACCTGAAGTGATTAATGTTTAAAAAAAAAAATGTTTCACGCAGTTCAGCGTTTTAAGATTTAATGTGTATCTCTTACACAGGGTGTGTCTCAGTGTGAGGCTGGAACCTCCCATCACACTGATCAATCATGACTTCTCTGGAGTTACACTTTGGACCAGGTGAGGCCTTTATTTTCATCACTTGGACCTTTGTTGGTGATGAAACTGTCTCGTGTCATTGTGTGTCATCTCTAACTCTGGGGGCCATTCTACAACAGAAGAGTAATGACCATTTCATAATCATTTTTTCTCTCTATCTTTCTCATGTTTTTCCCGCTCTCCCTCTCATCCCTGCTGTCCTCCTTGTGTCCACACTGTTTCACATCTCTCGGTGTTTTGGAGGATCTTACAGTAGGTTGGGTCCAGGCTAGCTCTCCTCCACCTTCACTGTGCGATGCCCTGCTGGCTGGTGGGTTCAGGATAAGGGCAATCTACGATGACTTCAGTCTTTGTGGTGGTAATTGCTGAGGCCGAGGGCAGGCCAGAGGGAGGCCTGATGGATGGAAACCATTACGAATGTTGGGCCCCTTTCGGCCCGGGTCAAAGAGGGCCGACAGAGCAGCAGACTAGATAAATGTGGACGACCTGACAGGAAAATATGATTGTAACCTTCTTCGCCTCACTGAGACCTTGGACCAGTTTGTAAACTGACAACCTTTTCAGTGTAATACAAGTCAATTAAAACAATAGAACATCGAACACACACACACACACACACACACACACCTTTCTGTCAACCTTTCTGGGAAAACGTCCTACAGACAACATTTTCATCAACATACCAACATGTGCTGTGTCTACACTGAGTCCAGTTCCACATTATAGATAATAAGGGTAATACCCATTAACACCAGTGTGGGGGCAGTGGGCAGGGTCGGGGGGGTGTGTGCTGCTGGAGATGAAGTGGATGCCGGTGTGGTGGCCTGTGGTCGGGTGCCAGTCAGGCCATCATCGGGAGAAGGCCATCCCCGCGAGAAAAGATATCACCATAGCCTGGTTGGCTGACAGCTTCAGGGCCCTTATTGAAAAATCAATGTCCATTTGTGCGTCCAGCTCACCTGGCCGTCTGCCAGCTCGGCTGAAGTCACCTAATGAAGCCTGATCCCGTTACCTGATTCCTGATTCACTGAGTCAAAGTGACTTTGCAGCTGAAGTCATCCACCCATCAGGGACCTCGGGGGCGAGTTCAACATGGACCATGCAGCGTGTTGTTGTTGTTTCTGTTGTTCTTTCAATTTGCATTCCTCTGCTCTTTTCAGTGTCTGGTCGCATCCTGACGTGCAGCTCTGCCGGTCTCTGTGATCGCATGCAGTCAAAGTCAGTGCTTAGGTTAATGTTTATTAGAGCTTATTGTAGAATAAATTCAATTAATCACAGGATCAGAATGTCCATAAAACTCAGGCAGTGCTTGTTTAAAAAGAACCAGTCTCAGACATAGACTACCAAACGCTATAGCATGTTCATGTCATATTGGAGTTACCATAATTACCAGTTTACATCTTTTAAGTAGCGTTCACATCAACATCCAAGTCTCAACTGCGACAGGGAAACTTGAATTTTTCTGAAGGCTCCAATATGACTTAATAATATAGCAGCACTTGAAAACATGGATACTGTACATCAGCCTGTCATTCAAGGTAACTGAAAGGCAAAGGGAGGTAGCCTTTAGCATGGAGCTATGTTGTGAATGCACAGTATTTTTTAACTCTTACATCTCTGTAATGATACAATGATCTGGAGTTGTCTGATGGCCTGAATGTTCCAGTGTTTGAAATCCCTCCCATATGACATAAATGTGGCTTCATGCTCAGAACATCTGTAAGATATTGCTACTTGAACTACTTCCTCTCATTCCTGCTCACTTATTGGCCAGGCGTCCTGCCTCGTCAGAGCTCGCCCATTGGCTGCCCTTACACTGAGCAGACATCCTGGCCAATGACTGGCCCGGAGGCAGGCGTGACAGAACTGTGAGACAACAGGAAATCCATCAATGTTTTACCAATACTGAGCATGGAAACCGACATCTGTTCAGTCATTTGACCAATGGAAGTTAAATCAAAAATAAAATTCCTAATTGTTTCTAATGTTGATAAGATGGCGTGAGAGATTACATTCTTGCAATCACCGTGCTGTTTCAGCATCGGAAAAGTTGGGTAACCCCTCTGTCTAATAGCATACCGTAAATGACTCATAGCAGGATGGATTGCTGAAACCAAAATGCAGCCTGTATCCTAGACTATACACTGTGCAGCAGATTGTAACTGTGGTCATCTCGCTGAGCTTTGTGGATAAACCACCGTAATATCACAGCTGAGACTGAGGCTTTTCTTCCAGTCACTCCACTCACAGTTTACCATTAGATGGATAGAGGGACTACACTATGGTATTGTGTATTGTGATTCATTTTTAGCCCATGTGAGGACTGTGGTCTAATTGTGTCCGGGAAACCTTTCCCGTGTGTAAACGCTCGGCCACTCTGACTGATCATTATGTTAAATGTCAGCTGGCTTTAAAGTTGTGGCTGAGGCAGCTGAGCAGCAAAGCCAGCCTTCTTCACTGGATTACTGCTCTCTGTGAAGTCTCATCTGTCCACGGATGAGCGGCCGACAGCGGCAGCGGGCTGTAATCCTCCGGGCCACAACAGCAGTGCCTGATCCAAGGTGGAATGAAACATCCAACGGTAAACCCCCAATCAGAATTAAAATCCCAGTAACTCTAGTGGACTGGGGCAGCAAGCTGATCCGGCGGCTGGTGATTACTACGGTACATGACGCAGATATACAATCCCTCTCCGTCTGGCCGGGTGCTGCCTTCTTCCCTTCAGCTTTGGAGGAGGAATGGGTTCTTGATGATGATCTGTTTATAAGAGCATTCCTGATGTACCTTTGCTAAAGGCTGCAGGGGAAATGAGCTCAGTGGCGTTTATCAGAATTATTACACTGAAGCGCTTTCATTGGTCATCCAGCAATATAATGTCAGAGTCAGCATAATTAACCAAGAAACTATTTCTGCTGGGGGGGGGGGTACTGTTCTTAATCTAACACTTCCTAAAGTGCTCTCATTAATCTGTAGTATCAACATCACAGGACAGGTAACGTTCACCTGTCGGTTCAGCGGGTTGGAGGAACGTTGGCCTGGAGAGGGAGGAAGGCACAGTGTTGATTCTCCTGTCAGCATCCTACGGCCTCTCTTCTGCCTCGTTCACTCCCAGCCAGCGGCCTGGCTGGACTCGCCCTGTCTCCATGTCTCTCTCCCCTTTTCCCAACAGATAACATCTTTCTCCACCACTTGGTTGGGTGTGCAGGGTTCAGAGCATCTTCAGTTTGAACTTTGGTTAAGAAGCTGAGCAGGCTTCTTTCAGCAGGTTCTTAATGTTAAAGTTGACTGGATGCTGCTCTTCAGTTCGTTCTGTGAAGCCCAGGATGGAGCTGACGTCGTGGCAGTCCATAACCAGCAGTCCATAACGACGGGGCAGGCACCAGAGGGTTAGCAGCAAATCTACAGGAGAGAATGCTCCCTGGGTTTCTTCTTATTCTAAGTTCTTTCATAAAAGGGAATGATGGTGTCGGACGCCATCACTGTGACACATCACTCCTCACCTTTCCAGCCTCACATTCTTACTTATGCTTCCATTTTTAGAAGTGTGACACTTTCTGCTGCCTAATGATACCAAACACACATGACATGAATTAACAAAATATCTTATTCTTTGTAATAAGTAAGTAATACAGCTTGTTAACTTTGTGTTAAATGTATGAATGAAGTGAATGTGAAGAAGGATCAGCTGACAGTTTATCTTAATCTTCACCCTACATGGATGAGCCATATTGGGGGGGTGAGAGAGGAGTAATGAGGTCAAGAGAAGAGAATGACGAGGAGGAAGTTGCTGGAGCGAGGAAAGGAGGAAGAGGAGGAGGGAGGAAGGCACTGCCGAGGGCATTGCTCATGATAAGAGACACCATCGTCCAAGAGGGAGAGTGCCCTGCCTTTAAAGCGGCCGATGCTCTAAAAGTTGAGCTGGCATTCATTAGCAGAATGACGTAGTCTGTCTGTACACCTTGTCTGTCCCCAGTCTGACCCTGGATTCACACTGGCTCCTGCTTCCTCTCATTGAAGGGGAACGAGAGGAAGAGCAGTTTTGAATGGGCCTGTACACTGAAATTCTTCAACGTGTGTACGGGATAAGACTCTCTCCAAAATTCCTCTCGATATTGGGAATGCCCCCCTCGGTGCTTCGAGCTCCCCCCCCACACCAACTGTCCCTGACTCTCCTGTCCCCCCTTCCTCTTTGCTGTGGAGCCTCGCGGAGGAGGCAGTGTGTAATGCAATTTGGTTGATTAAAAGAAAACATTAAAGCACTACCTTATTGAATTTGACGGCACGTACGGATCCGGATCTCACCGGCCACTCTGTTTTATTGGCCAGGATAAAGGGGATCACGTCACTCCCCATCACCCCCCACCTCCGCACCACCCTCCCATCCCGGCGGCCCCACCTTCCTTCATCTCTTCCAACCCCAGACAAACCTTGGCAGGAGGACGTCCTGGCAGGACAGGGATTTGTTTAGACCCCCTCTCCCTCTCTTTTCCGATTCCCCGCCCTTTCTCATTGCGCCTCTCTAACCTTGGCCACCACAACAGGGAGAGGGGGGGGGACAGAGTGACAGAGCGAGAGACATTACGCAGGGACAAAAAGAGAAGGAGAGAGAGACCCTTGGCATGAGTAAAGAGGAGTCATTTTGTTTGTGTCAATAAACAGGCTGATAGGTCATTAATCTCATGAGTGGAGGGTTAGGGGTAGTCACCTCCGTCACTGTCTGTCCAAGATGACTCATCCGCTCTTTCTAACGGCTTCCAAGTCTCCTAGTCTATCATTTAGAATCAGACGTGCCTTTCTGGAGGACTGAGAGACAGATGCGGGGGGTGGGGT
>JBBMOC010000086.1:735644-760644 GCA_037975185.1 Centropyge bicolor
ATCGTAGTAAAAAGTGATATTAGAGCGACCTTGTCCTTCTGTATGATACCTCCATCTCCTTCCATCACTGAAACAGTCTTACAGTAAGGTCACAGCAAGCCTGTAGGACTCAGTGAGAGCTTTACAATGATCTCATTGAGTTTAATGGATTTTTTTTTTTTATCTCTTCTTATAGGCCCAATTTCCTGTGGGACGTGGTAACTGAGCGACAGGACCTTATCGCTCTTAACGATGTTTTTATCTCTCACTGTATGAATGAAGTAATATTCCTGTAGGTGGGGGCAGTATGCATAATGTGCTTTCAATACTGTGGGTGTGTAAAAGCATTTATTCAAGTAAAAACAGCAATAAATACTACATTACAAATAAAAACGCTACTAAAAATCTTTGTCTTAAAATTCAGCTAAACTCACCTACAACAGTGCTCAGATGCAGAAAATGTCCCCTGTGACTTAATATAATACATTTATATTATCTTATTAGATCACTACATGCATTTTAATGTTGTGGCTGATGGAGGTGAAGTTGATTTAGTTTAATCCATAACAATGCACAATGTTTTATATACAGACCATATATTGTGCATGTAAAATCATGCAAGGTAGCAAGTACTAGCTATAGCTGTCAAATATATGTACCATAGTTAAAAGTACATGTAGTGGCATAGTATAGTACAAAATGGAAAACCTTAACAGTGTACATATAAACTTATAATTTGTTTTTTGTTCATTTACTTAGTTACATTTTATCACTAATATTTACATCATCTTGGGATTTGGATAAATGTCTTTTCTCTCTACTTTTATATCCTTCTAACATGTATTTTACTTTGTAGTAACTCAAGCTTGACATGAGGACAGTCGGTGTCTCCAGTGTGAGCTGTGACCTCACTGTAATCAGTGTGACATCACTGTGTGATCAGCTGCAGGAGGCTCAGTCTGGCTGTGTCAGCTGTGACCTCACTGTGACATCACTGTGACATCACTGTGATCAGTGTTAGAGCTGCAGGAGGCTCAGTCTGGCTGTGAGAGCAGAGAGACAGGAGCAGAGCTGCCTCATCACCTCCTCTCATCAAACTTCAGCCAGCAGCAGAGGCTCCTCCACTCTTCTTCTTACTGTCATATTTATATGGAAAACACAGTGGAGTTTCATCGGATGGCTTTGCGCTGTGAGACAGTGGATTTGCTGGAGACGGGCTGGATTACATGTGGCTGAGATGAAGTTTGTGGAGCGTGTGTGGACTCTGGTCCTGCTGCTGCTGCGATGCTCGCTGTGAGTGAGCGCGTGTGAATGTGATCTCCCTCAGAGCAGCACACACTGCCATGGATAACCTGACCGTGGACAGCCTGGCCGTGGAGAACATGACCGTGGAGAACGACACGCTGCGGGACAATCACACCCTGGGCGCGTGGACCGACTACACCCTGCAGTACAAGGTGGTCAGCGTGTTTCTGGTCTCCCTCATATGCGGGCTGGGGATCGTGGGGAACGTGATGGTCATCCTGGTGGTCCTCACCACCAAACACATGCGGACCCCCACCAACTGTTACCTGGTGAGTCTGGCGGCCGCGGACCTGATGGTGCTGACGGCCGCCGGGCTGCCCAACATCAGCGACGCCCTGCACGGCCAGTGGCTGTTCGGCTACGCGGGCTGCCTGGGCATCACCTACTTCCAGTACCTGGGCATCAACGCGTCCTCCTGCTCCATCACCGCCTTCACGGTGGAGCGCTACATCGCCATCTGCCACCCCATCAGAGCCCAGTTCCTGTGCACCCTGTCCCGGGCCAAGCGGATCATCATGCTGGTGTGGGCTCTCACCTCCGTCTACTGCGTCATGTGGCTCTTCCTGTCCGACACCAAGACGCTGGTGTACGACAACGTGGAGCTGCTCAGCTGCGCCTACAAGGTGTCCCGGAGCCACTACCTGCCCATCTACTTCACCGACTTCACCGTCTTCTACGTGCTGCCCCTCATGCTGGCCACCGTCCTGTACGGACTCATCGCCCGGATACTGTTCCTCAACCCGCTGCCCGCGGACCCCAGAGACAGCACCAAGAAGTGGAAGAAGGAGACGAGCCAGGGAGGACGGATGATCAGCTGCAGCTCGTCCAGCAGCACCACGGCGGCCTCCCGCAGACAGGTGGGTCATCTTCATCATCATCATCATCATCATCATCATGGTCTAAAAACTTCTTACTTTTCGTTATTCTAACATGTGTCAGTGATTTCACATCATTTTTCAAGCTGTTCAAATCTATAATAGAAGTCAGTGGAAGGAATGAGTGCTTGTACTTTATTGGCAGCTGCTTCATCTTCAACATACTAAAACCTGAGACCAGTGCCTCATATAGTCAGGCAAAGCAAAGCAATGTTGCAGGTGTGTTCTTTGGATGATGCCCATTGGACAGATTTAGACCACGCCCATCTTCGCCTATAGGATTGACATTTTTTATTTTTTTGACCAACACATTGTTTTGCTTCCTTGAGCTCATCATCTGATCTTGGTCCACACCATATTTATAAACTCTGAACAAAAACTTCAAAGTTCATATTGGGTGTTTCTGTAACTGGGTGCCAAACTTTTAAAGGCGTGGCCTGATGGAATGAGCTGACCTTCAATGCTAAATTGTATTACAACCAAACTGAGCAATATTGTGTAACATGTCATACAAGTCTGACCACAGGGGGCGCTACAGCGGCATTAAAACCTGACGTTTCATCATGATAAGCAAGTAGTGCACCGCCTTACCGCTTATTAACTGCCGTACTCTTTAATGTAATACTCTGGACAGGTCTGTAGCATCTGATCCTATTCCACCTGTAGGCAGCACTGAAAGATTTGAAACATTCTCGGAGCAGCAGCAGCTAACAGCTTCCAGCTCTCACACACGTTTTCTTCAGGAAATACACCTTCTGGTTCAC
Source organism: Centropyge bicolor (assembly GCA_037975185.1). Classification (NCBI taxonomy): domain Eukaryota; kingdom Metazoa; phylum Chordata; class Actinopteri; family Pomacanthidae; genus Centropyge; species Centropyge bicolor. The sequence goes on from JBBMOC010000086.1 coordinate 738,568, forward strand.
ACTGTCACTGTGTAATGTGTGTGTTTGTATCTGTGTGTGTGTTTGTATCTGTGTGTGTGTGTGTGTGTGTGTGTGTGTGTGTGTGGACAGAAGGAGTCCAGCTGCACCACAGGTCTGTTGATTTTCCTCCAATCAGAAGCCAGTTTGAGTCAGGTCAACTCCCTCATGGTCAGTTGATGTAAAAGTGATAAGTGAAAAGTGAAGACAGAGAGGAGCACTTTGGACAACACCATGCCTGAAGACACACACACACACACACACACACATATTGATTCCACAAAGCACAGCATTTATTAGCATTAACCTTTGAGGCTGGTTAATCTATGTTAACTTCCTCAGTGTGTGGGCTCTCACACCACGCTGCTATATGTGTCACAATAATCATAAAATAACAAAGCCATCTTCTTTTCCCCTTTAAATACCTTTGTTTATTTCTTTTGACCTTATCAAACTCATTACGCAGACAAACACTTCCCTTTTCCACAAATGGCACTTGCACATTTGTTGAAGGCGACGAGAACAGTAATGAGCATAAAGCACTGTTTTAACTCCATCTGAGGTCTCGTCTGATGTTTAATGAGGAGCAAATCTATTATTTTGTTTGTTGAAAACGAATGTACAGGACGATGTGTGTTTGGAGCCAGAGAGGTTTAACAATAAGATAAGACAAGATTTTCCTTTATTAGTCCCACAACAGGGAAATTTACAATACAACAGTTCTGAAGCTACAATAACAGAAATCTGATGCTGCATAGTCAAAAAACAGTCAGAGAAGCTGACAGATACAGAGCATATGAAAATCTATTGTATTAAGCACAGCTGGAGTCTCTGACCCAAACACCTGAAGTAAAACAGTTTTCCATATTGGACTTATTATATTTATAAGCAACTGTCATGAAATTAGGAAAAGTCACAGATAAATGGCTCATCACACATGCACAGAGCTGCGGCCGTCCTCTGAAGGCTCAGACACACAGGTAGATAACAGAGCGAGACGCTCGCTGATCCCATCAGTGGGAGAAGCCTTCCTGGAATGACGGGGGGTGTGGTACCCTGAGGGAGCCCCCTGCTCTGTTGGATGGTCGAATCACCTCGACTCAACAGGCTCTTTCTCCATCACCAGGACTGGTGTTTTCTCTGGTGTTCGCCTGCTCGTGTCGGGTGGAATGAAGCGCTCATTGTGCAGAGGAGCGAGTCCAGCGCGCACCTTAACGAATTACCCAAAGGTCAAGCAGTAATGAGGATGCAGGATGAAGTATTTGTCTGGCTGATGACACGGGCAGCGCCCCTGTTCGTTCCAGTTAGACTCACCTGGCTGCAGCTGAGACACACAGCATCAATATGGATAAGATTTAATCACAGACACATTCACATCAGGATTATCATCTGGTTATTACAGGAACAATCCAGGCTTTCTGATGTGATCAGGCTTCCTCACTGGAAACTAATCAACAGCACATGAATACATAATGATTCTGTTATGAGATCTACAGTGGGATCGTTTTAGAGGAAGGAAGAGCTTCGTTCGATCATGGTCACATTTTCACTCACACACGGTGTCTCTACTCAAACTCTCCAGGATGGAAAACCTCAGCATTGATCATGAAGCGGTAAAGTTGTGATGCTGCCCTCTTTTAAAAGACTGTTGAATTGTACAGAACATGATCAAATGCACTGACCTACGAGAGCATTCCATCCTCAGTACCTGATGACGACGTGATGACGACGTGATGATGTCGTGATGACTTCTGGTGTCTGGTTACTTTATTTACAATGAAGAACTGACTAATAGAAACCATCCAAACCATCCAACAAATTCCACAATGCAAAATCACTACGACAACAATCTGGCAAAGAGCTACAATGTGAGATGCAAAGAAATGTTATTTCTATGTAAAATCACAGCTTCAGCACGACTGTGTTGTGTCTGTATCTGGTAACAGTCACATGTGTTGAGTGACTAGTTTTTATTGTACTTTTTAATCCATTTTTCTCTTTGTAGCTTTGCTTTTAAAAAAGCCTATATGATCTAATGTGAACACTTTGCTGATCTTGAATGCACCCCACTGTGTGAGTGAGACCCCCTGCTGATTGCTGATTGACGTGTCCTTTAAAAGGAGAACTCACCGACGTTCTAATGACGGCTTCACGTCAAACTGCGTCTGCAGCTCCTTCTCACTGAAATCACCACAAAGTAATCGATACATGAACCTTTTCATTACGACTGGATTGTTGCTTTTTTCCAAAATTTTTCTTTTTTGGGAAAAAAACCTTCAGTTTGCGTTGAAGACCAAACTGAACCTTCTACACAGGAGGGTTTTCCTTCTCTGAACTTACTGCTCTGATATTTTTCCCAGCAGAATTCAGCCTCACCATCAGTGTTTGAGCAGGACTGTAGCAGCACCATGTTAATCTCTTTAAATATACACACGTCGACTCAAGCCAAGTCTTCAGCTGGAGCTGCAGCTGTGTTCACAGACAGAATACAGTTTGTCATCAATGACTCTGCTGCTCGGTGGAAATGACTTTGTCTTTAGTTGGGTCCTACTCTGTCAGAGAGACAAGAGAAGAAGAACTGCTGCTGCATCCATTCAAGCCAAACAAAGACTGATCCTCTGTTACAAACAAATTACAAAAATAGCTTTTGTCTTGTTTTGTAGAACCATTTTTGAATGTTTATGAACCACTGTGTGCACCATCTCTGAGTGCTTCTAATGTGAGGCAACAGAGGTGGGAAATGTTCAGTGAGTGGTTCAGGAAACAGAGAAGTTCATTTCAGTGAGAAGACATTACAAACAGCAGCAGTGGTTTACATATGTCTTCCTGTGATTCCCTAGAAGATAATGAGAATATAAAATGGAAATGGCGAACTCCGCCTCTAACAATGCAAACGCCTGTAGAGAGATAGCTACAGGATGTAAATACATTGAAAACTGCAACAGGAAAGTTTCAATATCTGTAATTTCATGATTTTTTTGTGATTTCATTCTGTTAACATAAGACTGAATTTCATCAGGTGACCAAGATGTTGGCGGTGGTGGTGGTCCTCTTCGCCTTGCTCTGGATGCCCTACCGGACCTTAGTGGTGGTCAACTCCTTCCTGGACCAGGCCTACCTGGACACCTGGTTCCTGCTCTTCTGCCGTCTCTGCATCTACCTGAACAGCGCCATCAACCCGGTCATCTACAACGCCATGTCCCAGAAGTTCCGCGCCGCCTTCAAGAAGCTGTGTCACTGCGGCCCTCAGCGAATGGAGAAACCAGCGTCCTACAGCGTGGCGCTGACCTACAGCGTCATCAAGGAGACGTCCAATGGGGAGAGTCCCGACCACTTCACCACAGAAATGGACGAGGAGATAAACACGCCGACAGATCAGTACTTACCCGCGGGCATCGTACCGAGCGCCAAGAAGAAGGCGTTCCAGGAGCCGTCCCTGTCGGGGACTGATGTCAAAGCCTGACTACACTTCCCATCTCAGATGGATCCTGACAGCCGCAGAGTGGATTCAGATACCCATCACACATGTTAGAGAAGTTTTAATTAAAAGTACCAGACACTTCAAATTTAATTCTCCAAGGTGGTTTCTTTTTCTCCAGACCACATGTCAGACAGGATACTGTGAGAGGAGCTGAATTTCCAATCAGTCGACACATTGTTACAGCAGAGTTTATTCAGCTCTGCAGGGAAAAAACAGGAAACATTCATATTATGATTGTTAATGCAGGATGTGATGTATCTAATCCTTCTGATCAGACGCAGAGACGACTATGAAGTAAGGTTAACTTACACTGTTACAGGCACCACATCACTCATGTTACCTCATCCATCTCACAGGACTTTACATGTAAGCTTGTTTCAGCCAGTCAGCTGTCACTTTATGTGCTGACACAAACAGTCTCCACACAGGAAGGACTCATCCATGTGTCCGACGTCTGATACCAGAAGAACAGCATGTTTCAGCTCACTCTAACAGCCTGCTGTGCCTGCGACGGGACGGACGCTCTCAGTGTCTCAAACACTGACATGTGACCAGTGGTTTTTTTAAAGGATCACAATTTCAATTCAGTCACTACAGAGCAGTTATTAATGCCAGTGACGCTCAGTTACTCTGTATGTTAGTAAGTAATGTAATTACTTTTTAAATGTTCATATCTAATATGTAAATAATGATCCTTTGCTCAACAATGCGTACGACTGGTTAGAACGAGCTTTGTTTCCGTGAGGGCACCGGCTTTTATAGTGATTCATCCACAGTGTTTCAGAGTTTTCAATTTTCATTTTTCCATCTTCCGTTCAGCCCGAGGATAACGTCTCAGCGGTGCCCAGGTTTTACTCCTATTCAACAGTCTCTCCTCTCTGTCGATGTGCCCCCCCCCCAGCTGACACCATGTAATTCAAATGAATCCAAACGCACAACACCGTGACATTTTAATCTCGCTACCACGGAGGAAGCACAGACGTGGAATTACGTGACCTTTTGCAGAGGGTCTGTGTAAAGAAAAGAAGACACGCGGCAGACACTCATTTCTACCTGCTGTGTCCAGTTAAAACTCCTAATGATTTCTGCAGGGAATTTAGTCTGAGCAGTGACAGACACACCAGAGCCTTGTGCTGCTGTGGTCACTGTGAGGACGATCACTGTGAGGAGCCTGTGAAGGTCAGCAGCCAGCCCATTATAATAAGGGCCGAATGCACCACCCTGACACGCAGACTTCACGGCTGTTCGTCATGTGGTCAGATCACTGTTGTGTCAGTAACTCACAGATATTGGCTGAGGCTGCAGAGAGCAGAGCTGTCCTGTGATTTATCCTCCGGCAGAAGCCGCAGAGCAGCGATGGAACGTGTGAGGAGATGGTGACAAAGTGCCGTACCTGAGCGGGTGCAGTCCAGTGTAGTATGTCTATAGCTCACCCTGCTATTAAAAGAAGACTTTCCACAGTTTGTCTGAGCTTCATATGTGTATAAAGTGAAGAGCAGTCAGAGGCAGTGAACACTGAGTCACACTCAGCAGCAGGCGGGTTGTTTTTTGGTCTATATTCTAAAGTTGCTTGAAATGGATTGTGCAGTGCTACGTGAAATTAATTCAATATGGTGTTTTTAAATGTGTGCCTGTGAGTGTATATTTAAGATAATATCTTGTTTTGATCCACCGCTGTGTTTTCCATCATTTCAGTGGAAGCTGATAAGCTCTAAAGTGGAAAAGCTGAGGAAAATATGAAAATAAAAAAAAAGGTTTGTTTCTAGTTTGTAGCATCAAGTAGCTCTCGATCGTGCACTTTTATTAATTCCTCTCTTTGTTTTTTTGGGGAAAGTGCCAACAGTTGTGATGGAGGTGTTTTCTGTCCTGCACAGTTTGCAGCATGAATGCAAGCTTTTGTGATTGTGATCCATCTGAGGCGACGCTTTGTGCACAGCTCTGTCTCCAGGTAGCTTCTTTCTGCTCTCGCTGTTGGATGGATTGTTTTGTATTTTGTATTGTTCTTTGTCTTTAATAAACAGAGACAGTAACTGCAGCGCTGTGTGTCCAGGGCTTCATTACTACACTTTAATGTCTCAGAAGATTATCTCTCCCCCCCCCGACTCCTGGCACCTCCATCTCCTCTGATCTATGACCAGCAGCCAGTGAAGAAGCTGCCTCATCCAGCACTGCCATGAATCAGGGCAGATAGCTGCTGTATGAGCGATGGCCACACCAGCAGCATCCGTCAGAGCTGTGATGGCTTCATTCTCCTGCTTCCACACACTCTCCTCACTGACACCAACAATATGACCCCCCCATCAGCTACTGTAGCTAATGTCACTGTAAACGTCTGAGTCATCAGAGCTTCCTGAATGCAGTGAAGTGATACTGCAAACAGTCGAGTTTATACTGCAGTAATTACCCACGGTGATGTTATGGAGCCGGACGCAGCTTAATGCGCTGGGAGATAATGTCCTTGGAACACACAGGCAGTAATTGGTGATTTCAACAGCTGTCTACACTCCAGCCATAAATTTTAATGCTGCACGCTTTATTCGCAGCCTGGAACCTGGTTATAGCTCACAGTGGTCACTAATGCATGTGTCGCTGGGGCTTTACATACACAATCACAGGTCGTATACGCATGCTTAAACAAACACTGAGGACATGATTTCACTCATAAAAAGTAGGGGGGGGGGGATCAACTTTTAAATTTGGCTTTTCCAAAGATGTGTCCAAAGATTGCATCAAGCTTTCTTCAGGATGTTACACCAGGTAATAACATATTAGTAAAATAGTATCTTGATAAATAATAATAATAATAACAATAATAATAATAATAATAATATTTCTGATTATCTTCAATCCTGTGATTTTGATTTGTAAATTAGTTGGGCTGGCCAACTTGCAAGCAAACTCCCAGGCCAAGAGACGCAATACTATGGACAAGTGTCATTCATTCATAACTTTTCAAGACTGACTGGCTACTGCTAACTGAAGAAGAGATGGAGTCAGGTGACCTCTGAACTGTGTTTCCCTCTGAACATGGTCACACTGTGTGGATCTCATTAACACACAGCTGACATCCAATCACAATGTGAGACCTATACCTGCACTTCATCTCATTCAGACAAGATATCTATATGCTGAGTCACGACAAAGTTCACCTCCAAGTTCACTGTCCTTAATGAAACTGTGATGTGATCACAGGTGTGTATGTACACTGTGTAGTTGGTGCTGTCAGGTGGAACAGTGGAGGCCGTCCCTGATCCGACACAGTGACCTTCTGAAGAGACAAAAATAGTGTGTAGCCAACGGATCAGCACAGACACACACACACACACACACACACACACACACACACACACACACACCAGCATAAAAGAAATACACACCAAAAGGTCATAATTAAACTACAGCATTTTCCACTCTTATTTTCTATGTCCATACTTTTCAGACAAGTATTTTTCCTGCGGACCTCCTGTGTGTGAAGTCAAAGATGCACCAGATGTAGTTTGTAATGTAGTCTGCATGGGAACTTGACTGATCCATCAGAGGAACAGATGAGTGGGTGAAAACACTGTGTCTAATTCAAGGTGGCTGACACAGAGACTGCACGTCAGTGAGATGAAGCCACACTTTTCTTTCATTTACAAACCAGCCATCTATTGATTTGGATAAATCTGTCCTGTTATCCTGTGAAAGGCAGTGGTTCTTGTAAAGACTCACTGCCAGAGAAAGAAAGTAGAGATCCAGACGTGAGACAATGAGAGGCTGACAGGAGGAGACATCACAGTAACAATCCTCAGCAGTGGGCAGCTGCACCAATGAAACGGCCCGAGCTCTGTGAACTTTATTTATTCGCCTGCCTCTGCCTTCCAGCCCCATTGTGTTTGGAGTGCTGTATATTTCTATGTTCATTTCGACGACGAGGAACAAGAAGGGAAATTATGCTTCTGCCATTAGCAGAGCAACACATTAGCATGAGAAAAGAACATGGCAGTGATGGTGAACATTTACAGATTCAAACAGTGAGTGGTTGCTCTTATTCCTCGTCTACAGTTCATTTCCGTGCTTGGTGATTTATTCAGCCATTCAATACAATTAGATTTGGATGGAGAAGATATTAAACCAGTTGAATGGTCTGTCACTCAGCAAATCTGTGTTTTCCTCTTCTCACTGTGACAAACCGCAGCCTTTCATTTGAAATGTACAGTAAAGCTAAGATGTTTCCCATCATAAATCCCATAAATCCATCTGTATGATCACAGTGTACAAACATATTAGAGCTGAGAAGGCTTGTGTCTGACATTTCCCTCAAACTCAGTCTGTCAATATTCATTTCTTTGATACCCCGGAGCGTTCATCAACACAATCCAAGCTAATTAAGGTGGAAATGTTGCCTTGAAATTGCTGTTTTGATGTAGTTGCTGAAGCCAGCATGCTCTGCGAGAGACGACAATCCCGTGTTGAGAGAAAGCGTTTACGCTCGACTTCACCAACTCTTCACAATCATTACTTTAGGATGAGCTATCGAGCCCCTGTGTGCGGGTGTAAAAACAAAGGAAACAAGCCCAGTGCCATTGATCAGGTTTCCGAGCATGTTGCCTCTTCATCATCTCACCCTCCGTCCTGCACTCGCTCCCTGAAGGCTTCGTTCTTACTCCACCACTGAACTTAAATGATTTGTCCAGTCTCCAGCCTGGTTATCCTTAACGAGACAACAAATCAAATACAGCAGTCTTAATATTGGTCATGCCAGGATGAAATACACCGGTCCACCTCCAGCCCACTCCTTTTACCCACTACTCATTGAAAGTGTGTGTTCTGAAGTTTTTATGCTGTTAATATTACTGAAAACAATAAGACAAAGAAGTACAACTATTGCCAACTAAAAGCTTAATGAACATCTTAGCAGCAGGGGTAAACATGATGAAGACTCACTGTGTTGATCAGAGGAGATAATTATGTTTCTGCTCTATATGAGCGACTCTATCAGAAAAATAAACAGACCCAATTATAATAACACTAGCACTGAAAGCTATCATTCATTTACACCTCGAACAAGTTTAGTCCACAGAAAATTACAAGTTAACCACATTCTGATACAGCGCTCGTTGCAGTACACGATTTACTGTGAAATGACTGATTCTAAGTGTCTATAAATGTGTGATGACACGCACACATGCTGTAGATAAAAGCATTTTTTATGGCCTCATAAAAAGATAATACCAGAGCGATAAAACTGCTGCTTCACGTTACGTGACACAGACCACAGAGCGGGGGGTTAGAGGACATACGTTAGACCTACAGGCAGCAGCCAATCACAGGGAGGTCAATGAGGTCAAGGCTGTGGAACAACCGCTAAGCCACCGATGTCAGGTACCATCCACTTGCTGATTGGCTGAAAGGCAGACACCTCAGGGGACTCTGGGAGGAGCCTGCACTCGCTTCCCTTTGAGTCTGATCATTTAATCCAGTTTGGTGAACAGAAGTAAAACACGTGGAGCTTCATGTTTGTTCAGCAGCAGAGGAGAGAATGGAACTGTGGAGGGTTTCATTAGGTTTAAGAATGTTACACAGATTTATTAAGTTACATCAATGAACAAGCGACTCCATCAGCGACTGAAAACACGCTGTACTTCCTCTGTAACATTTCAGATATCTACTTAGTGTGTGTCTGAGTGTATGGAAGGTGCAAATGCTTGAATAACTTACAAGAATGAGCACAGTACATGAAGCATAATGACTTCAATTTCTTGAAAGCAACTTCAATTTAGGGTTCCTTCCTGCACGATTTCAGACCTTCTTTATGGGCACTTTCTTTTAAAGTGCAGTTACTTCAAACATACATGTCCCTCTTCTTTAAAGAGCCATTATTCTGTGTGCTGGAGCCGAGGACAGAAGCTCTTAGTTTAACACATAACAGAGCAATAAAAAAGAAAAATGTGCCAGAGAGCCCACTCGTGCAAGCGTCTACGTGCGGTGACAGTCGAGTTCCAGTTGAATTTGTTTGTGCTTAAAAGGCACAATAATATCGCGTGATGGTCGATAAAGCAGCTTCTGCAAAACAGCCCGCAGACAACAGCTACAAATCCTGATGCAGCAAGTGAGGCATGAAAAATCCCGACCAAAGAGGGAAAATCAGACCATGCAGGCTGATGTTTCCATCAGGCAGCCGATCACATGGTGAGCAGGGAGAGAGAGGCCACAGCATGGAAGGAGCGGTGTCATCACAGCTTGTTTCTGAGGAGCCCCAGGACACCCCCCCCCCCCGGGACCGCAGCCTTTATGAAACATGTCAGACTGGAGGGGACGAGGCTGGAAACAATTTGCTGTGGATGAGCTCGTCACTCACAAGGCGGGCTCTGTGGACAAGCTTGTAGCAGGGGGGTCATTTATGCAACACTGAAACACAAATCTGTGAAGTCAGTGCTGAGATACAGGAAACATGTCTTCATCATTTCTGGTCAGTTTTACAAAGACAAGTCACTTCAACACACAGCACAGTTCGGCTAACCCAGCAGAAGAGGTGTTTTTAACCCTTGAGAACCCACGGTGGCACGGCTGTAACAAACACTGTGAATGCCCTGAACCTGTCCTTCCACAGCTTTATACTTGACCTTAACTCATGAAGTCCTTGAGTGAGATATAGTGAACATCCAGGTGTGACGGTGGTGTGACATGACTTCCCCAAAAACAGTGGTGAGACCTGTAGCAACAGTGAAGGATGCAGCAAATTTCATACATTTTTTTGACACTAAAGGTCATTTTAAACCTATTCAACAGCTCCAGTGTTTTAATAACATGTTCAGTTACATTGAACCTGTTCTGATCATGTTATTGAGCAAACTACTATAAAACAATAAATATAAGTTACAAAAATATTATATAAAATCAAAACATAATATCTATAAAATATTATACATTTGAATAGAAATCAATATCTCTTAAAAAGCATGAGGAACGTGTTCTATGTGCTCCGCCTGGACTGTGGTATATCCCCCATCATTTTCCAGACAGTTCTGAACTGGGCCTGGGTGCTTATGGGTTAAATCAGGTCAGTCCAGAGACGTCAGAAAACAAACTCCTCATAGTTCAGTCGCTCCATCAGTGTGAAGAGGACGGCAACAAAGCTGCATCCCGACTCCAATACTGAGCTGTAAAATGTTTTTTGGAGAAATTCCAGTAACAGCATTGTGGTAATGCTTCTTTGATTTATCCATTTTCCTCCTCAGAATAAAGCTTTAAACCAATCACATCCCCTGCAGTTACATCATGTCTCGCTTTACATTGCACTCAAACCAGCCGACAAATGGAACCTGCATCTTGATTTCACCCTCTTCTGTCTCGTCCTCTTCTCTTGGGTATATTATATTTTTAACATATTTTTCAAAAAGATAATAATTAAAAGTCAAATGTGGACAATAAGTTAAAATAAATAATGCAATCTGGCTTTAACAACACTTTTTTGAAATGTTTTAATAATTATTATAAACTCTCACTCTCAGGATGAAGCCTCTTGGTTTGATGGAGGAAACGAACAGAGGTTGTTGGAGTTCAAGGCAGATGAAGTGTCGAGTGAAGAGCAGTTCCTGTGTCAGACCACTCTCTCTCTCTGCTTACATGTTTTACAGATGTGCATTTATAATCAGGAGGACGGTGTTCCTGAACGTCCTCTGTGCAGGCAGGTTTTATGTTAATCATTATTTTATATTCTGCACATTAAAAAGACTGAGTGTTCTTATAGAGGCAGAGGAGCTTTCAGTTAAAGGTTCACATCAGCAGGCTGAGATGCTCACAATCACAATGCTAGCAGGCTACTGTTCAGTTTAATGATGACCATGTTCAGTGTCTCAGTTTGAGCTATGACACAACATACACCTGAGGATGTTTCAGAGGTGGTGACAGACGGTCGAGTGTATGAGAGGGTTCAACATGTGCATTAAGGGAAACGTGAACACATGACAGTTTATTCATTCATCTGACTTCACCACATCTATCTGAGAGGCGTCATTACCAGCAACACACGACAATTCACGATTTAGGCCAGATCAGTTTCCAATAAGTGCAGCAGTGAAATATATGGGCGTTCCTCAGCTGTCAGCAGGACAATGATTCACTGACAAGGTGAGTGTACACTGAGCATCCATCAGAGTTTACCAGCAGCACCACATCTGTGTCAGTGGGGGGGGGGGGTCTGTTTCCTCAGCTGCTGCTCCAGAATCTGGCCCTCACACGTGAAAAGTGTGGTATGGATGTGTATTGAGTTCAGGTCATTTAGCTCCTGTGTGTGAGGAAGCTCTCAGATTGTGATGATGATCTGTGGCTGGACTGTGCCTGTGTGGCTGACAGTGTGTGTTAGCACTGTCTCCATCCTCTCGCAGGCTTGAAGACACTGAGGACAACTAAGGATAACTCTTTACATTATGAATCAGTGTTAACGTCATTGGGCCATGGAGCAGGGACTATACAGAGGATAGTATCATAATTACACGAGCATGAAAGCTTCATGGAGACGTTATCAGGTTATTCAAATATTTGCAGATATCTGGCTTCAGATAAGACACACAAACAGCAAACAGCTGTAACACAAGAGAGCTGATGGGAGCAGTGTCAGGTGTGTGTGTGTGTGTGTGTGTGTGTGTGGTTTCCAGCTCACATTCCTGTCATATAGCTGACAGGGTGAGCAGCCAGGAGCCTCTCTGACCTTGGACCTGCCTCTCTCCTCTGACACATGAAGGAAATGTTGCTGAGCAACAGCGACCACACGTCTCTTCCTGCCACCACCTCTGGATCCCACTGCTCAGTTTAGGAATATAAATGGCCGTTTGTTGAACTTTTTAATGTGATCTTTGAGATTCAGAAGATAATAGTAAATGACAGAATCTCTGCCAGCCTCCCTCCTCGGCTCATGTGCTCTCCTGCTTCTCATACTCAGTGCTCACAGTTGTGAACAAACACTGGCAACATAAGCTTTGGATCCTATAGGAGTTCGGCTGGAACAGTTTCAAAGTGCCCATGATAACCTATTTTTTAAGGGACTGTATGAACATTTTTAAAGACCCTCTCCAGTGAAAATCAAGTTTTGAACTTGGCAACACGTCCATGGGATTTTTCTTAATATGCTACGAGACATATTAGCAGCGAAAACTGACTGACTGAATATTTGTACATGCAGTGTGCCAACACCTCTGAAAAGCATGGATTGTGGCAGCCAGGGTTTCATATGTAACATATCAAGGTGGGGCTTTCCATATCATCATCATGTAATTAAACCAAAGGCTCATATTACCATCATCAGATTTAAATATATCACCATTCTGATACATTAACTGGTCGGTGACTCTGAACAACTTTTCTTCTCTTCAGATTTCCAGTTTGAACACGTTTGGCTGAACTACTCCATATTACCACTTTCCTTAATGAAACACAGTGAGCAGAACAGGAAGCAAGCGGAGGTTTGACGAGCAGAGTCGAGGCGAGTGATGGATGGGCGGGTGGAGATAGAGGTGGGGACTATTTGCATAGATCTGAACATTCATAATGAATAGATAAACCTCTAACTATGTCATTTTGATGAACAGACATGAGATTTTAGGGGTTTAATCAATGCCAGGAGAGGAGCTTAGAGGCAAGTGATCGAGGCAGAAGAGGGAGGGACACGGTTTCAGGAAGGACCCAGAAGCGAAGCAGCAGCTGTGCAATCAGTAACCAGACTTTATTACAGGGTTTAGGATTAAAACAGTTCAGAGCAGGGAGATGAACAGCCGACAGGAGGACACAGTCTTTATAGATGGTCAGCTGAGGTGAGAGCGGGGATCGAACCCGTGAGCCTTTGAACTGAAGCCTGATGAGCAGACCACTCAGCCACGCTGATGACACTCCCACACAGAGCAAACAGAGGCCTTCAGGAAACCCAGAACTGGACTCACACTTTGCTGGGTGACACGGAGATGCACCGGAAAGCCAGAAACCAGGCTGCCACAGATCAGGACTCACAGGCAGCTTCTCAACGTCGAAGACAGGCAGAGGGATCAGATACCAGGCAGGCCACCACAGATCAGGACACACAGGCGAAAACTCGGCGTCTGGGACGGAAGGCAGGATCAACAGCCGGGACTCAGGCAAACGGGTGATTGAAGAACAGAAGCTGGTCGATACCTTGCAGTCAAGCCGAGGGTCAGGCGTTAAAGGCAGAATCAGGAACGAAACTTGTCGGCAACAGGTGATCAATCCGGAAGACAGGTCTGGAGTTCTCAGCATGAAGGTGAAGACAGTCTGACCCTGACTGTGTGTGGAGCTGGGGTTGAAGTAGGTGGCCTGATAGCAACAGATGAGGTGCAGGTGTGAGCAGGAGCGCAGGTGAGGTGGGTTGAGCTGATTAGGCTGCAGCAGGAATGTGGCAGACTGGAGGTTGAGACTGAGATTGTGACAGGGAGATGGTTATCTCGCTCTTTTTATTGAAGGGAGGGGGCGGACCTTTTACTTTTTCTCACTCCATATATTTTTTTAACGTTTATTCTTCCTTTGTGAACTTTATGATTGAAAGTTTATCAGCTACATTTTTTTTTTCAAAAGGTGGAGCGGCTAGATTATTTATTTTTTCGTACCATTGTCTTGTTTGTCATAAATATAGTACCTCTTAACTTTTTCTAAATAAAGATAGAGATGCCCACCACAATAATCTTTTATTTATATCGTTTTTTTCTGGGGGGGTTGCTGGAGGCTGGAGGCTGGAGGCGTGGCACTTCCCCCTCTGAGTCCTGGCAGATGAGAATTTTATTTCTGTGTCTCCAGTTTCCTGAGTTCCAGCTACAGCCATCACTAGCCTGCCTCCAGTCACCTCCACCTGACTTTTTGCTTCTTGTTTTTTCACTTTTCAAACCATCAGTCTGTTTCTGTTTCTGCCTACGTTGGTCCAAACCTAAAACACACTGCAACACCTCTTTTAATTCAAGGCCATGCACCTGGTTCAACAAACTATAGTTGTGCATGCTACATGACATCAGACAACAATAACCAGGGACTCAGAGACAAAGCTTCATTTGTGATGTAATGACTCAGTCCTGAGTGTCATCAGAGCGAAGCTAAACTGAGCTTATCTGGCCAGTATGTGGAACAAAACATCATCTGGTTTTCATGGTTTAATTCTGACTGGAGTTTTCTATTTATTTGATCTCGCAGCTCCAGCTGGTTGGAAACAAGTCTGACCAAGCAAACTGTGTTTTTTCCCTCTACTTGAAAACACTGTTTCAAGTGGTCATTTCATGTTTGTAATATCTCATCAGAAAAGTTAATACTTTCACTACTTGACATTAGTTATTTGTCAAACTGCCACTGAACTCTATGTTAGTTAGGATTTAAATGGGATGTGTTTGACAGTTGTCTAACAATGATATATACTACTCAATGGTTTTGCCCAAATAACACTGTGTAGCGCTGCAGCTGACACTGAGGAAAATGACATCACACTCTTGTTTTTTCATGGTCATTATAAGCTTTTAGAAACATGATGGGAGCTTACGTCCTACAATCACAAACTTACAAGTGGTGGGTCTTTCACAGACTGATTCCAGTATGTTTAGACTGTCATTGAAGAAAATCCATCAAGCTGCTCCTGTAGATGCATCAGTGTCTAAATGTCTAAATCTAGAATGATGCCTGATTTAAATGAGGATTTATCAGACCAAGTACAACTAAGTGTTGACTCTTTGCAAAGTATTTAACCAAGACCAAGTTTCAAAAAACAACCTGCAGGATTTTAACACTCTAGAAAACTGTGACTATCACTGCGATTTAATCAACTCATAAAACATGTATCGACTTTGTGTTCAGGCAGAAAGTGAAGTAAATTTTTGCCTTCTGTCATTTGCACAAATGTGACCACTGGACTGTTTGTGCAGTCTGTGTTTGTACAAAGCTAGACATAAGCTGTTAGTATTGGATGCACCCACTGTGTGTGTATATGGGAGTTTGCCTTTGTGAGTATAGGGACTTTGGTCCTTTGTTTTTTTTCCCTTTGAGCCTGTGACCTATGTCTCATCCAATCTTTCCACTGACATTCTGTGTGATTGTCCTGTCTCTAAAATTCACCAGAATTCTGTCTGAAAACACAGTGAGAGCTGATTCCTCTGCGTCCCACAGGCAAAATCAATGATCATTCTAATCCATCAACACCCGTCTTCAGAATCTGATTTTCTATCCTGGCAGCTAATAAACTGCTCCACCTTTCACCTGTTCAGTCTTGAGAAATGAACCCGTGTGTCTGCTGTGACCGGTCAGTTCTGCCGAGCTGACCTCCCATCTGCTGCCAACAGGACTCATGTCTTTTACTCTGCTCAAAGCCCTTTCATGTGCACATGACCACAAACACTGACACTCCTCTTTCAGAGTGACTTTTCCACACCAAAACAAGACACGTCGTCTGAGGAATCTCCTCCAGCCTGCAGGTTAGGCATTTCTTCATCCAGAGGTCAGGGAGTGGAGCCGGGCTCAGGTCTGGACACGCTGACTCCCCTGGTTCACAGACTGGATTCCAGCCGTACGCTGAGCTGACAGATGATGCCTGGATGTGTTTGAGTCAGTCAGGTGGCATCTCTGCACAGTAAAGCAACAGTATTGACAGACCTGTGTGTCTGGCTCACTCCTAATCAAATCATTGACAATACAGCCTCCAGTAACTGCTCTCAGAGCCAGCGCTGCTGCTGCTCTGTTCCTGCAGTGTTTGTCAGTGTGTGTGGAGTCTTTACACAGTTTATGAGTTCAGAAGCTTGGCCTCAGTGTGTGCGATCATAGCAGTTCTCTGGGGAACACCTCACAATATGCTACATAAGAATGTGATGTCATCAAAATGATCACCCTCCGTTTTCAGGATGCTGAGCCCGGTGCTGCTGCTCGCTCACAGCTTTGGCTCTTCAGAACCAAAGCACAGATTCTTATGAACTAATCATTACCTGATGATTTAATCGTATACCACTCAGTCTGTTCTCTAGTAACTCGTCGCTGTCTGCTCTACAGTCCTGGAATCACAGTTATTCAGGATTTACTGAATGACAGCTTCATTAATGATCAGGTCGGTCCTCATTCATTCCTCACTCGTTCCTTAGTAACTGCTCACATTTCTTTGTATTGTTAACTGTTACTGTTCTCTGCATAGTTCACCTGAGGCGCTTCATGTAAAGAAAACACACTCTGAGCTCGAGTGATACCAGTCTCATGAAACACTAACATTACATTTAGTTTGACCTTGGCTGAGGGGAATTCCAGGGTCAAAGTTTCAAACATGACCTTTGACTGAAAATCTTTTAATACATAATTTATTACTAAGACAGTTCAGACAGTGCAACTCCAAGCTTTTGGCCTCGACTGAGATCGATTCATATAAAACGGAAGAGCTGGCACAGCGTGGGCTCAGGAGGGGTTCCCCGGTTTTATGGACGAGATCTCGTCATCGTAGACTCCAGTGAAAAGAAACGTAAAATGAAACGCTGGTTGATTTGTGAGCCCTGTCACAGATGACCCACGCTCTCTGTAACGAGGCTCAGTTGGCCAGCAGCCTCTGTCATTGCCCAGGATAGTAATTTCAGCTGAGTGGAGAGCTGGCCTGTCCGACTGGGTTTACTCATAAATCACCACATGTATTTTGTCTCACTGATGATACCTTTAATTCATGTGATATAATCTCCGGCCAGCGATGCCAACGTGATGATTTTGGCTGCTCAAACCTACAACAAGGAATAACTACATGAAAGTTTTCACAGGCTTAAATACGCAGAAATGATGGAAAGAGTAATCTATGAATCATTAAGCTCCAAAGTTGTCTTGAAAGCTGCGCTCAATCAATATCCCATCAATTAAAAAAAAATAACTAATTAATTGCACAAGTTGCTGTGATTAATCATGATTAACCGAGTGTTTTCTTCTTCAGACTCAAGCTGGTCACAGTCAACAGTTAGAACAAATGATCGCAGACTGGGCTCTTGGTTAGATGTGGTTGTCATTGCTCACAGATCAGTCCAGTCCAGTTCCCTGTGAGAGCCATGACCTTTGCTTGATCAGGCATGTTCATGCTCTGCGCCACATCACCTTCGTACAAAGTGTGTTTTCTGGACACGATATTTCACTTTGAGGGTCAATCATAAGAGGCGTCTCTGGATGCAATGTAAATGACTTGTCCATTGGTGTGCAGTTTTTAGCTACAGCATTTGCTACCTTCTCACTCACAGGTTTCGTTATTGGCCCGTGGCTCTCCAGTGATGTAGACAGTAGAAGTCCTGTAGAGGCAGCAGGCTGTTCTGAGGTGACATGTCAAAGCCTGATGTCGGCAGGTCGTAGGTCAGACGCCACAAGTAAACAAAACGCAGCTGCAATAATTGTGTGATTTTAAAAAATTAATCAGAAGAATGAACACATTAAGTGTCTTTATATGAACATGGTAAAACTAGCTGTGTGTCATGTGAGTGGTGTTGTAGTGACAAACCCACAAAGAGTGATCACCTGACTCTGTAGTTCCACTCAGGTCTGCGGAGAATTTCAGTGTCGTTCAGGTCGTTGTTTCCTACAGGTCAAGCTCCACCCATGGGTGGCTTTATGGTAATATCACACACACACACACACACACACACACACACACACACACACACTTTCTTCTAATCTGGCAGTAGAAGCTCTTTAGCATCTTATATTCGCTCGTTGGGTCCACTTAATTAGTCCCTGTGTATATCAGCAGTTTGATGGCTCACTCCTGCCGTCTGATGCCACACCAGCTTGTGCAAGGACGGTAATAATCCAGTGGACCTACCGTCGAGCTTTGACTCACAGACAGTTTGTGACTAGAGTGGTCAGCCGTGCTTCGAAGTTGCCTGCACAGTTTAGCAGAAAGACTGGATGTCATGAAGAAGGAAAACATTAGCCAGGACCTTAATGTAGCATGTGTCTTGACTGAGGACAGATGTCAGAAAGGAAGCATGTGTTTTGGTTAAATTGTGGCAGAATGAGAAGAAAAGATAAAGAAGAAACTAAAGGCACCACATTCATTTACAGTGATCTTGATAAAACTTTCATAGTTTGACACGAACCTCGATCCAGGAGGAACAATGCGGTTTCCGTCCTGGTCGTGGAACACTGGACCAGCTCTACACCCTCCGTCGGGTGCTCGAGGGTTCATGGGAGTTCGCCCAACCAGTCCACATGTGTTTTGTGGATTTGGAGAAGGCGCTCGACCGTGTCCCTCGTGGCATCTTGTGGAGGGTGCTCTGGGATTATGGGGTCCGGGGCCCTCTGCTAAGGGCAGTCCGGTCCCTGTATGCCCGGAGCAGGAGTCTGGTCCGCATTGCCAGCAGTAAGTCAGACCTGTTCCCAGTGCATGTTGGACTCTGGCAGGGCTGCCCTTTGTCACCGGTTCTGTTCGTAGTTTTTATGGACAGAATTTCTAGGTGCAGCCGGGGGCCGGAAGGGGTCCAGTTCGGGGACCACAGGATCTCGTCTCTGCTTTTTGCAGATGATGTGGTCCTGTTGGCTTCTTCGAGCCTGGACCTTCAGCGTGCACTGGAGCGGTCTGCAGCCGAGTGCGAAGCGGCTGGGATGAGAATTAGCACCTCCCAACCTGAGGCCATGGTTCTCGACCGGAAAAAGGTGGCTTGCCCCCTCCAGGTCGGTGGAGAGGTACTGCCTCAAGTGGAGGAGTTTAAGTATCTCGGGGTCTTGTTCACGAGTGAGGGGAGGATGGAGCGTGAGATTGACAGGTGGATCAGTGCAGCGTCTGCAGTCATGTGGACGCTGTACCGGTCCGTTGTGGCGAAGATGGAGCTAAGCCGAAAGGCGAGGCTCTCTATTTACCAGTCAATCTCAGTCCAACCCTCACCTATGGTCATGAGCTTTGGGTCATGACCGAAAGAACGAGATCCCGGATACAAGCGGCCGAAATGAGTTTCCTCCGCAGGGTGGCTGGGTGCTCCCTTAGAGATAGGGTGAGGAGCTCAGTCACCAGGGAGGAGCTCGGAGTAGAGCCGCTTCTCCTCCATGTCGAGAGGGGTCAGTTGAGGTGGCTTGGACATCTGTTCCATATGCCTTTGGGACGCCTCTCTGGGGAGGTGTTCCGGGCATGTCCCACCGGGAGGAGGCCTCGGGGTAGACCCAGGACACGTTGGAGGGACTATGTCTCTCGGCTAGCCTGGGAACGCCTCAGGGTCCCACCGGAAGAGCTGGAAGAGATGTCTGGGGCGAGGGAAGTCTGGGCCTCTTTGCTTAGATTGCTGCCCCCGCGACCCGGCCCCGGATAAGCGGTAGCTAATGGATGGATGGATGGATGGATAGTTTGACACGTGACTGAAGTTTGGAACATTCTCTCTTGACTGTGTCGTACATGACCTGCCACAGGTTGACCAGTCTATTCTCAGACCTGTTCTTCACAGTACAGCTTGTACTGTGTCTGAAAACCACAGCATGTGATGTTCAGTGAGAGATATTCTGATGTGCTGTATATTTACCATATTTCTGGCAGAAATTCTGATTAAACTAATAATGATAGCCACCTAAATCACAATGCATTGCTTTAAGTACCCGGGGGGGGCACAGACCCTGGGCTTTATTGTGCCACTCTTCAAACTAATGTTACGCCCTTCATCTGAGGTACGTGTACCTCTGGATGCAAACTGGCTCACAGTGTCTTATCAGTGTGTTCATCTCCTCCTGTCAGACTATCACTTGGGAAAACAGGGTTTGAAATGATATCTCAATTAGTGGTGTGTGTGGGGGGGCATGTTCTTGTCTTTTTGATGATGAAATGGGAAGGTTTTCACACAAACACTGGCACAGAGAAGCCTGATCATCAGTCAGGTCTGTGGGATCATTTTGTAAACATCTAGCAGAGTTACATCTATTGTGCTGGGTCTCATGAAAGATGCTTTACTGATCATTTGCTTAATAATGTTGCGCAATATTTCTTTGTGACATTAAAATAATTGCAACCAATTTTTTGAATGACATTTATGTATTCAAGCCGGGCCCAATACAGAATCATGTTATGCACTGGCTTATTAAAATGGCTGAATATGGCCCTGCCATTTCATTTTGAGTAAATGACCTTTTTTCAATTACATCAAAGTGATAATTATCCAAAGAGGAGCGTGAAGAAAGGTCACATGTGTGTGAGGCTCTGGGCTCGATTCTCCTCATCACAATGCTTCATTGTGAGCTGGTGCAAGCAACTTTTATGCTTTCTTTTTCATCATTTTGCTAATTCAAAAGTTTTAATTTAATGATGCCCATCACCAAGGCAACGCCTGGGGATGGCGGGGTTTTTTTTACCAGCGTGCTTTTGTGAAAAACAGGCAGGCATGAGTTCCTCACCTCAGCTGAGACCCAACCAACACAAGACTCTGAAACACATGAGTCAGCGAGTTCAACAGCTTCACACGAGAGCCTGACAACGGCCTAATGCCAGGGTGACAACCTGAACATGCTGCTCATGCAGAAGGAAAAGCCAGGAGGATTCATCCCCTGGGGACTGCGAATGTCTGAACCACACTTTAATGCAATCCACTGAACAGTTGTTGAGATATTTCATTATACATATTTTCCTATGCAGTTAAAGATCTAACTAAATCTGCTCTAGTTTTTCATGAATCTATTTACATTCATTTATTTCAATCAGGCGTTATCCTTTGATTGATTTTGATTCCCACTCTCATTTCCACTGCTGTGAATGAGGACCCTTCCCTGGTGATCGCCTGAGGTGAAATAAATCAGTTCATGTCCTCGTCTTGTCTTCGTCCTCAGTCTGTGATTTATCATGTGAGATTTTGTCATTAATATTTAGCTTCAAGACATTGACGGCAAAGCTCTTTGTTTGATAAATGAACCATTCACACCATTTTACTGAACTTCATTCAAAATGATTAAGAGCTTTTAGACTAGCAAAACCCAATCGTTTCAATGTAAGGGTTGAGCCACTGCATCGCTGCTCCTCTCACTGCTCCAACTTCCCCGAGGAGTTGACTGTCAGCTGTGCTGCGCTGCGAGGAAACACCACCCTAATTGGCTTTTATGACAAGAAAGTTACTTGATGCCAAAGTAATCAGGGCTTTTATAAGAAATGTGAGCGCTGCACAGCCACACTGAAGCGACTGTGGATAAGTCTTGGTCTGCTTCATGATCAGCTTGGATGAAGAGCAACACATCAACAACCGTCCACTGCTTTCTCTACATGTGCAGCTTTGATCAAGTTTTCTCCCCTTTTCTTTCCTTTAAGTGAGGAAATTATCAGCTGGGAGACAATATGTTTATCACAAGAGGAAGACCATGTCACATTGTGACTCACATGGGATTTGACATGTGAAAATGTGAGACGTCACAAGGCAAAGCAACTTTACATTTCGTATGTGACATAACAACAGGAAGCACATTTCACATGCGTTGAATTCACACGTGAGGAGTTCATGTATACTGTAGATAAATGTGACTAGGCATGGAAAAAAATAATGTTAACAACACGTGTAGGTTATGTATTAAAACATAATTGCACATGTGGTGACCATTAAAAGTTACATAATAAATAACAAACTCATTTGGAATTTATCCGATTACAATGAATAAATGTCCCCTCATTACTCATT